>JALIGW010000098.1:1256338-1263838 GCA_023053685.1 Diadophis punctatus similis
TTATTGCTTTCCGGAAGGCCAGCAGGGTGGGGATGGTCCTGATCTCCGGGGGAAGCTGGTTCCACAGGGAGGGAGCTCCCACAGAGAAGGCCTTCCCCCTCGGCCCCGCCAACCGACATTGTTTGGTCGATGGGACCTGGAGGAGGCCAACTCTGTGGGCCCTGACCGGTCATAGGGAGGTATGCGGCAGGATGCGGTCCCGAAGGTAACCTGGCCCTGAGCCATGTAGGGCTTTAAAGGTAACGACCAACACCTTAAATTGGATCCGGAGACTAATGGGCAGCCAATGCAGCTGGCGATGAATCGGAGTTACGTGGGTGCATCTGGGTGCACCCACCACAGCTCGCGCAGCTGCATTTTGCACCAATTGCAGTCGCCGGACACTCTTCAAGGGTAGCCCCATGTAGAGCGCATTGCAGTAATCTAGCCGTGAGGTGATAAGGGCATGAGCGACTGTGAGAAGTGCCTCCTTCTCCAAGTAGGGTCGCAATTGGTGCACAAGACGAACTTGTGCAAAGGTCCCCTAGCCACAGCTGAAAGTTGTTGCTCCAATTTTAGCTGTGGGTCTAGGAGGACACCCAAATTGCGAACCCGTTCTGAGGGACCTAATTTCTCCCCCCCAAGAACCAAGGAGGGACAATTGGTCAAGTCCTTAGGAGGCAATATCCACAGCCACTCAGTCTTGTCAGGGTTAAGTTTTAGCCGGTTCTTCCCCATCCAGACCCTAACATCGGCCAGGCAGCGGCCCATTACGTCTACGGCTTCCCCGAATTGAGACGGGGTGGAGATGTACAACTGGGTATCATCAGCATATTGCTGATACCTCACCCCGTGTCGTCGGATCATCTCACCCAGTGGCTTCATGTAGATGTTAAACAGGATGGGCGAGAGGACCGAACCCTGCGGCACCCCACATAGTAGGGGCCTAGGGCTCGACCTCTGCCCCCTGTCAACACCGACTGCGTCCTGTCAGAGAGGAAGGAGGAGAACCACTGCAGAACAGTGCCGCCCACCCCCACCTCTCCGAGACGACGCAGAAGGATACCATGGTCAATGGTATCGAAGGCCGCTGAGAGGTCAAGTGGCACCAGGATAGAGGAGTGACCCCCATCCCGGGCTTGCCAGAGATCATCCATCAGGGTGACCAAAGCCGTTTCCGTACTGTAGCCGCGCCTGAAACCTGATTGAAAGGGATCCAGAAAATCAGTGTCATCCAACAGCCGTAGGAGTTGGAGCGGCACCACTTTCTCAACAACCTTCCCCGCGAAGGGAAGGTTGGAGACTGGACGGAAGTTCTTTAAATCCGCCGGGTCCAGGGAAGGCTTCTTGAGGAGGGGTCTCACCACCACAGCTTTTAAGGGCTGCGGGACGGACCCCTCTCTCAGAGAAGCATTGACCAACGCCTGGAGCCAGCCGCGTGAAACCTCCCTGGTGGCCGAAACCAGCCAGGAAGGGCACGGGTCCAATAAACAAGTGGCGGAGCTCATCGCTCCTATGGCCTTGTCTACATCCTCAGGAGTCACCGGTTCAAACCTATCCCAACTAACCGGACTAAGACCTGCCCCAGTCGTCTCGGCCTGTACTGCCCAATCGGAGTCCAGGTCTGTCCGAATCTGAATGACTTTATCCGCCAGAAACCAAGAAAATTCCTCAGCTCTACCCTGCAAGGGATCTCCGCCTTCCTCCTTAGCAAGAAGGGTGCGGGTCACCCTAAACAGGGCGGCTGGGCGGGAGTCAGCGGACGCAATAAGAGCGGAAAAATGCGAACATTTTGCCGCCCGTATCGCCACTAAGTAAGACTTAATGAAAGTTCTTAAAAGTGTCCGGTCAGATTCAGCTTTACTAGATCTCCATCGTCGCTCTAGGCGTCTCTTGTGGCGCTTCATCTCCCGGAGTTCCTCGGTAAACCAAGGAGCCCTCCTGGATCCACTTCCACGGAGAGGTCGCAAAGGCGCAATCCGATCCAGAGCCCCCGCTGCTGCCTGATTCCAGGCCGCGACCAGAGACTCGGATGAACTGTGTACCAGGGATTCAGGTATTTCCCCAAGTTCCCTCTGGAATCCGTCAGGTTCCATTAGGCGCCTGGGGCGGAACCACTTAATTGGTCCCGCCTCCTTGCGGTGGAGGAGTGGTGCCATGAAATCCAACCTCAGAAGGAAATGATCTGACCACGACAAGGGTACTGTGACTAAACCCCTCAGCCTCAGATCATCTCTCCACTGCCCCGAGAGAAACACAAGGTCAAGCGTGTGACCTCCCTCATGAGTCGGACCCTGAACTACTTGGGTCAGGTCCATGGTTGTCATGGAAGCCATGAACTACTGGACTGCCCCCGAGGCTTCGCCGGGCGATGGCAGATTGAAGTCCCCCAGCACCATCAACCTGGGGAACTCAATCGCCAGCCCCGCAACCGCCTCGAGCAGAACAGGCAGGGCCTTTGTAACGCAGCTAGGAGGCAAGTACGTTAGCAAAAGGCCCACCTGAACCCCTAAGTCCAACTTCAGAAGGAGCGCCTCACACCCAACAATCTCTGGGGCAGGGCTCCTTCGAGGGCAAAGGTTCTGGCGAGCTATAATAGCCACTCCTCCACCCCTTCCCTGGGGTCGCGGCTGATGCTGAACTGAAAACCCGTCTGGGCACATCTCGGAAAGGGGAACCCCCCCCTCCTGGCCCAGCCAGGTCTCAGTGATGCATGCCAGGTCAGCCCCCTCTTCCAGGATTAAATCCCGAACCAGGGGGGCCTTGTTAGTGATCGACCTGGCATTCAACAGCAGCAGCTTGAGCCCAGGGCCCTGACATCCCTTGTTACCAGGTACTCGGGCTGATCTAGATGGAACCAGACCAGAGGGGCCAGAACAAGGAATCGCTTGATAGATAGATAGATAGATAGATAGATAGATAGATAGATAGATAGATAGATAGATAGATAGATAGATAGATAGATAGATAGATAGATAGATAGATAGATAGATAGATAGATAGATAGATAGATAGATAGATAGATAGATAGATAGATAGATAGATAGATAGATAGATAGATAGATGACAGAGATGGACGGATGGATGGATGGATGGATGGATGGATGGATGGATGGATGGATGGATGGATGGATGGATGGATGGATGGATGGATGGATGGATGGATGGATGGATGGATGGAGTCGATGGATATAAGGATATATGGATTATAGATAGATAGATAGATAGATAGATGGATGGATGGATGGATGGATGGATGGATGGATGGATGGATGGATGGAAGGATGGATGGAAGGATGGATGGATATATGGATATATGAATGAATGAATGAATGAATGAATGAATGAATGAATGAATGAATGAATGAATGAATGAATGATAGATAGATAGATAGATAGATAGATAGATAGATAGATAGATAGATAGATAGATAGATAGAGATGGATGGATGGATGGTAGAGATAGATAGATAGATAGATAGATAGATAGATAGATAGATAGATAGATAGATAGATAGATAGATAGATGACAGAGATGGACGGATGGATGGATGGATGGATGGATGGATGGATGGATGGATGGATGGATGGATGGATGGATGGATGGATGGATGGAGTCGATGGATATAAGGATATATGGATGATAGATAGATAGATAGATAGATAGATAGATAGATAGATAGATGGATGGATGGATGGATGGATGGATGGATGGATGGATGGATGGAAGGATGGATGGAAGGATGGATGGATATATGGATATATGAATGAATGAATGAATGAATGAATGAATGAATGAATGAATGAATGAATGAATGAATGATAGATAGATAGATAGATAGATAGATAGATAGATAGATAGATGGCAGAGAAGGATGGATGGATGGATGGATGGATGGATAGATGGAAGGGTGGATGGATGGATGGAAAGATGGATGATAGATAGATAGATAGATAGATAGATAGATAGATAGATAGATAGATAGATAGGATGGATGGATGGATGGATGGATGGACGGATGGGTGGAAGGATGGGTGGAAGGATGGGTGGAAGGATTTATGGATATATGGATATATGGATGATAGATAGATAGATAGATAGATAGATAGATAGATAGATAGATAGAGAGAGAGAGAGAGAGAGAGAGAGAGAGAGAGAGAGAGAGATACATAGATACATAGATACATAGATATATAGATACATAGATACATAGATACATAGATAGATGACAGAGATGGTTGGATGGATGGATTGGTGTATATATGGAGATATTAAGGATAGAATAGATAGATGGATAGATGGATAGGTGAGAGCTGGATGGATGGATGGATGGAGTGGATGAATGGATGGATATATGGAAATATGGATGATGTATTAGACAGATAGATAGATAGACAGACAGACATACAGACAGACAGACAGACAGACAGACAGACAGACAGAGAGATAGATAGATGACAGAGATGGATGGATGGATAGGTGTATGGATGGATGGATGGATGGAGTGGATAGATAGATAGATAGATAGATAGATAGATAGATAGATAGATAGATAGATAGATAGATAGATAGATAGATAGATAGATAGATAGATAGATAGATAGATAGATGATAGATAGATAGATGACAGAGATGGCTGGCTGGCTGGCTGGCTGGCTGGCCGGCTGGCTGGCTGGCTGGCTGGATGGATGGATGGACGGATGGATGGGCGGAAGTATGGATGGATATATGGATATATGGATGATTTAATTAATTTAATTTAATTAAATGGATTTGTATGCCGCCCAACTCCCAGGGGACTCTGGACGGCTCACAGCATATTCGAATCCATTACAACAAATATAAAATACAATAATTAAAAAACATACAAAAGTTTAAAGAATCTCATATTCACAAAACAAGGGGGGAGACCCATATCTAATCTAGTTGGTCTCACTTTCACCCCGCCTGCCGGAAGAGCCAAGTTTTTATTGCTTTCCGGAAGGCCAGCAGGGTGGGGATGGTCCTGATCTCCGGGGGAAGCTGGTTCCACAGGGAGGGAGCTCCCACAGAGAAGGCCTTCCCCCTCGGCCCCGTCAACCGACATTGTTTGGTCGATGGGACCTGGAGGAGGCCAACTCTGTGGGCCCTGACCGGTCATAGGGAGGTATGCGGCAGGATGCGGTCCCGAAGGTAACCTGGCCCTGAGCCATGTAGGGCTTTAAAGGTAACGACCAACACCTTAAATTGGATCCGGAGACTAATGGGCAGCCAATGCAGCTGGCGATGAATCGGAGTTACGTGGGTGCATCTGGGTGCACCCACCACAGCTCGCGCAGCTGCATTTTGCACCAATTGCAGTCGCCGGACACTCTTCAAGGGTAGCCCCATGTAGAGCGCATTGCAGTAATCTAGCCGTGAGGTGATAAGGGCATGAGCGACTGTGAGAAGTGCCTCCTTCTCCAAGTAGGGTCGCAATTGGTGCACAAGACGAACTTGTGCAAAGGTCCCCTAGCCACAGCTGAAAGTTGTTGCTCCAATTTTAGCTGTGGGTCTAGGAGGACACCCAAATTGCGAACCCGTTCTGAGGGACCTAATTTCTCCCCCCCAAGAACCAAGGAGGGACAATTGGTCAAGTCCTTAGGAGGCAATATCCACAGCCACTCAGTCTTGTCAGGGTTAAGTTTTAGCCGGTTCTTCCCCATCCAGACCCTAACATCGGCCCGGCAGCGGCCCATTACGTCTACGGCTTCCCCGAATTGAGACGGGGTGGAGATGTACAACTGGGTATCATCAGCATATTGCTGATACCTCACCCCGTGTCGTCGGATCATCTCACCCAGTGGCTTCATGTAGATGTTAAACAGGATGGGCGAGAGGACCGAACCCTGCGGCACCCCACATAGTAGGGGCCTAGGGCTCGACCTCTGCCCCCTGTCAACACCGACTGCGTCCTGTCAGAGAGGAAGGAGGAGAACCACTGCAGAACAGTGCCGCCCACCCCCACCTCTCCGAGACGACGCAGAAGGATACCATGGTCAATGGTATCGAAGGCCGCTGAGAGGTCAAGTGGCACCAGGATAGAGGAGTGACCCCCATCCCGGGCTTGCCAGAGATCATCCATCAGGGTGACCAAAGCCGTTTCCGTACTGTAGCCGCGCCTGAAACCTGATTGAAAGGGATCCAGAAAATCAGTGTCATCCAACAGCCGTAGGAGTTGGAGCGGCACCACTTTCTCAACAACCTTCCCCGCGAAGGGAAGGTTGGAGACTGGACGGAAGTTCTTTAAATCCGCCGGGTCCAGGGAAGGCTTCTTGAGGAGGGGTCTCACCACCACAGCTTTTAAGGGCTGCGGGACGGACCCCTCTCTCAGAGAAGCATTGACCAACGCCTGGAGCCAGCCGCGTGAAACCTCCCTGGTGGCCGAAACCAGCCAGGAAGGGCACGGGTCCAATAAACAAGTGGCGGAGCTCATCGCTCCTATGGCCTTGTCTACATCCTCAGGAGTCACCGGTTCAAACCTATCCCAACTAACCGGACTAAGACCTGCCCCAGTTGTCTCTGCCTGTACTGCCCAATCGGAGTCCAGGTCTGTCCGAATCTGAATGACTTTATCCGCCAGAAACCAAGAAAATTCCTCAGCTCTACCCTGCAAGGGATCTCCGCCTTCCTCCTTAGCAAGAAGGGTGCGGGTCACCCTAAACAGGGCGGCTGGGCGGGAGTCAGCGGACGCAATAAGAGCGGAAAAATGCGAACATTTTGCCGCCCGTATCGCCACTAAGTAAGACTTAATGAAAGTTCTTAAAAGTGTCCGGTCAGATTCAGCTTTACTAGATCTCCATCGTCGCTCTAGGCGTCTCTTGTGGCGCTTCATCTCCCGGAGTTCCTCGGTAAACCAAGGAGCCCTCCTGGATCCACTTCCACGGAGAGGTCGCAAAGGCGCAATCCGATCCAGAGCCCCCGCTGCTGCCTGATTCCAGGCCGCGACCAGAGACTCGGATGAACTGTGTACCAGGGATTCAGGTATTTCCCCAAGTTCCCTCTGGAATCCGTCAGGTTCCATTAGGCGCCTGGGGCGGAACCACTTAATTGGTCCCGCCTCCTTGCGGTGGAGGAGTGGTGCCATGAAATCCAACCTCAGAAGGAAATGATCTGACCACGACAAGGGTACTGTGACTAAACCCCTCAGCCTCAGATCATCTCTCCACTGCCCCGAGAGAAACACAAGGTCAAGCGTGTGACCTCCCTCATGAGTCGGACCCTGAACTACTTGGGTCAGGTCCATGGTTGTCATGGAAGCCATGAACTACTGGACTGCCCCCGAGGCTTCGCCGGGCGATGGCAGATTGAAGTCCCCCAGCACCATCAACCTGGGGAACTCAATCGCCAGCCCCGCAACCACCTCGAGCAGAACAGGCAGGGCCTTTGTAACGCAGCTAGGAGGCAAGTACGTTAGCAAAAGGCCCACCTGAACCCCTAAGTCCAACTTCAGAAGGAGCGCCTCACACCCAACAATCTCTGGGGCAGGGCTCCTTCGAGGG
>JALIGW010000099.1:0-40000 GCA_023053685.1 Diadophis punctatus similis
TCTCCTCTCCTCTCCTCTCCTCTCCTCTCCTCTCCTCTCCTCTCCTCTCTCTCTCCTCCCTCTCTCTCTCTCCTCTCCTTCCCTTCCCTTCCCTTCCCTTCCCTTCCCTTCCCTTCCTTTCCCTTTCCTTCTTACTTTGTCACTCTCTTCCTCTCTCTCCTCTCCTCTCCTCTCTCCTCTCCTCTCCTCTCCTCTCCTCTCCTCTCCTCTCCTCTCCTTCCTCCTTCCTTTCCTTTCCTTCCTTCCTTTCCTTTCCTTTCCTTTCCTTTCCTTCCCTTCCCTTCCCTTCCCTTCCCTTCCTTCTTACTTTCTCTCTCTCTTCCTCTCCTCTCCTCTCCTTCCCTTCGCTTCTTACTTTCTCTCTCTCTCTTCCTCTTCTCTCCTGTCCTCTCCTGTCCTCTCCTCTCCTCTCCTTTCCTTCCTTTCCTCTCCTCTCCTCTCCTCTCCTCCTCCTTTCCTTCCCTTCCCTTCCCTTCCCTTCCCTTCCCTTCCCTTCCCTTTCCATTTCCTTCTTACTTTCTCTCTCTCTTCTCTCCTCTCCTCTCATTCCTTCCCTTCTTACTTTCTCTCTCTTCTCTTCTCTCTCTCCTCTCCTCTCCTTCTTACTCTCCGCTCCTTTCCTTTCCTTTCTTTCCTTTCTTCTTTTCTTTTCATTCCTTTCCTTTCCTTTCCTTTCCTTTCCTTTCTTTCCTTTCCTTTCTTTCCTTTCCTTTCTTTCCTTTCCTTTCCTTTCCTTTTCCTTTCCTTTCCTTTCCTTTCCTTTTCCTTTCCTTTCCTCCTTCCTTTTCTTTCCTTTCCCTTTCCTTTCTTTCCCTTCCTTTCCTTCTTCTTCTTCTTCTCTTTCCTTCTCCTTCTCCCCTTCCCTTTCCTTCTTACTTTCTTTCTTCTTCTCTCTTCCTCTCCTCTCCTCTCCTTCCCTTCCCTTCTTACTTTCTCTCTCTCTTCCTCTCCTCTCCTCTCCTCTCTCTCTCTCCTCTCCTCTCCTTTCCTTCCTTCCTTTCCTTTCCTTTCCTTTCCTTTCCTTTCCTTTCCTTTCCTTTCCTTTCCTTTCCTTTCCTTTCCTTTCCTTTCCTTCCCTTCCCTTCCCTTCCCTTCCCTTCTTCCCTTTTCCTTCTTATTTTCTCTCTCTCTTCCTCTCCTCTCCTTTCCTTCTTCCCTCCTACTTTCTTCCTCTTTCCTCTCTTCTTTCCCTCTCTCTCTTCCTCTCCTTCTCCTTCCTTTCCCCTTTTCCTCTCTTTCTCTCTCTCTTCTCCTCTTCTCTCCTCCTCCTCCCCTCCTTTCCTTTCCTTTGATTTCCTTGTTACTTTCTCTCTCTCTTCCTCTCCCCTCCTGTCCTCTCCTCTCCTCTTCTTTCCTTTACTTTCTTTCCTTCCCTTTCCTTTCCGTCTTACTTCTCTCTCTCTTCCTCTCCTCTCCTCTCCTCTCCTCTCCTCTCCTCTCCTCTCCTCTCCTCTCCTTTCCTTTCCATTCCTTTCCTTCCCTTTCTTTTTTTAAAATAGTTTTTATTAAATTATTTTAAAATATACAAAAAGACATAATACAGAAAAGAAAAAAAACATACAAAAACAAGGTATGAAAAAGAAAAGTGTATATATATATATATATATATATATATATATATATATATATATATATATGTATCTATATACAAATCAGACTTATATGTCACTATATATTTTCATAATTAATAACAGTATATATACATAAAAAACATACATCTACATACACAAGAAAAATAAATAAAAAATAAAAAATAAAAAATTATATATATTTATTACAGCTTTTGCGTATCGTGTCATTTCAGTATCTAGTTTGTTATATTCCTAGCTTATCATCAGTCTTTCTCAATTTTACTATCATCACCCTTAAAGTGTTCGATTTGTTTATTTTGTTTGTTTATTTTCCATCCATTTATACCAGTTATCCCAAATTTTGTAATATTCTGAATCTTCTTTATCCTGTAGTTTCATTGTTAGTCTACACATTTCTGCACAGTCTAATATCTTAGTTATTAACATTGTATTAGTGGGTATTATATCGGTTTTCCAGTGTTGTGCGTATAAAATTCTAGCTGCTGTGATTATGTGAAGTGTGAGGTAATGGGCCGGTTTATTTATTTTTGTTTTCATTATTCCTAATAAAAAAGTTTCCGGTTTGAGTTCTATAGTTTGTTTTGTATCTCCTCGATCCAGTTCTGTATTTTTTCCCAGTATTTCTTGATTTCTGGGCATGTCCACCACATGTGATAATATGTTCCGTACTCCTGCTTGCATTTCCAACACTTAGGTGACATATGTGGGAACATTTTTGCCAATCTTGCTGGGGGTAGGTGCCACCTGTAAAACATTTTGTACGTATTTTCTTTGTAGGATGCGGCCATTGTCATTTTATAGTTTTGGTTCCATATTTAATCCCATAGGTCCAGTTCAATATTGTAGCCGAAATTTTGTGCCCATGTTATCATCACCTCTTTTACTATTTCTTCTTCCAATTTTACCTTAAGAATACAGTTATATAGTTTTGATATTATTTTTTCCTCTGGGCCCAATAGAATTTTGTCTAGATCTTGATTTTTTTCCTGAAAGCCGAATTGTGACACATCCTTTTTGTATTTTTTTTGAATTTGTAAGTATGGCCACCAATCAATCTTTTTTCCCTGTAGTGCCAATTCCTCTCTTGTTTTTAAATTGTTGTGTTCATCAAGTAATTCTTTATACGTAATTTTTTTATTCAGATCTAACAGATTAGGATAAATTAGGGCTTCCATTGGGGATATCCATTTGGGCATTTGAATGTAGTGTTTGTGCTTAATTTCTAACCAGTCTTCTAGCAGTGTTCCTCTAATATGGTGTCTTTGGAAATATTTGTGTATTTGATATTTTCCCTCACATATGAAGTTGTGCCAGCCAATTTGTAGGTCGTGTCCTTCAATTGTTAAAATTCTTTTGTTTGTAAGTGTCACCCATTCCTTTATCCATGTTATTGTTGCTGCTTGATGATATGATTTCCAATCTGGTAATCCAAAACCACCTCTTGTTCTTTTATCATGTAATAATTTTTTTAATTCTTGCTTTTTTTCCTGACCAAATAAATTTCAATATTAGTTTATCTAAGTCTGTATAAAATTTACTTCCTAATTTTGTTGGGGCTGTTTGAAATAGGTAAAGCAATTTAGGTAGAATGTTCATTTTAATTGTGGCTATTTTTCCAATTAAAGAGATTTGTAGTTTTGACCATGATTCCAGATCTTTTTGAATTTTATGTAATAGTTTAATGTAATTGTCTTCTTTTATTGTTGTACATTTAGCCGTTATCCAAATTCCTAAGTATTTTATTTTTTTAGTTCTTTGAATCCCTAGTAATTCCTCTAGTTTCTTATCGTGTTTCTGTGAACAATTTTTGGTTATTATTTTTGTTTTGTCTTTGTTGATTTTTAGGCCGGCCACATTTCCAAATTTTTCTACTTCCTTCATAATTTTGGGTCTGGAGTTTTGGGGGTTTTCCAGAATGAAAACCATATCATCTGCAAATGCTTGTATCTTGTATTCTTCTTTCCTGATTTTCAGTCCTTCAATGTTTGGATTTTTCCTAATTTGATTTAGCAAAGTTTCTAATGCAAATATGAACAGTAAAGGGGATAGAGGGCAACCTTGTCTTACGCCTTTTTTAATTTCTATTGAGTCAGTCATGTCGCCATTAATTAAGATTCTTGCAGTTTGTATTGAATATATGGTTTCTATTGTTTGGATAAATTTATCGCCAAATTTCATATGTTTTAGTTGTGTAATAAAGAATTTCCAGTCCAGGTTGTCAAAGGCTTTCTGTGCATCGATGAATATTAGTGCCAATTGTTGATTAGAATAGGTTTCATAGTATTCTAACACGTTCATTATTATTCTTGTATTGTTCCAAATTTGTCTTTTTGGAAGAAAGCCGTTTTGGTCCGAATGTATCATTTGATTTAATATTGTTTTGAATCTTTCTGCCAATATAGTTGAAAAAATTTTGTAGTCCGAATTTAGTAGTGAAATTGGTCTATAATTTTTTATCATTGTCTTATCTGTTTCTTCTTTTGGAATAAGAGTTATATATGTTTCTTCCCATAATTTTGGTGTTTTGGCTTGGTTTAGTGCTTCGTTATATAGCCCTAACATTTCAATTTCTAAGGTATTTTGAAATTTTTTGTATATCTCCGCTGGAAGCCCATCCGGTCCAGGTGTTTTGTTATTTTTTTGTTTTTTGATGGCCGTTCTTAATTCCTCTATTGTGATTTCTTTGTTTAGTGTTGTCCTTTTTTCCTCCAGCAAGATTGGCAAGTCTGTGGTGTCCAAGTATCCATGAATGTTTTCTTGTTGAATTTCCGTCCTTCCGTATAGAGTTGCGTAGAAGTCTTGGATTATCTTCTTTTTTTCTTCAATTTCGTTGTTGAGTTTTCCTTCTTTGTCTTTAAGTTGTTGAATTGTCCTGTTTGCTCTTTCCTTCCTAAGTTTATGGGCTAACCATCTTCCAGGTTTGTTGGCGTGTTCAAAATAATTTTGCCAAAGGTGCAGGCCTTTGCAGACGATATGACTTATATTCTGGAAGATCCCATAAAATCGGGCCCAATACTAATTGAAGAAATAGAAAAGTTTGGTAAAGTGGCAGGATTAAAAATCAATAAAGAAAAAACAAAAATAATAACTAAAAACTTAACTGAAAAACAAAATAGGACTTTAGAAACAATACTGGGAATTAAAATAGTTAAAAAAGTTAAATATCTAGGGCTATGGCTCACTGCCAAATGTAGCACCATCAAAGAAGACAACTATACAAAATTGAACCAAAAAATACAAAAAGAGTTGCAGAATTGGGCTAAATTGCAACTATCGTTATTAGGTAAAATTGCCGTTATCAAAATGAACGTTTTACCCAAGCTATTATTTCTATTCCAAATTGCACCGATAAAACTTAAAAAGAACTTTTTCACGGAATTAAATAACATCGTCCGCAAATTCATTTGGTCAAAGAAAAAGGCCAGAATTAAACTCCAGACGTTACACGACCGTAGGATTAATGGTGGCTTTGGACTCCCGGACTGGGAAAGTTATTACAATGCGGCTGCATTGAGCTGGATTAAGGAATGGGTTTTATCACGTAACAGAAGGATCTTAACTCTGGAAGGTTTTAATCTTCAAGTAGGCTGGCATGCATTCCTGTGGGGAGGGAAACATAAGGCACATGCATACTTTCAGAGACATTATATACGGGGTCCCTTACTAGAAACCTGGCTTAATATAAAAAATGATTACTATAAAAAAATTCCTAAATGGCTATCAACATCTGAAGCCATTATACATCCAAATTTTATAAACAAGAACAAAACTATTACCTATCAACAGCTTTTAGATGAACAAAATAACCTTAGGTCAAGACAAGAACTTAGTACAAAGGGCATAGATTTAGAATGGTGGCACTATCTTCAGATTCAAACCCGATATAAGAAAGATCTCTCCCAATTCGGCTTCCAAAACAGTAACGAATTAGACAAAATATTTATGGGGCTAGATGAAAAAATGATCTCCAAATTTTATAATCTGCAGTTGAAAACTAAATTAAAAGAGAACGAAGTTAAAGGCTATATGATCGCTTGGGCTCAAAATTTGGGATATGAAATAAATTTGAATGAATGGAAGGTTATTTGGAAAACCAATTATAAATTGACACTAGCTGCATCCTATAAAGAGAATATCTATAAAATGGTATACCGTTGGCACCTTTCCCCAGATCGCTTGGCAAAGATGTTTCCATCGCTATCACCTAAATGTTGGAAGTGTAAAAAGGAAACAGGGAGCTACTACCACATGTGGTGGTCGTGCCCCAAGGTTCAAGTATTTTGGAAAAAGATTAGATCTTGGTTGGAACAGATTTTAAATGTGAAAATGGAATTAAAACCAGAAATGTTCTTACTGGGGATCTTCCGGAGCAAATTTACTAAAGAAGAAAGATATTTAATTTTGCAAATAACAACCGCAGCTAGACTATTATATGCCCAAAATTGGAAATCTGATATTATTCCCTCCTCAAATATGATAATTAGGAAAATTTTAGAATGCTCAGAAATGAGCAAGTTAACGATGGACATTCATCAAAAAGACAACTCTGATTTCTATGAAATATGGGCAAAATGGTATTCCTGGTTACAATCAAATAAAAATTTAAAATTATGGACACAGAAGAAGACTTGATCCGAAAAATCTTTCCTTACCATCTCCTTCATAACAATAAAAATGATTATTATCGATGCACATAATCCGAGGATATAAATATGAAAAATAATGTAAATATGTATAAATGTATAAATACGTTTTAGATTAGTTTGAACTAAATAGTAAAAGGGATAAAGGTTAAAAGCAACCAATGTAGTAAGATTGCAAAACTGGATTTAGTTACACAAAGGTATAGCTGTTAAAATGAAATGCCGTTTTTTGTGTATTAGTGTTTGTATTTTTTTTCTTCTTTTTTCCTTTTCCCCCCTTTTCTTAATGTTTTCTTTTTTCTTTTTTCTCTTTGATGTTGTGTGTTATTATGTATGTTTTTTTAAAGTTTAAAAACCGAATAAAGATTATTTTAACACAAAATAATTTTGCCTCATTTTTTTAATGTTTTGGCTTATCTCCTCTTGGGTTTCCAAATTAATTTTGTGTTTTATTAGGTCTCTTGCCTCTTTGAATTTATGATTGGATGGGTCTTTTTGTAATAAAGTTTCTTGTTCTTTAAGTTTAGAATTTAAATCCTCTAGTTTAAGTTTTTTTCCCTTATTCTTCTTTATCGTGTATGCTATAGTTAACCCCCTAAGGTACGCTTTCATTGTATCCCATGTATTTTGGGTTGAAGTTTATTCTTTGATATTTTCTTTAAAGAAAAATTCTAATTCTTTTTCGGTTTTTTGATAGTATTCTTTTTCAGATAAGATATTTGGGTTCAGAGACCACCGACATATTTTTTTCCTCCGTCCCTTCCATCTTAATACAACTGGATGATGGTCAGCCCATTTGTTGGGTAGAATATCAGTATGATCTATATCTGTTATCATTTCATTGTTTATCCAAATCATATCTATACGCGACCAGGATTGATGGGGATTCGAGTAAAACGTGTACTGCTTTTTTAATGGATTCAATTTCCTCCATGCATCTTTTAAGTCTAATTCGTTAATCATATTAAAAAAGGTATTTGGTAGTTGTCTTCTGATTTTTTTTCCTATTTGTACCATTATAGTCCATTTTACTATCTACTATAGCATTGAAGTCTCCTATGATGCAAATGTTTTCCCATTCTATGTCTGTTACTATTTTGTGTAATTTTGAGTAGAATTTTTTTTTGTTTGTTTGGTGCATATATCGCAACAATCAAGATTCGTTTTTTCCCTATTTTTATTTCCACTATGAGAATCCTACCTTCCTCATCCGCATATATTAATTTTGAATTTAAGTAGCTTTTAATATATATTGCAATTCCTCTTTTTTTTTGTCTGTGGTAGAGCACAATATAGTTTTCCTAGTTTTGGGTAATTTAATAGTTTTTCAGATTCTTTCTTTATATGAACCTCTTGCATACATATTATATCCCTGTTCTGTTTCTTAAGATCTAGCAGTACACATTTCCTCTTTATGGGTGAGTTTAATCCATTGATGTTTACTGATAATAAGTTAAGTTCTTGTTCTTCCTCCCTGTTACTTTGTAATTCCCTTCGAAAGCATTTCCGTTTGCGCTCTTGTTCTTGCTCTTGCTCCTTCATGTTTCGTTGTCCCATTACTACCTCTTCTTTCTCGTTCCTCCCGTTGGTAGCTAGCTCCTAACTCCTCCAAACTTCTAGTTATTCTCATTTCTCGGTTACTTTGACTATTGTCTCCCTCTACTAATTGATCATAAACTTCCTGTGCCTTCTCCACATTGTCTATCTTAAATTTCCTGTCCCTCCATGTAATTAACATTCCCTCCGGAATGAGCCATCTGAACATTATCTTGTGTTTAAAGAGCTGTGCTGACAAAAAGTTGTAGACTCTCCTTTTATCTCTTATTCTTCGCGGTATTTGTTTGAGAATTAGGATTTCTTTTCCCATATATGTTAAGGTGTCGTCTCTTACAGCATTGAGGATACCGTCTCTCATTGCTCTTCTCAAAAATCTAATGTGCACTTCCCTTGGGTGCTTGTGTTTTCTGGCATAGCTAGTGTTAATTCTGTATATTTCATCTATTTCACACATTACATCTTCTCTGCTTTTGTCTAGTATTTTCCCCAGTATTTCAACCATTATTTCCAATAAAATTTCGTCTTTAGTTTCTGTGATATTCTGAAACCTTAAGTAGAACATAGATTTCTCCATTTCTAAATGGGAGATGGCGTCCTCGAAATTTTTATTTATCTCCTCCAGTTTGTTGTCTGTTTTATCTTGCCTTTTCTCCACTTTATCTGTTCTTTCTACCACTTCTTGAATTTGTTTTTGGCTAATTGCCAGTGCTGCTTGAATCACACTCACTCTATCATCAAGTTTTATCATATTGTTTTTTACCTCGGTCATTTCATTTTTCACCCCATCCAATCTATTTGATAAATTCTCCTGCATCTTTAGTATTATCTCTTGCAAGGAGTGTATAGAGCAGTGGTGGCGAACCTTTTTAGGCTCACGTGCCAAAAAGGGGGGGGCGTGCTCGCGCGCGCTCGCGTGCCCACACCCATTCCCTCCCCCCACGCATGCGCACAACACCCCCCCATGCTGCCCCTGCACATGTGCACACACCCCCCACCCCCGCGCAAAGGCTTACCGGAGCCTGGGACAACAAAACCGGCAAACCGGAAGTGCGAAAAAACGCACTTCCGGTTTGCCGGTGTGCTGTTTTTTGCACTCCGGAGGGTTCAGGGAAGCTCCCTGAAGCTCCGGAATGCAAAAAACTACAAAACGGAAAAACCAGAAATGCAGAAAAGTGCACTTCCGGTTTGTCCGTTTTGTAGTTTTTTGCATTCCAGAGCTTCAGGGAGCTTCCCTGAACCCTCCGGAGTGCAAAAAACAGCTCACCGGCAAACCGGAAGTGCGTTTTTCCACACTTCCGGTTTGCCGGTGGGAAACCCTCGCGTGCCGGCCGCTATGGCTCCGCGTGCCACCTGTGGCACGCGTGCCACAGGTTCGCCACCACGGGTATAGAGGTTTGTATACCCTGCATCTCTGCATTTGAATTTGTTTTTTCACTACTCGCAGTACTGCTTGCAGCACTTTGATTTTTGTCCTGCTGGGGATGGTGTTGCAGTCAACGTTTTTTTACCCCCTTTTGTTAGAGTTGTCGTCATGGTGGACATTTGAAGTATCTTAAATATATTGTTCCACTTTACCATCAATTACAGATTAACTCTTTGTTTCTTAGCTATCTTGTCTATAGAGTCTGTAAGGTTGATGATAATATATATTACAATATATAATACAAGGAGAATCAGTAATCGTTATAGTCACAGTTTACAGTAGTACTTATGTCTAACAATTATTTAAGCCATTAATTTAATAATATTTATCTATATATCAATATATCAATAGCTTTCAGAAAAGGAGTAAAATAACTATATATATCCGTATAATTCTAGATAAGAATATAATAAGATATTTAAATATAAATATACAGTTATAATGTGGTTATAATATAGTATTTAGTTATGAATATTGTTATATATATATATCTCGTTACAAGTGTAACACAATCCGTTAATTAACCCTTAACTGAAACTTTATATGGTAGTGTATATTAGAATATCTTTACTTATTAGGAAGAAACAAAGGAGAAAAAGTGGGGGAGAAAAAGAAAAAGGTCTGTAGCGCAAAAAGGAAAAAGGAAAAAAGAAGGAAAACTAAAGTTCTTGATTTTGTAGTCCAACCTTTTCATAACATTAAGTCCAGTCTTCTTATTGCTTGTCTTTCTCCGTTCTGATTTTACTGATTTTCCAAAATGGAGTCTCTTTATTTATTTATTTACTATTTGAGATCCCTCTTGCCACTTTTCTCCGTCTTTCGCCCTCTATCTGTCTCCCGACTTTCAATCAATCTCAGTCTCAATCTCAATCACTTTCCTTTCCTTTCCTTTCCGGGCTCTCCCTCATGTCCTCGCACTTAAATCCAAAAAGAGTCACACTTGTCTCCACTACACGATCCTTCCAACACTTCCTCTGTTCCGTCTCGTCACTTACTTTACTTTCTCTCCGTTCCTGTCGCAAATTCGCCGCTATGCAGTCCTATCCGGATCTCTTTTGAGTTTTTTTTTCCCTTTGGTTCACTTCTCTCGATAAAGAAGCTTTCTTAATTTGCAAAATAAAGTTTAAATTCACGATACGACTCGCTGTTCTATTTCCGCCTTCCTCCTTGTCAGGCTGACAGCCACGTCTTTGGGTCGGCCATTGAATGGCCGATCTCTTTCTTGCTTGATCTGAGGGTACCTCTCGCTCTGTTCGAAGATCGCCTTTCTTCTCCAGAAACTCCGAGGTTGCCCCTCTCTATCGGTGCTCTTTCCCAGAGCCGACCTTGCCTCGAACGGCCACAAAAGCAAGAAATACCGGGCGCGCCAGACAGAGCTCGGTTGGCTTGCTCGCACCGGCGTGACGTCAGTGCCGGAAGTCCCTCCTTCCCTTTCCTTTCCTTCTTACTTTCTCTCTCTCTTCCTCTCCCCTCCTCTCCTCTCCTCTTCTTTCCTTTCCTCTCCTTTCCTTCCCTTTCCTTTCCATCTTACTTTCTCTCTCTCTTCCTGTCGTCTCCTCTCCTCTCCTCTCCTCTCCTCCCCTCCCCTCCCCTCCCCTCCCCTCCCCTCCACTACTCTACTCTACTCTACTCTACTCTACTCTACTCTACTCTACTCTACTCTACTCTACTCTACTCTACTCTACTCTACTCTACTCCTCTACTACTCTTCTACTCTACTCTACTCTACTCTACTCTACTCTACTCTACTCTACTCTACTCTACTCTACTCTACTCTACTCTACTCTACTCCTATTCTGCTGTGCTGTGCTCTATTCCTATTATATTCTACTCTATTCCTATTCTACTCTACTCTATTCTACCCTATTCCTATTCCTATTCCTATTCCTATTCCTATTCCTATTCCTATTCCTATTCCTATTCCTATTCCTATTCCTATTCCTATTCCCATTCCCATTCCCATTCCCATTCCCATTCCATTCCATTCTATTCTATTCTATTCTATTTTTTATTCTATTCGTAACAGTAATTAAGTGGATTTTTTGGGACATGAAATATGTCCATTAAACGTTCATATTGAGCTCTTCTCTAAGAGCTTGAGGATACCTTAAAAAGACAGGGCAAGACCTCCAAGGTGCCTTCCAACTGTGTTATTCTCTTATTCTATCTTACTTTTCCTTGATTTTCTATCATCCTTATGCCAACAGTTGCATCAATGCTCCACCACAAAATCTGGACCAGGTGCCCCAGAAGGACAATGCTTCTTCTTTGGAAGAGCAACTAAACTCAGTCTTGGTAGAGAAGGAGATTCTAGAGGAACAACTAAAAAAAGAAAAAGGTCAGGGATCAGTTGACACTAGAAACTTGCAGAATCGTTGTGCAAAATGCAGGGCAGAACTAAGTAATTTTGATTAAGGGAATCTAAACATACCTACTTTGTTTCAACAGGAAAAGTCTAGGCACTTATTATGGACAATCATGGTTCATAACATAGTAAGGATTGGGTTCATTCAGCTTTCTCACATTGACATTGTTTCTCAACCTTTAAGATGTGTGGATTTCAACTTCCAGAATTCCCAGCCAGTTATGGCTGGTTGGGGAATTCTGGGAGTTGAAGTTCATACATCTTTAGAGTAGGCAAAGTTGAGAAACGGTGTCATATGAGATTCTAGATTTCATTGAAAAACATGAACCTCGGCATATGTGTGTGTACATGTAGTCTTCGACATATAAATATTCCTTTAGTCAGTGACCAAAGTTACAGGGGCATTGAAAAAAAGCGACTTATGACCATTTTTCATACTTACGACCGTTGCAGCATCCCTACAGCCATGTGATCAAAATTTGGATGCTTGGCAACTGGCTCATATTTATGAGGGTTGCAGTGTCACCTTTTTCAACCGTCTGATGAGCAAATTCAATGGGGAAGCCAGAATCACTGAACAACGGCATTGCTAACTTAACAATTGCAGTGATTCGCTCAACAACTGTGGCAAGAAAGCAATAGAACAGAATAGAATAGAATTCTTTATTGGCCAAGTGTGATTGGACACACAAGGAATTTGTCTTTGGTGCATATGCTCTCAGTGTACATAAAAGAAAAGATACATTTGTCAAGAATCATGAGGTACAACACTTAATGATTGTCATAGGGTACAAATAAGCAATCAGGAAACAATCAATATTGATATAAATCGTAAGGATACAAGGAACAAGTTATAAGTGGGAGGAGATGGGTGATAGGAACAATGAGAAGACTAATAGTAATAGTAATGCAGCCTTAGTGAATAGTTTGACAGTGGTGAGGGAATTATTTGTTTAGCAGAGTGATGGTGTTCGGGAAAAAACTGTTCTTGTGTCTAGTAGTCTTGGTGTGCAGTGCTCTATAGCAGTGGTTCCCAACCTTTCTAATGCCGAGACGCCTTAATATAGTTCCTCATGTTGTGGTGACCCCCAATCATAAAATTATTTTCGTTGCTACTTCATAACTGTAATTTTGCTACTGTTATGAATCATAATGTAAATATCTAATATGCAGGATGTATTTTCATTGTTACAAATTGAACATAATTAAAGCATAGCAATTAATCACAGAAACAATATGTAATTATGCCAGATCAGAAATTCTCGGGCCAGTCTTTGCAAGAGCACAAGGAATATCATCTTCCACAACAAGTCTACTTCTGTATTTAGACTTGATAACCAACAAGTGTACAGCAATATTTCTCAATCTCAGCAACTTTTAAGGTGCCTGGACTTCAACTCCCAGAATTCAAAGCAAAGCTGGCTAGGGAATTTTGGGAGTTGAAGTCCAGGTATATTCAAGTTGTTGAGGTTGAGAAATTGTGGCCTGCAGTGTCGAAAAACTAGAAATCAGATAAGCTTCCAGCAAAGTAATCCCTGTTTAGTAGCTTTCTCCCAGGACTCCAAAGTTTCAGGAGGCAAACAGGGGGCAAAAAACCCCATGATTGGTCCAAAAACATTGCCAGGGTCCCCAAAGCCAATTTCCTCTTTTAAGCTCTTTCTTCTTAAAACAGCCCCATATTCCTTCCTCCCCCATGGGGCCTGCTCCCCACCCTTCCCAAACCCCCTGCAAAGACAACAATTTTAATTTGCAAGGCTCTTCTTTCAACATTCTTTCTTACTTTCTTTCTTTCTTTCCCTCTCTCACTTTTTTCTCTTCCTTCCTTCCTTCCTTCCTTCCTCCCAACCTTCCTCTTCTTTCTTTCTTTCTTTTTCTTTCTTTCCCTCTCTCTCACTTTTTTCTCTTCCTTCCTTCCTCCCTCCCAACCAACCTTCCTCTTCTTTCTTTCTTTCTTTCTTTCTTTCTTTCTTTCTTTCTTTCTTTCTTTCTTTCTTTCTTTCTTTCTTTCTTTCTTTCTTTCTTTCTTTCTTTCTTTCTTTCTTTTCTTTCTTTTCTTTCTTTCCCTATCTCACTTTTTTCTCTTACTTGCTTCCTTCCTCCCACCCTCCCACCTAACATTCTTCTTCTTCCTCTTCGTCCTCTTCTTCCTCTCCTTCCCTTCCTTCCTTCCTTCCTTCCTTCCTTCCTTCCTTCCTTCCTTCCTTCCTTCCTTCCTTCCTTCCTTGCTTCCTTCTCTTTTCTCTTCTTCCCTCTCCTAGCCCTCAGCACCGCAAGATCCGTGCGTGCCAAACTCTCTGGCAACCCAGACAAATAAGTGCATTGTGGTTATTCAGTCACTCCAGGAAAGCAGAGCGAGCAGGGAGGGGATCCTGCCCGCCCTGCCTACACTTGTAGCAAAGCCAGCCTGCCCCACAGAGCCTACCTTGTCCAGGGAACCAGCCAGCCAGCCATCCCACCCCACCCTCGCCTCGCCTTCTCCAAAAGGTGCCCTCTGCTTGGGGGCAACCCTTTCGAGAAAGCTCCCAGTGCAAAAAAAAAAGGCTTGCCCCAAGAGACCCGGACACGCCTCGGAGAGAGCAGCCCTGGAAACCCGGCCATAATTTGCTGCTTCTCCCCCACCCCTCTGCACCCCTTCCCCAGTCCGATCCATACCCCACCCGGGAGATGGGGGGCTGCAAATCCCCACCACAGTGCAGCGATCCCGTCCACGACTCCTTGCTCCCCATTGCGTGTCTCCAAAAGTACGCTTTGGAGAAGTTGCCCAACAGGAGGAGGGTAGAGTTGGAAGAAAAAGGGGGGCTGCCAGTCATAGGGACTGCTCTCTCTACTCCCTCCTGGAGACCGGCAGCTGCATCGCGTTGCGGGCCGTCCTTATCTGCGGCGGAGGAAGAGCCCAGGTGGGCTTGCAAGGCGGGGCGTGGGCGGCTCGGGATCCTCCTGCCTTCCTTCCTGCTCACTCGGCCGCCTCTGCGGTTCCTCTCCGCCCCAGTGGTGGCGCCTTTCCCTCCCCAACCGCGCCTGGGGGGACCCTCTCCAAAGCCGGCCGGGCACCCCGGGCCCGCCGTTGCGCACCTTGTAAACGTTGCCGTAAGTGCCGGAGCCGATGTGCTGGATGAGCTCATAGTGCAGCCGCAGGTCCTGCAGTGAGACGTCCCGCAAGGCGCTTATGGTCCCCTCGCCCAGCCGCCTTTTCAAAGATTCCCCTTTGTGGCTGGAGGACAATTCCTTCAAACTCTTCTGTTCCTCCTTCATTCTTTGCAAATTTGATTCATGAGAGGCATCAAACTCTCTCCTTCCTTACACCCATTTGTCCTCTTGGGTTTATATGTCTTCTGCTTTAAGAACTATATTTTATGACTTCCGGTTTGGCTCCGCAGGCATCGAGGACGCTCCTCGCTGAGCGCCTGTTCCGAGGTCCCGTAAAGCCGCCAGAACAGCTGTCTATTGGCTTGAAAATCTTCTCCCCGGGATTAGCGGAGAGATGAGAGCCGACAGGTGAGGGTAGAGCCCCCCTAGTGCCCCAGGAGACAATCTGGGGCGCGAAGGGTGAGGGCTCCCTAGGCAGTCTGTCACTTGCTCCAGGACTTTGGACGCCTCCGCTTACGCGGAGCAAGATGCCGCGACCAGCTCTGCTTTCAAGATGGGATTTATAATACTTTGATTCACTGCAGACAGCAGACAGAGAAAAGCAGGAGACTCGAACGGCAAGTACCTTAACTTTAACTCCAATGCTGACTTTCACTTCGGAAGTTACAAATTAACTGAGCTAACAAGCAACAAAATGGCGATTGAAGATTTAAAGGGCATGAAAAGTGAAAGCTAGAAAGTTTCATTTCGTTAACAGCCCTTTGTATGAAAACGCCTGACTCTGAGGAATTCTTTTTTCTTTCTCTTTGACTTTGGAACAAAAAAAACAAATCTAACTTTAAAACCTAAATGGCTTTAAAACCTGAAAAGACTGTTTTTAATAAAGGATTTGGCCTTTTGTTTGAAAATGTTTGAAAATGCCTGACTTTGATGAACTCTCTCTTCTCTCTCTGATTTTGGATTAAAACAAAAAGTTTAACTTTAAATCTTAAATGGCTTCTAAACCTGGAAGGACTGTTTTTGGCAAGGGACTTGGGTGTTCTCCTGTTTATACTTCAAGAATGCAACCCACTCCTTATTCAACACCCCCACAGACTTTAACACTGGAAAAGTTATCTGAAGCTTTAAAAGTTATGAAGAATGAACTTGTTATGGAATTTAACTTAAAAATTAATGAAATTAATGAAAAAATACAGGCTGTTTTAGAGGAGATGGTTACTCGACACCAGCAATTAAGGAATGATATGATATTTGCAATCAAAGGATACCAGGAGGACGTGGAAGAGATTAAACAGTCTGTGATAACTTTGGGTGAAGATATAGATAAGACCCAGAATAATATTGAAAATTTTGAAGCTGAGGTGTTAATGATTCAATATAGAAGTATGGAGTTTGCTTTAAGACTAAGAGGTGTAAAAGAGAAAAAACAAGAAGATCTAAAGGAAAGGATGGTGGAGGCATTTGTGCATACATTAGGAATGACAAAAGAGGAACTGGGTATGCAAATTGAAAAAATATATCGTGCTAATTCTGGGACTGCCAAACAGAAACATCTGCCAAGAGATATTGTAATATATTTTACTACAAGGGCATTACGTAATGAAATTTTACAGGTGACTTTTAAGAACAAGTTTCAGGTAGATGGACAGGAAGTAATGATATTGAAAGAAATTCCTCCCAAAATGTTGAGAGCCAGAAAGGATTATTCCTTTCTGGTGGAAGAACTGAAAAAACAGCAAATACAGTATAGATGGGAGGCTCCAACTGGGATAGCGGTGAGACATCTGGAAAAGAGATATCGGCTCAATACGATATTGAAAGCAACTGATTTTTATGTAAAAGTTTTAAAGGCCGATATATCCAAAATTCCAGAGGGAAGAAGAATGAAAGAAGCAATGGAAGATGAGAGAGGAGAGTTGTCGACAGTTGTTCAACTGGGAGGAGCTTTGATGAGTCAAGGTGATTCACAGAACCAGAGAGATGTTCATAATGTGGAAGTAGAGACAGAAGATCAGAGTCAGACTGGAGCAGCGGCTACATGTATTGAAGTATCAAGACAACAACAACTCAAGCTGACAATTCCAAAAATTACCAAGCCACAAAGATCTAAAGTTCGAGTGAGAAGAAGGAATGATTAGAACTTGGTCCTAGTAGGCCAGATGGAGAGAAGAATAAAAATTGGTATTTTGCAGTAAGATGATTTACTCATTACTGAGGAAATGACGCTGATGGTTGTGTCCTCTCTTTGCCTTCTTATTCTCTTCTTTTTTTTCTTTTTATTTACTATATTTTAAAGATTATATAAATGATTTAAAAGGTTTTGATTTATAGGGATCTAAAGATTTAGAATAATTGTGGAATGTTAGGTTATTAATAATTTGTTTGATTTTTAGATTATGTTTAAAAGGTCTTGAGTAATAAGGGGTTAAAGAATTAGAGAAATATTGGCATTAATAATTTGTTAGTCTATTTTAATTTTTTATGTTTATCGAGTATAGCGTCGGAAGAAGGAAGATCTATTCTGTATTGAGGAAATGACGTTGCTGGTAGTGTATTTGATTGAAATGGTGAAAGAAAGATTTCTTCTCTCTCTTTTCTTTTTATTATTATATCTTAAAGACTATATAAATGAAAGATACATAGTGGAGTTAATTGACAGTCTGATATATGGAAATGTTAATTGATTAATACTTTGTCTGATTTTTTAGACTATGCTTAAAAGGTTCTGAGCAACAAGGAGTTAAAAGACTTAGAGAAATTTTTTTGAAATTAATAATTTTTTAGTATATTTTAATCTTATTTTTATTGAATATTATACCCTGTGTTTTTTCTGGGAAGTCGGGGTGGGGGGTGGGTGAGAGGGGGGGGAGGATGGGGGGAAGGGGAGGGGGTTGGGGGAAGAGGGGGAGAAAAAGAGAAAAATGTTTGTACTTTGTACTAATAAAACTTTTTGAAATTAAAAAAAGAACTATATTTTATATTTTATTAAATCCTCCCGCCCAGACACTCCCTGCTACCCCCTCCGGCATCCCCGTCTCCTTGCTTGCCACGTCCCACATCTCCGACTACAGCCGGGACTCGCAAACCGGGCCGGCTGGGGCTCGCAGCGGCAATTTCTTCCCGCTGGTATCGAAGGGAAAGGGAGTCACGGGGGGGGGACGGCCAGCCAACAACCACTTAAGTTTAACAGCGCAAGACGGCGGGAAGGAGGACAGCCGGGTCGGGCTCGTCTGTCTCCCCTCTCGCCCTCGGCTGGCGCGGAGACCCAGTGAAGAAAGAGGGAAACAAGGAGGGAGGGAAGAGAGAGACTGAGAGATATTAGCACAGGGCTAGTCTGATCATACGGAGCAGGGCGGCGGCAATAGACCATGCTCCGGCACCACCTCCTTCTCCAGTTCCCTCCGGCTTAGCTCCTCCTGCCCCCGGTGGTGGCGCCATCAGCACCGAGGCTGTATGATCAGGCTAGCCCTGTGCTAATATCTCTCAGTCTCTCTCTTCCCTCCCTCCCTGTTTGCCTCTTTCTTTGCTGGGTCTCTGCGCCAGCCGAGGGCGAGAGGGCAGACAGACGACCTTCCCGTGACTCCCTTTCCCTTCAACACCAGTGGGAAGAAACTGCCGCTGCGAGCAGGAGACAGGGGCGGCCACAGATGTCTTAAGCACTGCCTTGTACTCTCCAGTGCGCAATCTTGCGATGCCCCACCCCTTAGATGATGCCGTCAAAGCTCAGCCGCCAGGCATCACAAACGCCTCTCACCGAATGGCACCTCTCCCGACCAATTGGAGGGCTCGGGCGAGTTGAGCCGATATGGCCAGGCTTGTGGCAGTGGGGGGGGGAGCTGAGGATGCCGGGGCGACCCCTGGGAAATGGTCGTTCGACCCCCAAAGGGGTCCCGACCCCCAGGTTGGGAACCACTGCTCTATAGCGTCATTTTAGCAATAGCAATAACACTTAAATTTCTATACTGCTTCACAGTGCTTTACAGCCCTCTCTAAGTGGTTTCCAGAGTCAGCCTATTGCCCCCCCCCCCAACAATCTGGGTCCTCATTTTACCAACCTCGGAAGGATGGAAGGCTAAGTCAACCTTGAGCCTGGTGAGATTTGAACTGCCAAATTGCAGGCAGCCAGCAGTCAGCAGAAGCATCCTGCATTAGTGCACTCTAACCACTGCGCCACTGTGACTCCAGGGCAAAACTCACTTAACAACCATCTCACTTAGCAACATAAATTGTGGACTCAATTGTGGTTGTACGTCAAAGACTACCTGAATGTATTCATATACAGTACACACAGGTCAATTATTGGTCAACAAGTTATTGTCAAGTCTTACAAACCATATACAGATTTTAGAATAGAATAGAATAGAATCCCCATTCCCTCCTCACTCCTGGGGGAAGGATATTGCAAAATCTCCATTCCCACCCCACTCTGGGGCCAGCCAGAGGTGGTATTTGCCGGTTCTCCAAACTACTCAAAATTTCCGCTACCGGTTCTCCACAACCTGTCAGAACCTGCTGGATTTCACTCCTGCCTTGGAGGTCTTCTAGTCCAAGCCCCTGCTCAGGCAGGAAATCCTATACCGTATCAGACAAAGGGTTCTCCAATATCTTCTTAAAAACTTCCAGTGTTGGAGCATTCACAACTTCTGGAGGCAAGTTGTTCCACTGATTAATTGTTCTGTCAGGAAATTTCTCCTTAGTTCTAAGTTGCTTCTCTCCTTGATTAGTTTCCACCCATTGCTTCTTGTCCTGCCCTCAGGTGCTTTGGAGAATAGCTTGACTCCCTCTTCTTTGTGGCAACCCCTGAGATATTGGAACACTGCTATCATATCTCCCCTAGTCCTTCTTTTCATTAAACTAGACATAGCCAGTTCCTGCAACCGTTCTTCATATGTTTTAGCCTCCAGTCCCCTAATCATCTTTGTTGCTCTTCTCTGCACTCTTTCTAGAGTCTCAACATCTATTTTACATCGTGGCGACCAAAACTGAATGCAGTATTCCAAGTGTGGCCTTACCAAGGCATTATAAAGTGGTATTAACACTTCACGTGATCTTGATTCTATCCCTCTGTTTATGCAGCCTAGAACTGTGTTGGCTTTTTTGGCAGCTGCTGCACACTGCTGGCTCATATTTAAATGGTTGTCCACTAGGACTCCAAGATCCCTCTCGCAGTTACTACTGTTGAGCAAGGTACCACATATACTGTACCTGTGCATTTTGTTTTTCTTGCCTAAATGTAGAACCTTACTTTTTTCACCATTGAATTTCATTTTGTTAGATAGCGCCTAATGTTCAAGTCTGTCAAGATCCTTCTGTATCTTGAGCCTATCTTCTGGAGTGTTGGCTATTCCTGCCAGTTTGGTGTCATCTGCAAATTTGATGAGTTCCCCATCAATCCCCTCGTCCAAGTCATTGATGAAGATGTTGAAGAGTACTGGGCCTAAAACAGAGCCTTGGGGTACTCCACTGCATACTTCCCTCCATGTAGATGCAGTTCCATTGAGGACTACACCAGGGCCGGGTTGCTTACATACCTTGCTACCAGTGCACTGCGCACGCATCACCATGTTTCATGTGCGCGTGCGTTTCGAGCACGCGCCCCTCGCATGATTTTGCTTCCGCGCATGTGCGGAAGCAAAATCGCGCTGAAATCTTGCGAGGGGACACACGCGCGCGCGATTTCAGCAATTTTTTGCTTCCGCGCATGCCACCAGATGGATTCGTAACTGGGTGACCAACTGCACTCAACGTGTAGTCCAGTGGTGGGTTCCTACTGGTGCGGTCCACTCTATTGCACCGGTAGCGGCGGGCTGGTGACGTCATCAAGAGGCTACCGACCTGGTGATGTCATCAAGAGGCTATCGACCTGGGCTTCCGGTTGGCTCCGCGCGCTTCGCAGACGCTCCTCATAGAGCGCCCAATCCCTGGTGCCGTATAGCCGCCAGAACAGCAGGAAAACAGCTGTCTGGTGGCTCGAACATCTCCTCCCCGGGCAAAGGGGAGAGAGGAGAGCCGACAGGTGACGGTAGAGCCCCCCAAGTGCCCCAGGGAAAACCCTGGGGTGCGAAGGGTGAGGGCTCCCTAGGAACCTGCCATTTGCTCCGGACTTGGGATGTCTCCATTTTTTTTAGCGGACCAAGAAGCCGCCGCGACCAATTCCTGCTATCAATAAGAATCTCAACACTTTGAATAGCAGCAGGCGGAAAAAGCCAGGAGGCTCGGACGGCAAGTATCTATACTTAACTCCAATGTGGATTTCTATTTCAGAAGTAACAAATTAGCAAAGTTGCAACAAAATGGCATTGGAGGCTTGAAAGGGCGTGGAAAGTGAAAGTTAAGAGGAAAGTTTCGTTTCAGTAGCAGCCCTTTCTATGAGAACTTTTGACTTTGATTCTGATCTTGATTTTACTTTGATGAACTTTTCTTTTTGGCTTCTGAATAAAGTATAAAGTATAAAGATCTGCTTAAACTTTAAATGGCTTCAAAATCAGTAAAGGCTGTTTCTTCTAAAGGAGCAGGGAGTGCTGATAGCTCCCCCAGTCATACTTCTAGAATGCCAGCCACCCTTACACAGACTTTAATGCTTGGAATGTTACAAGAGGCTTTGAAAACTATGCAGGGTGAACTTTCTACTGGATTTAATGCAAAAATTAATGAAACTAATGAGAAAATACAGGCTGTTTCTGAGGAGATTGGAAAGCAGAATCAGGAAATCAGAGAAGACATAATAATGGCATTTCAAGGCTTAGCAAATAATTTTGAAATATTGGATCAAGAGGTAGAAGAAATTAAACAAGCCACCGCAATTTTGGGGGGGGGGAAATAGGAGAAATTGAAAACAAAATAGAAAAGGATGAAGCTGATATAATAATGATGCAATACAGAAATATGGAGTTTGCGATTAGAGTGAGAGGAGTAAAAGAGAACAAGCAAGAAAACCTGAAAGAAATGATGTTGGATGCCTTTGTGCAAACATTAGGAGCGACGAGAGAAGTTTTGGCTTGGCAGATTGATAAAACATATCGTGTCAATTCGTGGGTGGCTAGAAGGAGAAATCTGCCAAGAGATATTGTAATATATTTTACTACCAGAGCACTGCGTAATGACATCTTACAGGCAACTTTCATAAATAAGCTTCAGGCAGAAGGTCAGGAAGTGATGACAATGAAAGAAATTCCCCCAAAAATCTTGAGAGCCAGAAAGGATTATGCTTTTCTGGTGGAAGAATTGAAAAAACAACAAGTACAGTATAGGTGGGAAGTTCCAGTTGGCATAGCGGTGACCTACGAAGGAGTGACATATCGGCTTAATACGTTATGGAAGGCTAGGGATTTCTATGAAAATGTGTTAAAGGCTGGTACATCAAGACCACCAGATGGAAAAAGAAAGGAGGCTGGTATAGAAGAAGAAAGAGACGAATTGCTGAAGGCAGTTCAAGAAGGGGGAGCCTTGTTAGCAATTCAAACGGATCAAAGTTTGGAAGTACTTGACATACAAGAAATGATAAAAGAACAAAGACAGACTAGAGCGAAAACAGCTAAACGTAAAGAAGAATTAAGACAACAACTTCAGACAGTAACTCAAGAAATTTCCAAAACAGAAGCGGTGGGAGGAGCGAGACCAAAAGAACGATCCAAGGAAGATCTTCAGAAAATGCTCCAGACGCTTCAGAAGCCCAGATATGGGAACTAAATTTCTGACCTGTAATGTTAATGGCTTAAACTCTCCACAGAAGAGGAGGAAAATATTTCATTATCTTAAACAATTTAAGAATGATTTAATTTGCCTACAAGAGACTCATATTAGGATACAAGATCAAAAACATTTGATAAATACAAGATTAGGTACACATTTTGTAGCAGCAGCATCAGAGAAGAAAAATGGTATAGTCATATATGTGAAAAGAGACTTGATTGCTAAGTTAATTGAAGCAGATGACCAAGGAAGATTTTTATCTATTGAACTCTTAATAAAAGGAGAGAAAATACTTGTGATTGGTGTATATGCCCCGAATCAACAACAAGAAAAATTTTATGATCTTCTACATTCAAAGTTGACACAATGGGGTTACAAAACTTGTATCCTTTTAGGGGATTGGAATGGTGTTTTGGATGTGAAAAAAGACAAGAAGGGTCCTAAGCAAAATATTTTTTCAAGAGCAAGATTGCCTAAATCTTTTTTTGAGATGATGGAAGAATGGGAGTTGAGAGATATTTGGCGTGAAAGAAACCTAGAAGAAAAGGACTTTACTTTTTTTTCAGATAGACATCAATCTTTCTCAAGGATTGACTTTATTTTAATTACTAATGATCTTTTTTCCAGGGTGAAGAAGACGAAGATTTGCTCAAGAACATTGACAGATCATAGCCCAGTTTGGTTGGAATTGGACTATGGAAAAGGACCTAGAAGGTCTTGGAGGTTAAATGATAATTTGTTTAGATATGAGGATAATGTAAAAGAGTGTAAAAAATTTATGAAAGAATTTTTTGTTATGAATATGCAGAAGGGTACCTCAATGGAGATGGTTTGGGATGCAAATAAGGCTTACATGAGAGGTATCTTGATATATTTGGATAACAAATATAGAAGGAAGAAGGGAGAAAAAAAAAGAGAACTGGAGGAAGAGATCAAAAAACAAGAGAGGGCTTTAATTTTAAACCCATCAGATAAGAAAATTAAGGAGACAATTAATTTATTAAAAGGTCAATTTAATATGTTAATAGCAGATCAAGTGGCAACTAATTTACAATATGCTAAACATAACACTTTTTGCAATGCAAATAAACCGGGTAGGTGGTTAGCATACACGTTAAGGAAAAAGCAAAAATCAAGGCTTATGGAAAAAATAAAATATAACGGTAAAGAAGTTTATGAACAAGAGTTGATTAAAAAATCTTTCTTACAGTTTTATTCAGGGTTGTATACGGGTGGTAAAGTTAAAGATGAAGATATAGATAGATATTTGCAAACGGAATATTCATACAACTTCCAAGGAGCAAATGGATACTTTAAATCAACTGATAACCTCTGAGGAAATTTTGGCGGTGATTAAACAGTTAAAAGTGGGCAAAGCTCCAGGGACAGATGGTTTGACAGCTGTTTACTATAAAAATTTGCAGGAGGAAATGGCAATTTTTATTAAAATTAATAGAAAAGATGCAGCTTGGAGATTACTTTACACAATCTATTAGGGCGATATATCAAAAACAAACAGCACAAATAATAATCAATGGTGGCTTAACAGACATTTTTAATATAGAGAAAGGAACAAGACAAGGATGTCCTTTGTCGCCTCTATTGTTTATTTTGACTATGGAAATTTTACTTAGTAAAATAAGGGAGTTGGATATAATAAAGGGAATTAAAATTAGACAGGAGGAATATAAGTTACAAGCATTTGCGGATGACCTGGTTGTTACCTTGGCCCAACCATTACAATCTATTATAGCCTTGATGGAAATTATTAATCTATATGGACAGGTATCTGGTTTTAAAATAAATACAGCTAAAACTAAAATAATAGCTAAAAACATGACTAGAAGCCAAGAAGAAGAAATAGAAAGGGTAACGGGATTTGAGATAGTTAAGAAGGTTAAATATTTAGGGGTTTATATTATGTCTACAAATATGAAATTATATCAGCATAATTATGAACCATTATGGCAAAAAATACAGAAAGATTTGGAGAATTGGAAAAAACTACAACTGTCTTTGCTGGGTAGAATAGCTGTAGTTAAAATGAACGTTTTACCAAGGTTTTTATTTCTCTTTCAAATGATTCCCATACTTAAAAAATATGACAATTTGAAGGAATGGCAGAAGGGTATAAATAAATTTATTTGGGCAGGGAAGAAACCGAGAGTAAATCAGAAAATAATGCAAGACACACGAGAGAGGGGATGTCTTAAAATGCCTAATTTAAGATTGTATTATGAAGCAGCTACCCTCTCAGCAATCACTGATTGGATTAATTTGACGGAAGATAGGATATTAAATATTGAAGGATATGGTCTGATTTATGGATGGCATGCTTATTTAGTGTATGATAAAAAAGTAGATAAGGCCTTTAAGAGTCATACTATATTAAGAAATGCTCTATTGCGTGTCTGGAAAAAGTATCAATGCAAATTAAATGATAAGTTACCTATATGGACAGTACCCAGACATGCGATAGAAAATATAAATTTGGAACAAAAGCAAGATAAAATTACATATAAAGAACTTCTTTATGAAGAAGGAATTAGATTACACTTAAAATCTAAGGAGCAATTAGGACAAGAAGGAACAATTAGAATTTGGTTTCAGTATGGGCATTTGCAGGCTAGATGGAAAGAAGATAAAAAAACTGGTATTTTGCAGCAAGATGATAATTTGATAATTCAAATAAAAAATAAAGGTCCAATGCATATAAAGAGATTGTATAATGTTTTAGTGGAATTAGAATCAGAAACAGAGCTAGTTAAGGATTGTATGATAAAATGGGCTCAGAATATTGGAGAACCTATAATGCTGGAAACATGGGAAAAGATTTGGGTTAGAAATGTAAAATTTACGCAAGCTCAAAATTTAAGGGAGAATTTTTACAAAATGGTTTTTAGATGGCACTTAGATCCAAATAAACTAGCTCGTATGTACCCAAATTTACAACCTAAATGTTGGAGATGTGAATGTGAAGATGCTACGTATTTTCATATATGGTGGACTTGTAAAAAAATTAAGGCTTTTGGGATAAAAATTTGGTGGATTATTCAAAATATCTTAAAGAAAAATATTAAGTTTACACCACAGTTTTTCCTGTTGGGAATAATTACGGATTGTACTGTAATAGAGACTAAATTGGTTTTGAACTTAATAACAGCTGCCAGATTGCTGGTGGCACAGTATTGGAAGAAGGAAGATATACCAACTATCGAGGAATGGACATTAAAAGTTGTACATCTGGCTGAAATGGCAAAAATCTCATCATATCTCAAAGACCATTCAAATGAGAGAGAGATATTGGAATGGAGTAGATGGACTGTCTATATTCAAAAAAAGTATCAGATTAAGAAGATACAAATAGTTTAATAATGATATATGTTTAACTTTTAGATTATGTTTAAAAGGTTTTGACTAACAAGGAGTTAAAGAACTAGAGAAATTTTGAAATTAATAATCTGTTAGTATATTTTAATTTTATGGTTATCAAATACTATACCCTGTGCTTTTTCTGGGAAGTCGGGGTGGGTGGGTGGGTGAGTGGGGGGGCGGGTAAGGGTGGCGGGGAGGGGTTTGGGGGAAAGGGGGGGAGAGAAATGATTGTACTTTGTACTAATAAAAGTTACTATTATGAAATTCAAAAAAAAAAAAAAGAGGCTACCGACCTGGTGCGGTCGGTTGCCGGTGCCTAGGAGCCGCCATCTTTTTTAGCGAATTTTTTGGCAATTTTTCATTTCCGCGCATGCACGTCCCCTCGTGAGAATTCGGTGTGATTTCGCTTCTGCGCATGCGCAGAAGCGAAAAATTGCTGAAAAATTCACTAAAAAAGATGGCGGCTTTTAGGCACCGGCAACCGACCGTACCAGGTCGGTAGCCTCTTGATGACGTCACCAGCCCGCCGCTACCGGTGCAATAGAGTGGACCGCACCGGTAGGAACCCACCACTGGACTACACATTGAGTGCAGTTGGTCACCCACTTACGAATCCATCTGGTGGTGTTGCTGTCTAACCCACATTTTTGTACTTTTTCTAGTAGTAGGTTATGGTCTACTTTATCAAATGCCTTACTGAAGTCCAAGTACGTTATATTGACAGTATTCCTCTGGTCCACTAATTTTGTCACTTTGTCAAATAATGCAATAAGATTAGTCTGGCATGATCTGTTTTTGACAAACCCATGTTGGATTTTGGTTATTACTTTGCTTGCTTCTAGGTGTTCACTGATTCATTGGTTGATTATCTTTTCCAGAATCTTCCCTGGTGTTGAGGTCAGGCTGATAAGTCTCTAGTTTCCTGGATCTATTTTTTCCCTTTTTGAAGATGGGATCTACATTAGCTCTTTTCCTGTCCTCTGGCAGTTCCCCGGTGCTCCAGGATCTTTGAAAGATATAGTTCAGTGGTTCTCAGATCTTGTCTGCCAATTCCTTCAGAACCTTGGGGTGTAATCCACCCGGTCCTGGTGATTTGAACTCGTCTAGGGTAGACAGGTGTTCACTTACCATTTTCTTCCCTATTTTAACTTGTTTTTTGTAGTGCTGTTTTTGATAGGTTGGACTATTTCTTCCCTTTGTGTAAAGACAGATGCAAAAAATGAGTTAAGTAGTTCTGCTTTCTCCCTGTTGCTTCTCACCTTCTTGCCACTTTCTCCCAGCAATGGACCAATTGTTTCCTTAACTTTTTTCTTCTTTTTAACATATTGGAAGAAGCTTTTTTGTTATTTTTTACTTTTGTCGCAAGCCTTTGTTCATTGTGAGCCTTAGCTTTCCTCACTTCATCTTTACAGGCTCGGGCTATTTGCTGGTATTCTGCCTTAGTTATTTCCCATTCTTTCCACTTTTTATACTTGTCCTTTTTGTCTTTCAATTTGTCAGAGAGTTCTTTATGCAGCCATGCTGGTTTCTTTTGAGACCTATTATTTTTCTTCTTCATTGGTATTGTGCTAGACTGGGCTTTTATAATCTCACTTTTCAAAATTTCCCAAGCTTCTTGAGTTGTTTTCCCCTTGAGGATTCTCATCCATGGAATCCTTCCCAAGCTCTCTCTAAGTTTATTGAAATTAGCTCTCTTAAAGTCCAAGACTCTAGTTTGACTTTGTTCTACTGCTTGTGTTTGCATAATATTGAATTCCAATATTGCATGATCACTTGCCCCCAAGGTTCCTGTAGCTTCAACACCTTCTATTATTTAATCTCTGTTAGCGAGAATTAAGTCCAATATGGTTGATCCCCTTGTTCCCTTCTCTACTTTTTTCTGTGACGAGCTGCCCCTATGCTAATGGTGCACTTATGGCTACTATATCTGAGGCTATCTATCTTGCTGTTTTCTTCTCTTTCCTTCCACCTTTCTCAGTTCTCCAGTGTGAGAAAAATAATTAAGCAGGAATCCAGATTAAGAACAACATAAACAGATTTATTATTTCTCTTTGATCAAAGGTCCCCATACTTGGACAGAAGACAGAACTTCTGACACAAATAGAGGCAAAGGCCATTATCCAGAAACATGGATTTATACAGAACATGACTCCACCTTACTCCTCCCATTATCCTCACATCATATCGTCCAACCTCCCATTATGTAACATCCTAACACAGTGTTTTCACATTAGGAAAAAACCCAGAACATCTATCATCCTGACAGCTCCACACTTCTCTGTGTGAACCTGAGCATTCTCATGAGCTCATTTCCTACATAACAACAAAAGAGAAAAACATTTCCGTATCATCACTTCCTCTCTTCTACATTCCCAGAAAATGGTACAAACATATCCTGTATATGAGCTGACATACATAAAATACATTTTGTTACACAATATGATTTTCATTACAAATAGATTCAAAATGGTTATGCTATGGCTCTTATTACATGTCTTATTTAACAAGAATAAATTCATATTTCTCACATCCAGAGACCTAGACCTTAACATAATGTGTCCAGTGGAGCACAGTGGCTCGAGTGTTTGAGACGCTGGGCAGGCAGTTAGCAAGCCTGTGTTTGAGACCCGTGAACTGCAGTGGGGAAGGGTTGAGCTCTCGTCCTTCCCTCCAGCTCCTTCCGGGGACATGACATCCCCCCCCCCAAACTAGGTGTCCCCAGAGCAACGGTGATGTCACTGGCTAATCCTTTCAACCCGGAAGCACTTCTGGCAATGTGTCCAGAGTAAGATACTGTGTTTTCCAGAAAATAAGACCTAGCATGATTTTTCAGGATGCTCGTAATATAAGCCCTACCCCAAAAATAAGCCCCAGTTAAAATCGTCAGCCAAACGGACGCATTTAGTACTGTAATTTCCCCGAAAATAAGACCTCACCTGAAAATAAGCCCTTATGCGTTTTTTGGAGCAAAAATTGATTGACCTAATCTAATCAAAACTTTTGATTGGATTTTTAAACGCTTTAAAAATATCCTAATCCCTTTGCTTTGTTCGACAAGCTCAGAATGGTGCGCTGAAACAGGAAGTCAACTCTTTTCAGGAGAGGGTGGCCATCTTGGAAACACAGGCGCTGGAAGAACCACCTCAGTCCAACCCAATTCAGGTAGGTTGTTATGAATCCAGGTTGAGCAGCAAAGGTAACCAAGTTTGAGCAAAGGGATTAGTGATTTTGAAGCCAGTTTGTCTTAATTCAATCTGAAAAGGATTCCTTGAAGGTGCTCCTGCCTGAACAAGCAAGAAGCAGATGTGCTTGCAACCTTGCAAAAAATTTCAATGCAGAATAGGAAAGCAGACAATACCAAGATAATAGAGGTGGTAGTGAATAAGTGAATTATCTTTCCTGAGTGGTAGAGCATCACGTTGAGTTGTTTTGACAGTTCCAAGCATTTTAAAATCCATATTTTGCTTTCTTTCTGTTTCTGCCCCTTCCTTCCTTCCTTCCTTCCTTCTTTCCTTCCTCCCTCCCTTCCTCCCTTCTCCTTCCTTCCTTCCTTTCCTCGCTCCCTTCTCCTTCCTTCCTTCCTTTCCTCGCTCCCTGCTTCCTTCCTTCCTTCCTTTCTTCTCCCTCCCTCCCTTCATCCTTCCTTCCTTCTTCTTCTCCCTCCCTCTCTCCCTTCCTCCCCTGCTCCTTCCTTCCTTCCTTCCCCCTTCCTTTCTTCCTCTCTCTCTCTCCCCCTCCCTCTCTCCCTTCCTTCCCCCGCTACTCCCTTCCTTCCTTCCTTCCTTTCCTCGCTCCCTTCTCCTTCCTTCCTTCCTTTCCTCGCTCCCTGCTTCCTTCCTTCCTTTCTTCCTTTTACGGAAGGAAGGAAGGAAGGAAGGGAGTAGCGGGGGAAGGAAGGGAGAGAGGGAGGGGGAGAGAGAGAGGAAGGAAGGAAGGAAGGAAGGAAGGAAGGGAAGGAGAGGAAGAAAGGGAAGAAGAGGAATGTTAGGTGGGAGGGTGGGAGGAAGGAAGCAAGGAAGAGAAAAAAATGAGAGAGGGAAAGAAAGAAAAAGAAAGAAAAGAAAGAAAAAAGAAAGAAGAAGGTTGGGAGGGAGGGAGGAAGGAAGAGAAAAAAGCGAGAGAGGGAAAGAAAGAAAAAGAAAGAAAGAAAGAAAGAAAAGGAAGATTTGGAGGAAGGAAGGAAGGAAGAGAAAAAAGTGAGAGGGAAAGCAAGCGAGCGAGCGAGCGAAAGAAAGAAAGAAAGAAAGAAAGAAAGAAAGAAAGAAAGAAAGAAAGAAAGAAAGAAAGAAAGAAAGAAAGAAAGAAAGAAAGAAAGAAACTGTTGAAAGAAGAACCTTGCAAATTAAAATTGTTGTCTTTGCAGGGGTTTTGGAAAGGGTGGGTGAGCAGGCCCCATGGGGGAGGAAGGAATATGGGGCTGTTTTAAGAAGAAAGAGCTTAAAAGAGGAAATTGGCTTTGGGGACCCTGGCAATGTTTTTGGACCAATCATGGGGTTTTTTGCCCCCTGTTTGCCTCCTGAAACTTTGGAGTCCTGGGAGAAAGCTACTAAACAGGGATTACTTTGCTGGAAGCTTATCTGATTTCTAGTTTTTCGACACTGCAGGCCACAATTTCTCAACCTCAACAACTTGAATATACCTGGACTTCAACTCCCAAAATTCCCTAGCCAGCTTTGCTTTGAATTCTGGGAGTTGAAGTCCAGGCACCTTAAAAGTTGCTGAGATTGAGAAATATTGCTGTACACTTGTTGGTTATCAAGTCTAAATACAGAAGTAGACTTGTGGAAGATGATATTCCTTGTGCTCTTGCAAAGACTGGCCCGAGAATTTCTGATCTGGCATAATTACATATTGTTTTTGTGATTAATTGCTATGCTTTAATTATGTTCAATTTGTAACAATGAAAATACATCCTGCATATTAGATATTTACATTATGATTTGTCAAGGTATTGTCAGGGCTGCTGTGGCTATCAGATTAGCTACAAACCACATAGATTCAAACAGGCCAAACTCTGCCTTGCAATTAACTATAAGCCTTCCCCGCCCTAGTTAATTGCCTATTGACTTTATTATATAAGTGGGAGCCTGCTGCCTGCTATCAGGTCTGGTCCTGCTGTTGCTGACATTCTTGCTGCTGTTGCTGCTCGTTGCTGCTGCCTTCCTACGACGAGACCATTAGCTGAAACAAGGCCTGAGCTAAGAGCTGAAGCTCAGAGCCAGAGAGAGAAGAGAGAAGAAAGCTTGCCTCTGCTGAATTGAGTATGCAAGCTGGTTTGTCCCTGCAAGCTAGCATCTGCTGTTGCTGCTGCTGCTGGAGCTACGCCAAGAGGGAGAGTTGAAGAACTGCCCCGCCAGGAGCTTCAAGCCACGATGCTAGTTAGATCATCTCTGCAGGTGACTGACTTAGGACTCTCTTACTCACCATTGCTAAGAAGCCTACGTTGCTGCTTTCTACTGCCTCAATGATGTACCAATTCTGAACCTACTTAGTATTGTGTTAGTTTTCCTTTCCCTTTGGAAAGGGTTAAGAGGACTGGTTCAGAATTGCAGGAGAGGAATTTGGGGAGACGGCCTGGCTTCAGCTATTCCAGACAAAGTGTTTGCCAATTGATGTGTTTTTAAAGACATAAGTCTTTTTAAAATGTTTTTAGTAAAATATATTTTTGCAAGACTCCTCTGTCGGTTTTATTTCAGCCCTAGCGCGTTTGCATGTGAACAGGTTCACGGTTCATTGGTACAAATCTCACCCCCTCGTAACATGATTCATAACAGTAGCAAAATTACAGTTATGAAGTAGCAACGAAAATAATTTTATGGTTGGGGGTCACCACAACATGAGGAACTATATTAAGGGGTCTCGGCATTAGAAAGGTTGGGAACCACTGTTCTAGAGCCTCAACATCAAGGATCTTAAAAGTTTGCCTTCTAGGTTAGTTTTCCAGAGCAGCTACCTCTGGGAAAACGTTCTTCGGTTGTTTTCTTCTCTTTTGAGTCTGTTACATCAGAGGTTTTTATACTGTTGTAAACTGTTTAGAGATTTTTTTTAAATGGAAATAAATATTTTGAGTCAATCAAGCAATCAATCAGTCAACATTAATGAGATTTCAGTAAACTCAAGGTAGTATTTCATAAGCAATTTTTATCTTAATCTCAGCAGGGAATAGCACTTGTTCAACCTAAGCATGCTCAAGACCAGACAGGATTTAGATGGGAAATCCGACAGCTTTAGGCTAGACTGGGGAATGGAATAAATAATTTGGAAGAAGCCAATATCAATCTGTTTTTGGCTTACTGTCCAAGTGCTGCATGGATATTTTCATTAGTTTACCAAGAGTCAAATTCAACTGAGAGACTTCCGGTTTGGCTCCGACGGCATCGCCGACGCTCCTCGTTGGGCGCCTTTCCAAACTCCTGTAAAAGCCGCCAGAACAGCTGTCTGGCGGCTTGAAAATCTCTTCCCCGGGCAAAGGGGAGAGACGAGAGCCTGACAGGTGGGGTAGAGTCCCCCTAGTGCCCTAGGAGCCATCCAGGGGCACGAAGGGTGAGGGCTCCCCAGGCAGCCTGTCTCCTGCTCCGGGAATCCGGAAACCTCCGCTTATTCGGAGCAAGATACCGTGACCACCGCTGCTTCCACAATGGCATGTATAATTATTTTAAGTTTAAAGAAAGCAGCCAGAGAAAGGCAGGAGTCCAGAAGGGCAAGTATCAAAATTTTTAACTTTAACTTCACCGCTGGCTTTCACTTCGGGAAGTAACAAAGTAGCTTAACAAGCAATAAGCAACAATATGGCGATCGGAGATCACAGGTGTGGAAGTGAAAGTGACTTTCGTTTTGCTACTAGCTTTTTTTCTTATGGAAACTTCTGATCCTGAGAACTGGCTTTGTTCTTTTTGCTTCCTGATTTTGGATTAAAATAACAACTTATATCTTTACAAAAAATAAAAGACTATCTGGTTTTGGATTTGGAAAGAACTTTGCTAAGTAGAGATTTGGCTTTCTCTTTGTACTCTTCTGGAAATACTGAAATGGCTTCTAAACCTGGAAAGACTGTTTTGAATAAAAGAACTGAGTATTCTTCTGGTCATATTTTAAAAATGCAACTTACTTCTGACTTAACACCTTCACAGTCTTTAACACCTGAAAATTTATTGAATACTTTAAAAGTTATGAAAAATGAACTGATTATGGAATTTAATTTAAAAATCAATGAAATAGATAAAAAATGCAGGCTGCTTTAAAGAAGATGGATCAACAACTGAGGGAGGATGTGCTTGAGGTTTTTGAAGTACTAGCAGCAAATACGGAAGTTTTGGCGAATGATTTGGAAAAAAATAAACAAGCCTTGATAACTTCGGGGGAATATATAGACAAAATTCAAAATGATATTGTAAATTTTGAAACAGAGGTGTTAATGACTCAATTCAGGAGCATGGAATTTGCCATAAGGGTGAGGGGCCTGAAAGAGGGAAAATATGAAGATTTGAAAGGAAGTATGGTGGAGGCCCTGGAGCAGGTGTCTGGAATGTCTAAAGAGGAACTGGCTATGCAAATTGATAAGATATACAGAGTTAATTCTTGGTTTGCAAAACAAAAACATCTGCCAAGGGACATTGTAATATATTTTACCACAAGAGCTTTACGGAATAGAATTATACAGGCGACTTTCAAGAATAATCTTCAGGTAAATGGCCAGGAAATAATGATATGGAAAGAAATCCCTCCTAAAATGCTTAAAGCCAGAAAAGATTATACCTTTTTGGTTGATGAGTTTAAAAGACGAAATCTACAATATAACTGGGATGCACCAACAGGTGTAGTGGTGAAATTTTTGGGAAAAAGATACCGGCTTAATACAATAAAGAAAGCTACTGAATTTTATGTCAACGTTTTAAAGGTTGATATAGCCAAAATTCCAGAGGAAAGAAGCATGAAAGTAACAGAGGAGGAGAAGAAAAAGCCATTTATATTTGTTCAAACCGAAACAGCTTCAAAGATTCAAAGTGATTGGCAGAGCCAGACAGATGCTTAAAACGTGGAAAAGGAGACAGAGGATTGGGGTCAGAAGGGAGGCGAGCTGACAAATTTAAAACTATCAAGCTACAAAAGGATGCAGTGCTGAAATTTACAGGATGGATGGAAGGCTAACAGGATTGTATTTTTTCTTTTTATTTCTTTTTTTATTATTAATATTTTCTAATGATTTATGGATGGAGAGGTTAATATGATTGTATTTCTGTTCTCTATCTATCTATCTATCTATCTATCTATCTATCTATATATATATATATATATATATATATATATATTAATATATATATTTTAAAGATTCAGAATTTTTCTGAAGCTAATAATTTGATATATTGTAATATTATGTTATTAATATTGTGTTTGACTTTATGATCAAGTTTAAGACCTTTGAGGTATAAGGGGTTAGTTTCTAAAACATCGGAATTAATAATTTGATAGAATGTTTGAAATATTTAGGTATTTTGAATAGGTATAAATACTTAATGTTTAGTTATTGTTTATGCAATATTTATTCAAGTCCTATTTAGTTTTGAGGAAATGCTCTGTGTTGCAACTGATTGAAAGGGGGAGGAAAAAATTGTTCTCTTTCTTTTTTTTCTATTTTACTTTTGTCTCTCTCTTACTTTTATCTTTTCCTATTTTTAGTAGTTTATATATAGATCATATAAAAGATAGAGGTTTAGTGATGTAAAGTATAGCATGAGATGTTGTATGATGTCTGATTAATATAATGCTTTTTTCTTTTCTTTTATTTGTTTATTTTCTCAATTCTTTAATTTTCTTTATTTTTTTCCCTTTATTTTTCTTTTGATTACGCTTTAAACAGTTTTGAATAATTCGGAGTTAAAGACTTAAAAAAAATGTGTGGAAATTAAGAATTTCTTTTAACTTAATTTAAATTTATTTTTTTCTTTTTGAATATTATGACCTGTACTTTCTCTGGGAAGTCCGGGGGGGGGGAGGGGGGAAGGGAAGGGGGTGGGTCGGGGTTAGGGGGGAAGGGGGGGAGAAAAAAGAAAAATGTTTGTACTTTGTACCTATAAAACTTTTTGAATTAAAAAAAATTTCAACTGGAAGCGGAATTGTCTTGACGTCCTTGACCTATTGAAGACCTCAATGTCTAATGGAGATTCTCAGTCATCCAGGTCATGGTTGTCGCAAAGGTGCTTTTTCAGGAGGCAACTGGACTTTCTCTTTTTTTTTCTTTGAAGACATTTTGCTTCTCATTCAAGAAGCTTGGATGAAGCTGAAGAAGCTTTTTGGATGAGAAGCGAAACATCTTCAAAGAAAAAACCAGGAAGTCCAGTTGCCTCCCAAAAAAGCACCTCTGGGATATTGAAGAACTCATTTTCACAGGAACCTTTGAAGACTTGTGGACTTCAACTCCCATGTTATTTATTATTTTATTCCAGAATTTTTAATTGTACATTTACTGAGTGGTGTTTTTTTTTAATATTCTGGTCTCTGGTCTATGACTGTAATAAACTGAACTGAATTGAATTGAATTGAACTCCCATGATTTCTCAGCCAACATGGCTGGCTAAGAAATTCTGGGAGTTCAAGTTCACGGGTCTAAATGTTGCCAAGTTTGGAGACTCCCTAGTCCAGGGGTCGGCAACCCGCCGCTCTGGAGCCGCATGTAGCTCTTTCATCCCTCTGCTGTGGCTCCCTCTCACTCAAAATATGCGTCACAACCGCCAAAGTGCGACATATGCTGGCACGCGATTTATTGAGCTTTTCGACCCCCCTGCTCACACCTCACAGACAACAGCTTACAATCCTGTGTGAAGATGAAGGTGACATCTTACAGCCCTGATGTGCAAACGCTGTGCGCTGAGGTTCAGGAGCAAAAATCACATTAACCCTCCAGTAAACACGATAAAAGGATGACGGCACACAGAAGCAGATGGTGTTTTTGGTTTGCTGCAGGTGGATAATTTAAGTTTGGCTTTTTATTTCATAGATATGAGGAGGACTCAGAGATAGACATTGAGTATTTTATTTGAAAGTAACCAACTTTTTTTTTTAGTTCAAAATGTTTTTGTTGCATGCAGAAATAAAAATGTGTTTTATCTGTAGCAGTTCATTGATTTCATAAATGCAACACACTTTAGTTTTTTTATACATAGCATAAAGGTAAAAAACGATATATGCAGTGTTATCTTCATTTTAGATGTCAAAAGTGTTTTGTGGCTCACGGTGTTTTCTTTTCTGTGGGAAATGGGTCCAAATGGCTCTTTGAGTGTTTAAGGATGCCGACCCCTGCCCTAGTCAATGTGATGATCCAGAAGTACTAGCTTGTCTGCAGACACCTCCCTTGGGGTTAGTCAACCCTCTTGCCCTATCACATTTTTTAAAAAGGTGCATGCTTTGTGTGTCTTGACATGCCTGCTGTGACAATCGTTTTGTGAATGTGGAATTTCCCTTCCTTGTCAACCACTTTGTGGCATAGCCCCACAAGATCAAAATATCATATCTGTCAGTAGGTCGCGTTCTGCTGCATTGGATCTGATGCCAAAACCTAATGACTGCCACCAGACATGAGTTGGGTTCTCTTGAGAATTCCTTCTTAAAAGTCATTTAAATATAGGTGAATGTTTGTGGGGAGTTCTAAAGTTTTCTGTGTCTCTTCTCCCAGAGAAGTTGAAGGATGTGGCATATGGAACAAGAGTTGTTGAATAGTAAGAATTATATGTCACTGGGTGGGTGGGGGGGTGTGGCATCAGGATTTTAGAGATGCTTAGGTGGTGCATGGCCAAAAAAAGGTTGGGAACCATTGTTCTAGAGCCTCAACATCAAGGATCTTAAAAGTTTGCCTTCTAGGTTAGTTTTCCAGAGCAGCTACCTCTGGGAAAACATTCTTTGGTTGTTTTCTTCTCTTTTGATTCTGTTTTTATCAGAGGTTTTTATACTGTTGTAAACTGTTTAGAGATTTTTTTTAAATGGAAATAAATATTTTGAGTCAATCAAGCAATCAATCAGTCAACATTAATGAGATTTCAGTAAACTCAAGGTAGTATTTCATAAGCAATTTTTATCTTAATCTCAGCAGGGAATAGCACTTGTTCAAAACCTAATGACCGCCACCAGACATGAGTTGGGTTCTCTTGAGAATTCCTTCTTAAAAGTCAGTTAAATATAGGTGAATGTTTGTGGGGAGTTCTAAGGTTTTCTGTGTCTCTTCTCCCAGAGAAGTTGAAGGATATGGCATATGGAACAAGAGTTGTCCGACTTCGGCCACCCGACAGTGACGTTGACGATGAAGGAGTCCCTAGCAAAGTTCTGAAATTGCAACACAGAGAGAACCTCTTTGAGTTGCACATCTCTGGGGCAATCCTGTCGGCCGAGGCCGTCCAACTTCTGGGAGACCCCGAACCTCTCACCTTTTGCACCTATGCCTTCTACGACTTCAAGACCCACTGCACGCCTCTGGCCCATGGCGTTCGGCCCCACTATGACTTCACTTCCCAATACGTGGTCCGGGTTGACCCTTTCTTCATGCAATACTTGCAAGGGGCCACTTCTCGCCTGGACCTCCACCTGGCCTCTGCTGTTGACCACACCACCCTGGCCTCCTGCTGGTTGCATTTTGGCCAAGTGCTGAACAGGGAAGAGCAAATTCGTTGCACAGCAGTCTTGCATGGTAAGAAGAACGATTATGATCCCAAGTCTCCCATCAGTTGGTCTTCACTGCCATATGAATGGAATGGAATGGAATGGAGTGGGGTGGGGTGGGGTGGGATGGGACGGAACGGAACGGAACGGAACGGAACGGAACGGAACGGAACGGAACGGAACAGAACAGAACAGAACAGAACAGAACAGAAGTAGAGTAGGATAGGATAAGATGGGATGGGATGGGATGGGATGGAATGGAATGGAATGGAATGGAATGGAATGGAATGGAATGGAATAGAATAGAGAATAGAATAGAATAGAGAATAGAATAGAATAGAATAGAATAGAATAGAATAGAATAGAATAGAATAGAATAGAATAGAATAGAATAGAATAGAATAGAATAGAAAAGGGAATGGAATGGAATGGAATGGAATGGAATGGAATGGAATGGAATGGAATGGAATGGAATGGAATAGAATAGAATAGAATAGAATAGAATAGAATAGAATAGAATAGAATAGAATAGAATAGAATAGAATAGAATAGAATAGAATAGAATAGAATAGAATAGAATAGAATAGAATAGAATTTTTTATTGGCCAAGTGTGATTAGACACACAAGGAATTTGTCTCCGGTGCATAAGCTCTCAGTGTACATGCAACAATAGTGATATAGGTCCGTGGTGGCGAACATATGGCACGCGTGCCACAGGTGGCACGCGGAGCCATAGCCGACGGCACACGAGCGTTGCCCACCGGCAAACCGGAAGTGCGGAAAAACGCACTTCCGGTTTGCCCGTTTTGTAGTTTTTTGCATTCCGGAGCTTCAGGGAGCTTCCCTGAACCCTCCGGAGTGCAAAAAACAGCTCACCGGCAAACCGGAAGTGCGTTTTTCCACACTTCCGGTTTGCCCGTTTCGGCGTCCCAGGCTCCGGTAAGCCTTTGCGCGGGGGTGGGGGGGGTGCGCATGCGCAGGGGGCAGCATGGGGGGGTGTTGTGCGCATGCGTGGGGGGGAGGGAATGGGTGTGGGTATGCGAGCGCGCACTAGCGCGCGCACCCCCCCCTTTTTGGCACGCGAGCCTAAAAAGGTTCGCCACCACTGATATAGGTCATTATCATAGTCATTGTAAAAATAGATTCATCATAAAACATTAGATACAACACTTAGTGGTAGTCATGGACACTAAATAAGCAATCAACATAAATTATACTAGGATACTAATTAAACAATTTAAATTGTAAGATACAAGCAACAAAGTTATAGTCATAAGAAGATAAGGGGATATAGAGATATAGAGATACAACGATACGTTAGACTTGTTGTGACCCAGCACCGCAACCCCCAGAAACACACACACACAATCGTTGGGAGGCAAACAAAAAGGTTCCTTTTACTAATAAAGTTTCTTAGCAAAACTCAGAGGGTTTAGAAGTCCAAAACAACACAAACGGAAAGTCTCAAGGAATAAGGTTCTTTGGGTTACGTGAGGGTTAAATAGCACACAGACAAAAGTTCAAAGCAAGACTCATTAATTCTTCTCTTATCTGAACAACTTGGCTGGCTTCCCGGAATAAAGCTGGCAGAAGCTGGTGTCTTCGATAAGATTCCCAAACAAACGTAGAACTGAAACTCTGGATATGCCGTGGTCATTGATTCGTTGTTCTCAGCAGTGAGCACTAATTGCCCCGGCCTAATATAGGCACTGAAGGGCGTGGCCCAATTAGTCCTCACTGCTTCCTCCGATTGGACCGATGCTTACTCAGCCAATCCTGTCTTCTGGCTGCTCTGCGAGCTCTGGCATCCAGCATGGGTTCTTCATCTCCTGATGAAGAACTCTGCTGCGCAGGTGCAGAAGGTCCTGGGAGATCGTCCTTTTCTGGCACCGAGTCCTCATCACCAGCCGTCTCTGGTGCCAGGCACATGGGCTGGTACTGCTGCACCATGAGCGGCTCCACGTCCTCCGGATCCTCCAGACTCGGCGCCGGACGCGGCCAAGGCACAACAAGACTGCTTAATGAAAAATAATCATATTTTAATGTGATTTGTTGAGTTTTCTTTTCTTTTGGGGGGGGTGTTAGGTTTGTATTGTGTGTTTTATATATATATGTATATATGTATATATGTATGTATATGTTTTGTCTTTTATGTTTTATGTATTTTTAAAACTACTTAATAAAAATTATTTAAAAAAAAAGAAGATAAGGGGATAAGTAATAGGGAAGATGAGAATAATGATGGTAATACTGCCTTTCTAGATAGTTTGACAGTGGTGAGGGAATTATTTGTTTAGCAGAGTGATGGCGTTCAGGAAAAAACTGTTCTTGTGTCTAGTTGCCTTGGTGTGCAGTGCTCTATAGCATCGTTTTGAGGGTAGGAGTTGAAGCAGTTTATGTCCAGGATGTGAGGGGTCTGTAAATATTTTCACGGCCCTCTTTTTGACTTGTGCAAGTATACAGGTCCTCAATGGAAGGCAGGTTGGCAGTAATTGTTTTTTCTGCAGTTCTGATTATCCTCTGAAGTCTGTGTCTGTCTTGTTGGTTTGCAGAGCCAAACCAGACAGTTATAGAGGTGCAGATGACAGACTCCATAATTCCTCTGTAGAACTGAATCAG
>JALIGW010000099.1:45000-550000 GCA_023053685.1 Diadophis punctatus similis
AGACAAAGATGACTCTGAATTCTATAAAACTTGGGACAGGTGGTATAATTGGCTTAACCAAAACAAATATGAAAAATTGCTATAATTATGTGTCATGATCTTAGACAGTACAAATAATAAAAAATGTCTACTTTTTCGCAAAGACTGGAACAAATTATCGGAATATATACAATTTTACAAGGTTTCAAAATATTAATCAAGCTGAACAAAAGAACCATTGTTGAAAAAGGAAAAATTGTTTTATAGTAATGATAATAGACTGAACATAATATAACAAGAGAAAAGAATAAGGAAAATATTGGAAGATATAAGAAAGATAATGATGTAAATAATAACTATAAAGAATAAACATGTTTTTGTATCACTAGGCTGTAAAAGGATAGTGTCGACGAGATGGTTGACATGTATGTTCAATGTTTTCTATACTCAAAGATATTTGATACTTTATTTGTATGTACATATGTTTATACATGTTTTTATGTTTGTTTGTATGTTTGTTTGTCTTTTTAACATAATTAATAAAGACTATTTTAACAAAAATCAAGCATATTGTTAATCAAACATCATTTCAATATTTCCGGCTGCTAATTTATTCCACTAAATATCTTTCCTTTATATAATCTTTGTATAATCTAATATAATAATAAAAAGAGAAAAGAAAAGAGGAGAAAAAAAAGAAGAAAAGAGAAAAAAAAGGAAGAAATCTTTCTTTCACCATTTCATTCAATTATAACCATCAACATCATTCCCTCGATATTAAGTAAAAATTTAGTAAATATTAAGTAAGTATTAAGTAAAACTACCTTCTTCATTATACCTCATCAATATACATAGAGATTTAAAATATTCTAGCGAAATGTTACTGCCAATATTTCTAGATTCCTTTAACCCCTTTTAACTCAAAATTTTTTAAACTTAATCTTAAAATCAAACACATTATTAATAACCTAACATTACAATATATCAGGTTACTAATTTCACAAAAATTCTAAATCTTGATTATTTTGAAATATAGTAATAAAAAGAAGGAGAGACAAAAACAAAACAAAACAAAAAAGAAAAACACAACCATCAAAATCATTTCCTCAATAATCTTCTTACTGCAAAATGTCAATTTGCGTTCATCTCTCCATCTGTCCTATAACATCCCACACTAGCACCAAACTCTAGTCGTTCCTTCCTCTCGGTCAAATTTTAAATCTGGCTCTTGCAGCCTTTTGTAGCTTGGCAATTTTTGATTTGTCAGCTCTACTCTTGTCTGACTCTGATCCTCTGTCTCCTTTTCCACATTATAAACATCTCTCTGGCTCTGTAAATCACCTTGAGTCATCAGCACTCTTTCCGTTTGAGCAACAATCGGTGACTCTCCTTTCTCCTCTTCTGTTGCTTTCATGCTTCTTCCTTCTGGAATTTTGGATATATCGGCCTTTAAAACTTTAACATAAAAATCAGTAGCTTTCATTATCGTGTTGAGCCGGTATCTCTTTTCGAAATATCTCACCACTATCCCCGTTGGGGCATCCCATTTGTACTATAGGTTCTGTTTTTTAAGTTCTTCCACAAGAAAGGTATAACCCTTTCTGGCTCTGAGCATTTTAGGAGGAATTTCTTTCAGTGTCATTACTTCCTGTCCATTTACTTGGAGCTTATTCTTGAAGGTCGCCTGTAGGATTTTATTACGTAACGCCCTTGTAGTAAAATATATTACAATGTCCCTTGGCAGATGTTTTTGTTTGGCAATCCAAGAATTAACATGGTATATCTTATCAATTTGCATGACCAATTCTTCTTTAGTCATTCCTGACACCTGCAGCAGAGCTTCCAACATCCTCCCTTTCAGATCTTCATGTTTTTTCTCTTTTAAACCTCTTATTCTTAAGGCAAATTCCATGCTTCTGAATTGGATCATTAACACCTCTGTTTCAAAATTTTCAATATTGTTTTGAGTTTTGTCTATATTTTCCCCCAAGGTTGTCATAGACTGTTTAATTACTTCCACATCCTTTTCCAAAATTTCCATATTTACTGCTATTGCTTGAAATGCAAATATCATATCCTTCCTCAGTTATTGTTGTCTAATGTCCATCTCCTCTAGAGCAGCCTGCATTTTTTTATTAATTTCGTTAATTTTTGAATTGAATTCCATAATCAGTTCATTCTTCATAAGTTTTAAGGTATTAAATAAATTTTCAGGTGTTAAAGTCTGTGGGGGTGTTAAGTAAGAAGTGGATTGCATTCTTGAAGTATAAGCAGAGGGATGCTCAAATCCTTTATTAAAAACAATCTTTCCAGATTTAGAAGCCATTTAAAATTTTAGATTAAGCTTTTAGTTTTAATCCAAAATCAGAGAGTGAAGAGAGTTCATCAAAGTCCAACGTTTTCAAAAGTGTACAAAAAGAAACCCAAGTCCATAATTGAAAAAATTCTTCCCAGATGCTGAAACCATTTAGAATTTAAAATTTGAATTGTTCTTTTAATCCAAAGTCAAAGATAAGAAAGAAAAAGAAAGTTTTTTCCTCGGAATCAGAGGTTTCCATGCAAAGGGCTGCAAAACGAAACTTTCTTTATAACTTTCGCTTTTCCACGCCCTTCTAAACTTCAATCGCCATTTTAAAACAGCTTGCTAATTTGTAGCTTCCGAAGTGAGAATCAACATAGAGTTAAGTATAGTTACTTGCCCAGCTTGTCTCCTGGCTTTTTCTGCTGCTGCTATTTGAAAAAATTGTAATCTGTCATTTAAAGCAGGGTTGGTCGCGATCTTCTTGCTCCGCTAAAAGGCGGAGATGTCCCGGGTCCGGAGCATTGGCCAGGTTTCCAGGGAGCCCTCTCCCTTCGCGCCCCAGGATTTCCTCCTGGGACACTTGGGGGACTCTACCTGTGCCTGCCTGCTCTTCATCCTCCCCTTTGCCCGGGGAGGGGGTTTTCGGCCGCCAGTCAGCTGTTTGTCAGCTGTACTGGTGGCTTGAACGGAGCCGGGGACCAGCGCTCGACGAGGAGCGTCTTCGGAGACCGCGGAGCCAAACCGGAAGCCCCACAGTGCTTTTACAGCCCTCTCTAAGCGGTTTACAGAGTCAGCCTATTGCCCCCAACAATCTGGGTCCTCATTTTACTGACCTTGGAAGGACGGAAGACTGAGTCAACCTTGAGCCAGTTGGTCAGGTTCGAACTGCTGGCAGTGGGCAGAGTTAGCCTGCAATACTGCGTCCTAACCGGCGGGTGGGCGGGCGGGTGGGTGGGCGGGGCGGGCGGGCGGGCGGGAGGGAGGGAGCAATAGCACTTAGACATATACCGCTTTACAATGCTTTACAGCCCTCTCTAAGCAGTTTACAGAGTCAGCCTATTGCCCCCAACAATTTGGGTCCTCATTTTACCCACCTCGGAAGGACAGAAGGATGGGTCAACCTTGAACCTGGTGAAAATCGAACTGCCGAACTGCAGTCAGCAGCTGGCAGTCAGCAGAAGTAGCCTGCAGTACTGCACTCTAACCACTGCGCCACTGCGGCTCAGTGGTTAGAATGCAGTACAGGTCATCCTCGACTTACAACAGTTCACTTAGTGACCATTCCAAGTTACAACAGCACTGGAAAAACATGATTTATGACCGCTTTTCACACTTATGACCATTGCAGCATCTCCATGGTCGCATGATCAAAATTCAGACGCTTAGCAATTGGTTCATATTTATGATGGTTGCAGTGTCCTGGGATCATGCAACCAACTTTTGAGACCCGTGAAGTCAATGGGGAACCCAGGTTCACTTAACAACCATGTTACTAAGTGAACAAATGCGATGATTCGCTTAATAACTGTGGCAAGAAAAGTCGCAAAAGGGAGCAAAACTCACTGAACAAATGTTTCACTTAGCAACATCAATTTGGGGCTCCATTGGGGTCCTAAACTGGAAGACTGCCTGTACTGCAGGCTACCAATGCTGACTTGCAGCTACCAGCAGTTCGGCAGCTCGAATCCCAACTGGCTGAAGTTTGACTCCGCTTTCCAACCTTCCAAGTAGTGGTGGGTTGCTCCTGGTTCGGCCCGGTTCGGCGAACCGGTAGTGGCGGCAGTGGGAGGCTCTGCCCACCCACCCGGGACGCTTCTGCGCATGTGCAGAAGCATCGCAAGCGCACGAACTGGTACAGACAGGATTGAGAACCCACTACTGCTTCCAAGGTCGGTAAAATGAGGACCCAGTTTATTGGGGGCAATAGGCTGACTCTGTAAACTGCTTAGAGGGGGCTGTAAAAGCACTGCGAAGCGGTATATAAGTCTTAAGTGCTATTGCTATTAAGAACTAAAATATAGGCTCAGAAGATTTTCTGAGGTAAAAAAGCAATTTTTGGGGGGGAATTCTAGTTTGCATTGTTAAGAGCCTAAATGTTGGCAGGGAAGGCTCTGCTTGGAGAAGGCTCTGTTTCCCCCTGCCCCCAATACAGGTAATCTTTGATTTACAACTACTGTATTTTTCGGAGTATAAGACGCACCGGAGTATAAGACGCACCTTAGTTTTTGGGGAGGAAAATAGGGAAAAAAATCTGCCTACCAGGTATTCATCTGGCTAGCATCCTTAGTCTGGTCAGCTTCAGCACATTATTTTATCCCCTGGTTAGGGCTTAAAAAAACCTTATTCGAAGCGAGTAGCAATGAAAAAAAGCCTGCAAAGACTTAGGGCTGGAAAAAACCTCCTTTGGAGAGAGTAGCAATGAAAAAGCCTGCAAGCCTGTAAGAGCAGGTAAGATCGTTAGCACCTTGTTAGGGCTGAAAAAACCTTTTTCAGAGGGAGTAGCAATGAAAACAAGCCTGCAAAGACTTAGGGCTGGGAAAAACTTATTCGGAGGGACTAGCAATGAAAAAATTCTGCAAGCCGGGAAGATCATTACCACCTCGTTAGGGCTGAAAAAACCTTTTTCAGAGTGAGTAGCAATGAAAACAAGCCGGGAAGAGCCGGGAAGATCATTAGCACCTCGTTAGGGCTGGGGGGAAAAAGCTTCGAAAAAGCTACATTCGGAGCATAAGACGCACCCAAATTTTCAGCCTCTTTTAGGGGGGAAAAGGTGTGTCTTATACTCCGAAAAATACGGTAAATCATTCCCCATCTTCAATTTAATTTAATTTAATTTAATAGATTTGTATGCCGCCCAACTCCCAAGGGACTCTGGGCGGCTGACAACATATAAAATCATTGTTACATATAAAAACGGCATTTTTATATTTAGATTTTATTCCAAGGATCACATAACAGTAGTGTTAGGTTTTCAAGGGCAGCTCAGAATCTGATAAATCCAATGAAACTCTGAACACGAGGCAATCAGGATAATCAGTTTTATTTTTGGCCAAAGCAAAACTGGGCGACCTTTTATCTCCCACCTTAAACAGAGCAGGCAGAGAGAGAGGAAAAAGCAAAAGCTGCCGCCGCCACCGCAAAAACTTTTTCTCAAACTTCTTATAGTTTACACAGCTTGCACAGATTCAGTGGTGGGTTGCTACTGGTTCGCCCCGGTTCAGGCGAACCGCTAGCGGTGGTGGCGGGAGGCTCCGCCCAGATGTCATCATGGATGATCTGAGCATGCGCAGAAGCGCCGCACGCGAGTGTTCACAGTTCCGAACCGGTAGCGAAGGTAAGTGAAACCCACTACTGCACAGATGGTCATAGTGCTAGAAACATAATTTCATATCCCATTAGTTCATGCAAACCCCGTGATTTTCTCAGCGCTCTGAAAACAAAGGACCTCAGAAAGGAGGGGGAAAAATACATTTTCTGGCCTATAGCCCAGAGCTTTGTTAAGGGGTGCTATCTGACATTAGTTGCTGAGAATACACATTTTGCATTTCAGAAGTTACTTTGCTAGCCTACTTGGCAGCCTGGATGCTTTATATATGCAGAAAGAGCATTAGGTCACAATGGAGCTTCTCTCAGCAGCAACGAATGTCAAAAGTTGAGTTAGGTACACTCTCTGTACATGCTCTAATCCTTTCAGTAGAACTGTGCCCCTTTTACAGTTTTATTCTTGTTATTTTTACCAATAACTTTTTCAATGTTATAGAGCAGGGGTGTCAAATGCAAGGCCCGCGGGTCGGATCCGGCCCGCGGGGTGCTTGGATCTAGCCCATGGGCCCACCCTGGCAAGAACAAAGGACCGGCCCCGTTTTCGGCCGCAGTCCTCCCGGGCCCCGTTTTCAGCCACGATGGCCTCCTGCAGCCCTCTGCCAGTGAAAAGGGAGCTCAGGAGGGCTGTGCGGGGCTGAGTGTGGTGTTTTGCTTCTGACGGGCCTCTCATATATCTTAGCCGAATGATAAGGAAGACATCGGACAATTGTTTCCTTATGGTGAGAGCGCCCCGAAGCAGGCTCGGGGGGCCCCTTTTATTAGATACCAACAAAGAAAGGGTGTATACAATGATATCATAAGGCACATGATTAAATAGGTCCAATACAAATATTACAACATGGCAAAAAGCTCTGCCCTAGGGCGGGATACAGGTGGGGGGAAAAGGTGATGAGCAGGTTACAGAAAAAGGTGGGGGGGAGAGTACATTCCTGCTGAGTGAGATATTGTTATCTCGTCCTGGTACCGTTTCTGTAAGGCTGCTTGGTAATGTTACCATGCTGGTACGGATGTACACGTGATCAGGGAAGATTGCCACAACATCTCCACATGGCCATGGAAGACTATTGCAACATCTCCTCTGTTTTTATTTTTTAAAAGGAGGAATCTTCCTCTTCGCTCATGGCAAACACCTTTTGAGACAGGCTATGCTCGTCCTCAGGTTCCAGAAGGGAAATGGTGTCGTTGATCAAAATATCCTTCCTAGCTGAGGGAATGAAATTTTTGCACATTTGTAAAAGGGAGGGAAAACATTGGATGCAACAGCATAATAAAACAAGCAAAACAACTATAGTTATAATGGTTTTCAGAATGCCTCCTAACCAACTAAAATTGGGTAGCCAAGAAGTCAACCACTCCCACCATGACTCAGAGTCGTCGTATGTCTGTCTTACTGTTTTCACTATGTCGTGTAGTTTGGAGACACTTGTTTCAATATCTCCGGACTGATTCAAATAATGACAGCAGGTAGAATTCAACCATACGCATAAACCTCCCTCCTTACTCAACAAGTAATCTAAAGCCATCCTGTGTTGAGTTAATATGCCTGCTAGTGAGTCAACTTCCACCTGCAGGGCACATAGCCCCAAAACAGTGGTGTTTGCTAAAGTTTCCATTTGTGCAGATAAAATACGTAGTTGTTTTACGTTCCAGGTCACTCCCAATTGTGGTATGGCTAAGGCAACCAGCCTTTCTCCTTCTGTCAAATAAGTGTTGTCAGGATCATAACCAAGATCAGCATTGTATTCTCTTCTTTTTCTAGCCCACCCAAATTGTTTTTCCCAGGCACTATTGGGTTGGGACAAAGGATGTGCTGAAATGCCAGCAGGTGCTAAGGTTCCAATGGTACAGGTGCCATTCCACACGGGTGGCAGTACCTTGCCTGCCCAGTGGCCACAAAGCCAATGTAAACCAGGCGGTAGCCCGTACAGATAATACCCATGATGGGCAGTAATTTGTTCCTGTATTTTATAAAAGACAACCGCTCCTCTTTGGTTGGAAAATAAATCTATGACATTGTTGTCGGTGGCCCTGCACTGAAACAATGAAGGCAATGTTAGATTTGAACAATTATAGCAAGTTTCTACAATTTCAAAGGTATGGTTACAGTTCGGGTAGTCCCCTAGCGAGAAACGGGCCAAGGGGATTTGTTTGCTGTTACCATTTTGTGTCACTGCTCTGTAACCTTCGTGCGAGGCGTTCCACCATGTTATACAAATAGGAGCCAGCGGGGGCTGGACTCTATGTGTTAGAATGTACTGGGCAGAATCATAGATAACATGAGTGCGATTGCTTGTTGTGCCAAATACCGTAGTAGCATTCCATCCTGTGATGTTCAATGTCCCAGTGGCCATTATGGGCCAGCCCTGCATGTTGGAAGCAGGGCCATGCGTACAAACCCAACAGTCAGACAGATTATTGATTCGGGTAAGACTATGAATGAGACGATGAAACTCATTTGCATGCCAGTCTACTGTACGTGTGGTGCGGTGGTGAATGCGTGGTCGTGCAATCACCCCCCATGGTTCCCAATCAGGAGGGTGAATGTAGGCGCCCTTGGAGGTCCATTCTCCCGTTCTGGTGGAGGCATCACACCAATACTGCCCTACGGTTGTGTTAGAAGGCTGTAACACCGTAAGGAGAATGCGACGGGGTAACCAGGTTTTCTGAATTATAATGTTGTGTGTGGTTTTCAAAATCTGCTCATTTCTAATCCAATACATATAAGGTAAAAAAGCAAGGTTAGCAATATCGGTACATTGGATTATAAATGGCGTGTTGGGATATTGCGCTTGGCGACGGGGCACCACCTCTAACTTGGGTGATGTGAAAGCTTCACTGCGTCCAAGCAAAATAAGCAAAAATACAATAATGCTTAGCAAGGTAAAAATAACACCATGATATGAGCATGTTCTGGCATCCACCGGCTTAACAAACTCCTGCCACAAGGACAGGGGATAATGCGGTGGATTGCGGCGAAACAAAGGACATCCTTCAGGCGGGGAATAGGGTGGAGGGTGTCCTGCCCCGTTCTCCTGGTCGGGGCAGGAGACAACCTCTGTGAGTTGTCCCTCAATCGGAGGTACTTGATTGGACGTCATCCCTGGGTGCTGATGTTTTTGGAAGAAAAGGTCTTACGTGCCGTCCAGGTACCCACAGGACTCGATCAGGAAGTTGAATGGCAGCGTATCCTCGTCCCCAGGTGATGAGATCGGCAGGTCCACGCCAAGTCAGGTCCGGTAGGCAGCGATAATAAACAGGTGGTCTGGGCAAGGAGACTGGAACAGCTGCAAAATGACGAGTCGCTGCTGAGGATGGCGGGCTGCTGGTGAGATTCAAAAAGTTCAGGGTATAAAGGCAAAGGTTAAGTGTATTTTGCAATGCCGGGAGGCCAGGGGGTGTTTTTCCCCTATTGCCAATATATCTATCCAGGGCATGTTTTAATGTCTGATGGGCTCTTTCAATCAGAGCCTGGCCCTGGCTGTTGTAAGGAATACCAAATTTGTGGACAATGCCCCATTGGTTACAAAAGGCAGCAAAGGCTGCACTAGTGTAAGCGGGCCCATTGTCTGTTTTTAACTCTTTTGGGCGTCCCAGCGATGCAAAGGTCCGAATACAATGATTGATAACATGTTTGGTGGCTTCACCCCTCTGGGGGGATGCCATAATGTAGCCTGAATATGTGTCCATGGAAACATGTAAATATTTCCAAGGGGCAAATGGAGGATATTGAGTAACATCCATTTGCCAAATTTGGCAACACTCTGTTCCCCTGGGGTTAACCCCCATAGGGATGGAGTTTGCCTGCTGGCTACAAGTGGGGCACTGCTGAACAATGGCAGAGGCCTCATTTGCGGTAATGCCGAATTGTTTGATGAGCGCTTTCTTGTTTTGATGAAAATAAGAATGACTTTCCCACGGGGTGGGAGCTGTTAAGGTCAAAAAAGAAGAAAAGTTTGCAGCAGCCGCTGCGGTGGCATCCGCCACGTCATTGCCCTCCTGGAGAATCCCAGGAAAAGGTTGATGACTTCGAATATGAGAAACATGAAAAAAATGGGTACGAGCGGAAATTAACTTTTGCAAAGATAAAAAAAGCGAAAGTAATTGTGGTTCCAATGAAGGAGAAAGATAGGCCTCATAGATTGATTTCACAATCTGAGTTACATAGAGGCTATCCAAAATCAAGTTGAAAGGTTTATTTGGAAAGGTAGAAAAAGCCAAAATGGAGGCAGCAAGCTCCGCACGCTGAGCGGAAGTCTGCGGGGGGGGTAACTTTAGTACACCACCGACCATTGTGCTGCCAGACACAGGCTCCATACGTTTTGCTTCCGTCGGCAAAAATAGTCAAAGCCCGAGGAAGCGGGCTAGAAGAATATGGAGTGCGCCATTGCAGGGGAACTGTTTTCAAAAGAGCCAATCTAGGGTCGGGGGGTGCATGGCAAGAAATTTCGCCTGGCCAATCAGCAAGCGCATATTGAAGAATATCAAAGTTAGCAAGCAAAGTCTCCCAAGTCGATAAAGAACAAGGGACATAAATCGTGGAAGGTTCAATTCCGGCCAGCAACTTTGTTCTAGCACGGGCTTTTGTAATTAGGGCTGCAAAAAGAGCAGGTTTCTGAGAAATAGTGGATCTTGGGGTGTGAGACAAATGAACCCATTCAATAATCAATAATTTTGAAGTTTTCTGCACCACGGCCCCCGTTGGGAGTCCAAGAGTGTTACATATGATAAAAGCTAAGGGGGTGTTGTCCTGAATGCGATCCACCCAGATTTTAGTAAGGGCCTCATTCACTTCTTTCAACACTTGCAGATGTGTTTCATCCAATTTAATAATATCTGCAGGGCTTTTGCCCATTGTTAATGCAGAAAACAACGGAGCCAATTGAGTGGTTGTGAGCCCCATATATGGGCGTGCCCAATTAATGGAGCCCAAATACTGCTGCAACTGTACTAATGTGGGGGTGAGTGGCAAATCCAATTCTGGAAGTACAGGCACAGCATGAGAAGCCAAAAGCTTATGACCCAAGTACGAAAAAGGTTGTACTGTTTGAACCTTCTCTGGAGCCATGTGCAGGCCATATTTATGGAGAAGGTTAGTCAAAAAAGGTAATGTTGCTAAAACCGTACCCGAGGGTCCACATGCTGCAACCAAAATATCATCCATGTAGTGATATACCAAAAAGTGGGGATATGCCATTCGGTATGGCTGCAGGGCTTTATCTACAAAATATTGACACATGGTGGGGCTATTGAGCATTCCCTGGGGTAAGACTGTCCATTGATAACGAGAAGCAGGTTTAGCATTGTTGAATTCTGGGACGGTAAATGCAAACAATTGGCGATCTTTCTCATGGAGTGGTATTGAGAAAAAGGCATCCTTTAAATCAATAACCATGAGATCCCAATCTTGGGGAATCAAATTTGGATTGGGAAGGCCGCACTGCAGCGCTCCCATGGGTTGGAGAATCTTATTGACTGCGCGCAAGTCATTTAAGAAACGCCATTTTCCAGATTTCTTTTTTATAACAAACACTGGAGTGTTATACGGGCTCAGGGATGGCTCAATGTGCCCTTGTTGTAATTGCTCCTGCACTAAATCTGTTAAAGCCTTTAGCTTCTCCTGGGTCAATGGCCACTGATCGACCCAAACAGGGGTTTCAGTTTTCAAAGTTAAGCGCAAAGGGGCAGGAAGCAAAACAGAAGAGGACATGACAAGCAAAGTAAAAAGCAGTTACTGCAAGATTAATTTGGCATTAAACTGATGCATGAGATCACGGCCCCACAAATTAAGATGAAGCGGAAGAATGACAGGTTTAATATAGGCAGTGATAGCAGAATCGGGTGAAAGTACTGGAAGCCACTCTTTACTAACTTTTGCAGTTTGGACACCGCCCACGCCTCTTACGGCAGGAGAGGCCTCTACTGGCCAATCCGAGGGCCAGTCTTCTTCTCTGATGACTGAGACGTCCGCCCCGGTATCTAAAATTCCAAAAAAGGAACGTTTTTTAATTTGAAACTCAGCTGATGGACGGGCATTTTGCATCGTTCTCTCAATTGCCATCAAATGCTGATAGTCCTCAGGGTCGGTTTCGAGGGGGACAGGTATGGCTGTAGCCACTAGGTCCCCTTTAGAAACACAAACCGGGACATTAGGAACAAAAACCAGGGCAACAGAAGAAAAATCAGAGGAATCTTTTAGAAAAGGGGTTGCTAAAACTCCTTGAGAGATGAAGTCTCGATGAGGAAAAACAAGCAAAGGCATTAGGGCAGGAAGGGGGTCAACATGCATAGGTATAACAGGAAGGAAATAAGAAGTGCCAGGTATGTCAGCCTCAACTGTCTCACCAGCAACAAGATTAATAAAAGCAGGTAAAGAAGACATGGCAGACATGACAGCGTCAGCCTTGTGAGCGGGGCTGGCTGAATGCCCCAATTTTAGTTTCCCGCCTGGGGAGATGAATTGGTGCGACACTGATTGGCCCAATGGAATCCCTTTTTGCATCGGGGGCAGACCGTTCTTGGCCCAGCCCCTCGGATATTTGATCTGGTCGCACCCCCCCCCAGGGGCACGGCATTGTGCCTTAAAGTGGCCAGGTTTTCCACAATTAAAGCAATTGCCAAATGGCTTGTTACCAGCCTGCTGAAAGGCAGCGGCCAGTGCATTCATTTGATAGGTTTGAGTGCCCACTATTCGACAAGCCTGAAGATAGTCTGCAATCGTTACACCTGGTTTACCCACCAAAGGTTGCAATACGCGCTGGCAGTCGGAATTTGCATTTTCATAAGCTAATTTTAACATCAATTCTACTCGGGCTTCCTGATTATCAATTTGGCGCACGAGTGCCTTTTGTAAGTCATCCAAAAAATCCGAATAAGATTGGTTAGGTCCTTGGTGAATCTTTGAAAAGGATTTAATTGGACCTTCCATTACATCATCCACCTTTCTTAGGGCCATCATGGCTGCACGGGACACCAGAATGCTGGCTTCAGGAGGTGCCTGTGCCTGCTGAGGGGCTGTGGCAAAGCCATCATGTCCCAACAAGTGTCCGGCAGTCACCCCATTAGGAAGACCCTGCCCAATTATCCTCTCAATTTGTTTGTGATATTCCGAAAGCCAGACTGTATACTGTGACAGGGTTAATAACATAGCAAATAACAGTTTCCAATCCTCCAAAACCAACATATAAGTATTTGCAGTTGTTGCCAACAGCCCTTGAGTGTAGGGGGACTGAACCCCATACATAGCTGACGCCTGTTTCAAATCCTTGATTAGCTTGTACGGCATGGAAACATAATGAGGAACAGGGGGGGGCATTTGGATTGGCTGGATCAGGTCTCATTTCTACCGGGTAGCAATGAGACATATCTTCCAAATCTAATTCCCCATTCGTTAAACCCTTTTTTAAAGCTGCCGCTACCACTCCATTGGAAATGGGGGTCGGCACTGACTCTGCTGAAAAAACACCAGCAGGGGGGGAAGCTTCTGGCGCGGACGGGAAGACGCCAGCAGAAAAAGAAGCTTTTATTAGGGGCAATTTGTCTTCACTTTGGTATGACGGGGGAGCGTCCGAAACTCCAGTCATTGCATTCTCATTAATTTGCAAACATTCCATTACAACCCGCCATGTGGCAAGAATTTTGGGAGGTGCTCTAGGAGCCTCATGTAAATATTTACCCAATTTAAGCCATGTGGACGTTTTAAATGATCCCGTCTCTGGGTAAGCAGGACACTTTTGATAAATATATTTGAGAAGGGAGGCAAGATCTGATTTAGTAGGAATAGAAGGATTTTTGCCATTATTTTTTAAAAGTAAAATTGAAGACTTGGTCAATTCTCTAAGTTTGTGGAGGTGTATAACCTGAGGCTTAGAGAATTCTACACCCATACTCACGATTAAGGGAGGGTGCTCCGTTCGCTGACGGCCGGCCCTGGATGCGAGGCTTTTCCCAGCCGAATGAGTATGAGGGTACCAAGAGATGTGTTCCGTAAATCACGTCCGGGGTCGCCAGATGTGGTGTTTTGCTTCTGACGGGCCTCTCATATATCTTAGCCGAATGATAAGGAAGACATCGGACAATTGTTTCCTTATGGTGAGGGCGCCCCGAAGCAGGCTCGGGGGGCCCCTTTTATTAGATACCAACAAAGAAAGGGTGTATACAATGATATCATAAGGCACATGATTAAATAGGTCCAATACAAATATTACAACATGGCAAAAAGCTCTGCCCTAGGGCGGGATACAGGTGGGGGGAAAAGGTGATGAGCAGGTTACAGAAAAAGGTGGGGGGGAGAGTACATTCCTGCTGAGTGAGATATTGTTATCTCGTCCTGGTACCGTTTCTGTAAGGCTGCTTGGTAATGTTACCATGCTGGTACAGATGTACACGTGATCAGGGAAGATTGCCACAACATCTCCACATGGCCATGGAAGACTATTGCAACAGCTGAGCTCCGTTTTCACTGGCAGAGGGCTATCAAAATAAACTAAAATCAAAACAAAAGAAGAAATTTTTACCCTTTTGCATTTGAGCATGTAAGAAGAGACAGGAAAGGAGAAAGGGAAAGTGGAAAGACAAAGAAAAGGAAGGAAGGAAGGAAGGAAGGAAGGAAGGAAGGAAGGAAGGAAGGAAGGAAGGAAGGAAGGAAGGAAGGAAGGAAGGAAGGGGAAAGGTAAGGTAAGGTAAGGAAAGGAAAGGAAAGGAATGGAAAGAAAGGAAAGGAAAGGAAAGGAAAGGAAAGGAAAGGAAAGGAAAGGAAAGGAAAGGAAAGAAGGAAAGGAGAGGAGAGGAGAGGAAGAGAGAGAGAAAGTAAGAAGGGAAGGAGAGGAGAGGAGAGGAGTGGAGAGGAGAGGAAGAGAGAGAGAAAGTAAGAAGGAAAGGGAAGGGAAGGGAAGGGAAGGGGAGGAGAGGAGAGGAGAGGAGAGGAGAGGAGAGGAGAGGAGAGGAGAGGAGAGGAAGAGAGAAAGTAAGAAGGAAAGGGAAGGAGAGAAGAGAAGAGGAGAGGAGAGGAAGAGAGAGAGAAAGTAAGAAGGGAAGGAAAGGAGAGGAGAGAAGAGGAGAGGAGAGGAAGAGAGAGAGAAAGTAAGAAGGGAAGGAAAGGAGAGGAGAGGAGAGGAGAGGAGAGGAGAAGAAGAGAGAGTGTCAAGATAGGAATTTTTCCTATCAGAGGCAATCTTTGGATCTTGCTCCCTTGAATCATTCGTATTAGAAAATAAAACCAAGATTCAAATCTAATTAACAAAATATTTATTTCAGTACAAAAGTCATAAAAAATAAACCCTTAATAATCTACATTTTCTCAGCTAATGTATTCACGTCTGCCTCGGCAGGCATGGAGGAAGAAAAGGAAGGAAGAAAGGAAAAAGGGAGTTGACAAAAACTCCTGGAATGCACGCATGCGTAGTAAAACAAATCACATGTCTGCTTGATTATAAATACAATAACCTTAGAAAACAGTAGAGGTGCACAACTGGCAATTATTCACATCGTGACACCCCTTCTTTGTCAGTTGGCTAATATAATGTGTCACTCAACACACAGTAAATATCTGAGGTAATTATGCTGAGCAATAGGTAATGGTTTGTTCAGAATGTCAGCTATCTGATATTTTGTTGGCACATATTCTAATTTTATGAGACCTTGTCTTACTGACTCTCTAACATTCTTGTAACGAATGTCAATGTGTCTGGACCTTGAGCCTGTGAAGTGAGTCCTGGAAATATAAACTACTGATTGATTATCTTCCATCACAGTGATCGGTTGTTTTGGCTTCGTCCAGATATCTGTAACTAAAGCATCGAACCAGGTTAGAAAATTGCAAGCGTCAGACACACATGCATACTCTGCTTCAGTTGATGAGTAGGAAATAAAACTTTGTTTTCTCACGTTCCAGTAAACTGGACATCCATTCAGGAACATTATGTAACCTGATGTGCTTTTTCTTGACTCCTTATCACTTGCCCAATCTGCATCTGCATAACAATACATGTCTGCAAAATCTGTATGTTCTGGTTCTAGCTTCAATTTGAAGTGTTTTGTGTGTATCAAGTATCTCAATAACTTCTTAATACATGACCAGTGAAACTCTGTTGCTTTGCCTACATGTCTTGAAAGTAAATTAACACTAAGTGCTATGTCTGGTCTAGTCCCTCCACTAATGTAAAGTAGTGAACCAATTACTGAACGATAAAGTGTTTGATCCTTGAACTCAGGACTGCATGCATCTTTCAAATTGTGAAAATCAGTTTGCATAGGTGTTTGTGTGGGTGTTGCATCTGTCATGTTGCAATGATGCAAAAGTTGATCTATCTTAGTTTCTTGTGAAAGGCTAAACCCCTTCTGTGTCTTTTCAATGTGAACCCCTAAATATTCATTGATGTGTCCTAATGATTTCAATGTGAAGTATTGTTGCAAACCTTTAACAAAATTCTCACTCATGTGTTTGTTTGGACCAATGTAAACAATGTCATCAACATAAACAAGAACAATTTCATAAACATTTCCATACCTTTTTGTGAACACGCATTCATCAGTGTCAGACTTAATAAAGCCCATTAAATTTAGTTTGTCTTTTAGACATGTGTACCACATCAGACCTGATTGTTTCTGACCATAGAGACTCTTGTTTAGGAACCAAGTATCCCCTTCTCGGTCCCAGAAGCCAGGAGCGGACCTGACGTAGATTTCTTCATCTAGATCAGCATGCAGATAAGCTGTTTCAACATCAAATTGTAAAACTTCAAGTCCAAGGATAGAAGCAGTGGTTAGAGCAATTTTCACACTTTCAGTTCGCACTGTAGGTGAGTAAGTGTTCGTTTAATCTTCAGGATAGCTTTGTGCGAAACCCTGTGCGACAAGTCTTGCTTTGTATAATAATTCACCATCTGGTTTTTGTTTGATTTTGTAGACCCATCTTGTGCCAATGACTTTTTTATGTGTTGGAGGTGTTGCAGATGTGTTTACTTTGAGTTTCTGCAAACTATCCATCTCAACTTGCATGGCTTCATACCATTTCTCTTGTTCATCTTCAGAAAGATATTTAATTTGTGAAAAGTTCTCCGGTGGGAGTGTAACATTACAGATCAATGGCGATGGTCTGTTTGTCAATTGCATTGTGTATCTCTTTGGAGGAATACCTTTTGTAGTTCTCTTGGAATGTCTCGGGACGATAGTCCAGTCGTCTTCCTTGTTGTCCACATCTCCATCAGCGTCAGCATCCATGGCGTGGTAGGATGAGATATCAGGTGATGAACATTGATCATCTGGTTGCTCTGTATCAACAATTTCATTTCTAGGGAAATAAACTCCAGGGTCATTAGAATGTATCCTGGACCAATCTGAATCTTCTTCAAAATTAGCTGAATTAGAAATTGTTATCATATTGTGACAGTCAATGAATTTTCCCCATTTTGAATTGTCATCAACACCCATGTATCTCAGTCTCTTTGCTATTAGGCCACCTTTTCTTCTTTGTGCCAATGGAATGTTCACCATGGCATATGAACCAAAAATGTGTAAGTGTCTAAGATCTGGCTGGTAGCCATGCAACATGTAGAAAGGTGTTTAGTCGATGACATTGCTCCATGTACGATTGACAATGTAATTTGCATACTTAACTGCTTCGCCCCAAAATGAGTGTTTGAGATTAGCATCTTCTAGGAGGCAGCGCATCATGGTTTTCAGAACTCCTTGTCATCTCTCTACCACTCCATTGTGGCTTGGCGTGTAAGGGGCAGATGTTTGGTGTAGGATACCATTTCGTTGCATCCAATCCTGGAAACGCTGAGACATGAATTCGGTACCACGGTCACTTTGGATTCTCCGGATCCTCACTTCGTGTTGATTGTAGACTTGGACTGCAAAGTCTCTAAAGGTCTGAAAGGTCTCAGATTTTTCTTTCATAGGAAAGACATAACCATATCTAGAATGATTATCAACAATAGTTAAGAAATATTTTTTACCGCCAATAGTTGGGCCATAAGGACCCACAATATATGTATGAACCAAATCAAAAATGCGTGTTGACTTACGTGTGGCACGTCTCGGGATGGCTGCTGCCTTTGATTTTGCTTTTTTACACACTGCACAATCTAAATGCACTTTACAATTCTTTAAATCCAAACCCTTAACAAAAAATGGCATCTTCTTAAGGACCTCGAAACTTGGGTGGCCTAGTCTTCTGTGCCACTTGTGAATACATCTGTAATGTAAAGGGGTACCAGTGAGTGAGGTTGCAGCATTTACATTAACATGAGGAACCTTGGGTTTGATTACCTGTTGCTTTGTGGCTTTAGGAGCTTTTGGAGTTTTCACAGGATCTCTCTCTGGGGTATCTCTCTCTGGGCCTGTGGTATTCTCTATTGAGATTTTTATACTTGCCTGAATTTGAGGATTAGACTTTGGCCTCAAATAGTAGACCTGACCAATCACAATTGTGTCAGCAATAATCTGTTTTAATTTACAGATTGGTTTTATCTTTTTATAGGGGGGAGTGGCTGACTAGTATATAAATTTATATACTAAATTTTAAATTTACCCCGGAAGAGGTGTGTATGTGTGAATGTGTGAGGATATGTGTGTATGGATGAAATGTTTAAATTAGTTAACTGATTAGTTTGGTAGAATGAGTGAGTCAGGGACAAGGATTTGCCCCCCCCCCTCTGCTGAGTGTGGAAACAGAAGCGGAGGGGGCCTTGATTCCGACCCCTGGCTCAGTATGAATGGTATGTATGGCCTGCAGGGAGAGAGGAGGACCAGCAGGGATGGGGAGTGGATCTCTGGGTGGGGGGAGGGTCAGAGCATTATGGTCATAATGGGGAGAGGTAGGTATGGCGGGAGCAGAGGGGTAGGCTGCTCTCGGGGAACGAGAACTCGCTGTTTGCAAGCGATTCCTTGTTCTGGCCCCTCTGGTTTGGTTCCATCTAGCTCAGCCCGAGTACCTGGTAACCAGGGATGTCAGGGCCCCGGGCTCAAGCTGCTGCTGTTGAATGCCAGGTCGATTACGAACAAGGCCCCCCTTGTACGGGATTTAATCCTGGAAGATGGGGCTGACCTGGCATGCATTACTGAGACCTGGCTGGGCCAGGGGAGGGGTTCCCCTTTCCGAGATGTGCCCGGATGGGTTCTCAGTTCAGCATCAGCCGCGACCCCAGGGAAGGGGTGGAGGAGTGGCTATTATAGCACACCAGAATCTATGTCCTCAAAGGAGCCCTGCCCCGGAGATTGTTGGGTGTGAGACGCTCCTTCTGAAGTTGGACTTAGGGGTTCAGGTGGGCCTTTTGCTAACGTACTTGCCTCCTAGCTGCGTTGCAAAGGCCCTGCCTGTTCTGCTCAAGGCAGTAGCAGGGCTGGCGATTGAGTTCCCCAGGTTGATGGTGCTGGGGGACTTCAATTTGCCATCGCCTGGCGAAACCTCGGAAGCAGTCCAGGAGTTCATGGCTTCCATGACAACCATGGACCTGACCCAAGTAGTTCAGGGTCTGACTCATGAGGGAGGTCACACGCTTGACCTTGTGTTTCTCTCGGGGCAGTGGAGAGATGCTCTGAGGCTGAGGGGTTTAGTCACAGTACCCTTGTCATGGTCAGATCATTTCCTTCTGAGGTTGGATTTTATGGCACCACCCCTCCACCGCAAGGAGGCGGGACCGATGAAGTGGTTCCGCCCCAGGCGCCTAATGGAACCCGAGGGATTCCAGAGGGAACTTGGGGAAATACCTGAATCCCTGGTACACAATTCATCCGAGTCTCTTGTTGCGGCCTGGAATCAGGCGGCAGCGGGGGCTTTGGATCGTATTGCGCCTTTGCGGCCTCTCCGTGGTAGCGGATCCAGGAGGGCTCCTTGGTTCACCGAGGAACTCCGGGAGATGAAGCGCCATAAGAGACGTCTAGAGCGACGATGGAGATCTAGTAAAGCTGAGTCTGAGCGGACACTTTTAAGAACTTTCATTAAGTCTTACTTAGTGGCGATACGGGCGGCAAAATGTTCGCATTTTTCCGCCCTTATTGCGTCCGCCGACTCCCGCCCAGCCGCCCTGTTTAGGGTGACCCACTCCCTTCTTGCTAAGGAGGGAGGCGAAGATCCCTTGCAGGGCAGAGCTGAGGAATGTTCTCAGTTTCTGGTGGACAAAGTCACTCAGATTCGGACAGACCTGGACTCTGATTGGGCAGTACAGGCCAAGATGACAGGGGCAGGCCTTAGTCCCATTATATGGGATGAGTTTGAACCGGTGACTCCTGATGATGTAGACAAGGCCATAGGAGCGATGAGCTCTGCCACTTGTTTATTGGACCCGTGTCCCTCCTGGTTGGTTTCGGCCACCAGGGAGTTTTCACGTGGCTGGCTCCAGGCGTTGGTCAACGCTTCTTTGAGAGAGGGGTCCGTCCCGCAGCCCTTAAAAGTTGCGGTGGTGAGGCCCCTCCTCAAGAAGCCTTCCTTTGACCCGGCGGATTTAAAGAACTTCTGTCCGGTCTCCAACCTTCCCTTTGTGGGGAAGGTTGTAGAGAAAGTGGTGGCGCTCCAGCTCCTACGGCTGTTGGATGACACTGATTGTCTGGATCCCTTTCAATCGGGTTTCAGGCGCGGCTACAGTACGGAAACGGCTTTGGTCACCCTGATGGATGATTTCTGGCGAGCCCGAGATGGGGGTTATTCCTCCATCCTGGTGCTACTTGACCTCTCAGCAGCTTTCAATACCATTGACCATGGTATCCTTCTGCGTCGTCTTGGCGAGGTAGGAGTGGGTGGCACTGTTTTGCAGTGGTTCTCCTCCTTCCTCTCTGACAGGACGCAGTCGGTGTTGGCAGGGGGGCAGAGGTCGAACCCTAGGCCCCTACTTTGTGGGGTGCCGCAGGGCTCGGTCCTCTCGCCCATCCTGTTTACCATCTACATGAAACCGCTGGGTGAGATCATCCGACGACACTGGGTGAGGTACCAGCAGTATGCTGATGATACCCATTTGTACATCTCCACCCCGTCTCAATTCAGGGAAGCTGTGGACATAATGAGCCGCTGCCTGGATGATGTTAGGGTCTGGATGGGGATGAACCGGCTAAAACTTAACCCTGACAAGACTGAGTGGCTGTGGATATTGCCTCCCAAGGATTCTGTCAATTGTCCCTCCTTGGTTCTTGGGGGGGAGAAATTAGCTCCCTCAGAATGGGTTCCCAATTTGGGTGTCCTCCTAGATCCACAGCTAAAATTGGAGCAACATCTTTCAGCTGTGGCTAGCGGGACCTTTGCACAGGTTCGCCTGGTGCACCAATTGCGACCCTACTTGGAGAGGGAGGCACTACTCACAGTCACTCACGCCCTTATCACCTTCCGGCTGGATTACTGCAACACGCTCTACATGGGGCTACCCTTGAAGAGTGTCCGGAGACTGCAATTGGTGCAAAATGCAGCTGCGCAAGCTGTGGTGGGTGTGCCTAGATACACCCACGTAACACCTATCCTCCGCCAGCTGCATTGGCTGCCCATTAGTCTCCGGATCCAATTTAAGGTGTTGGTTTTGACCTTTAAAGCCCTACATGGCTCAGGGCCAGGTTACCTTCGGGACCACATCCTGCCGCATACCTCCCTACGACCGGTTAGGGCCCACAGAGTTGGCCTCCTCCAGGTCCCATCGACCAAGCAATGCCGGTTGGCGGGGCCGAGGGGGAGAGCCTTCTCTGTGGGAGCTCCCTCCCTTTGGAACCAACTCCCTCCAGAGATCAGGACTATCCCCACCCTGCTGGCCTTCCGTAAAGCAATAAAAACCTGGCTCTTCCGGCAAGCGGGGTGAAAGTGAGACCAATCAGACTATGTATGGGTCTCCCCCCTGGTTATGAATGCTAGATGTTTTTTAACTTTTGTAGTTTTTAATTGTTATGATTTTATATTGATAAATGGATTTGACATGTTGTGAGCCACCCAGAGTCCCCCGGGAGTTGGGCGGCATACAAATCTATTTAAATAAATAAAATAAATAAATAAATAATGTGGCCATCCTTAAAAATGTAACTGGCGTTACCTAAATGAAGGACATAAAAATGTAAAACAGCAGACAAATGATTCTGGCTAAGCACGTTACAATTAGCTGTAGGAATATAGTAAACGTCAGGTACTAGGGTACCTAACTCTTCAATAAAGACAGTCCCTTTTCCTTCAACCTTGAAGGGGTGGCCACCAAATGCGTACAGTTCACGATATTCTGGTTCAGGCTCATGTAGCTCTTTGAAAAGTTCTTTTCTGTAAGTAATGTGAACAGCTGCTCCACTATCTAAAGTCCACAGAAGACTTCTGTTGTATTGTTGATTTGGCTGTGGATCATTGATGATTGCTAGAGTGGCATATGGAGGCTGTAGATCACCCCTGGGACCGGGTCGGCGCTGTCCTCTGCTGCCTCTGGGTGCTGTTCCTCTGGGCTGGTACTGGTCTCTGTAGTCTGTTCCTCTGGGCTGGTACTGGCCTCTGTAGTCTGTTCCTCTGGGCTGGTACTGGCCTCTGTAGACTGTTCCTCTGGGCTGGACAGGAACTTGAGTGCATTGCAATTGAAGACAATCTCTGCTTGTGTGACCCACCCGATCGCAATACTGGCATCTTGGCACCCTTGGTGCGTAGGTCCTACCTTCGTAGGATCATCTAGGTGGTGCCCTGGGCGCTGCTAGTGGGCGTTGCAAGTGAGGCGTTGCAAGTACATAAGCTTCATATTCTGTTAAAATTCTACAAACATGATCAACAGTTCTTTGGGCAAGAGGGACTTGATTAATTTGTGTGATGGCCTCCCTCCATGTGTAATTCAAGGAATTGGTAATAATACTGACCATTTGATTATCATCCATTGCGTAACCACGTTCTGCGAGATCTTTCCTCATGCCTTTCATTTTTGTTAAATGTGCCCCCGTGTTGTCAGTAGGTTTAAGTTTTGTTCCATGAAATTGTGACAAAAGTAGGCATGTGGACTCAGCTGAGACTGGGCGAAAACAACGTTCTAATTGAGTCCATATTTCTTGGGCAGTTGCATTTGGAGCAAAGGTCTGCTGCATTTTGGTGTCCATTGACATCAATAAACTCATGGACGCTTTAATATCTAACAGTCTTATGGCCTGTGGCCAGGGTTGTGGCGGGGTTTTTTGAATTATGTCATATGTCCCCTCACGACTAAGCAAAATAGTTATTTCAGAGACCCAGACTTTGTAATTTAGTCCCAATTGCTTTAATTTTGCGTTGCCAACTAATGGGACAATTTGTGATTGTTGTGCCAAAATAGGCTGTAGTGGTTGGGCCTGCATTGGTGCGGCCTGGGCCTGAGCGGGTTGAGGTGCCACTTGAGGTTGTTGAGGTGCCTGGACTGGCTGTTGCTGAACAGCTGGTGCAGCAGCTTGGGCTGGCTGCAAAGGTTGGGCTGCCACAGGAATAGGTTGAGCTTGAATTGGCACGGGCTGGGCCACAATTGGGGCAGGCATAGGTGCAGCTTGTGGCACTGGTGCTGGAGTAGGAGGTGGTCCAGCTTGTGGTGGCTGCACAATTTGGCCTGCAACAGGTTGGGCAGCTTGAACAGTTTGTGCCTGCATAGGTTGGGCAGGCGGAACTATCTTTGCCTGTACAGGTTGGGCAGCTAATGATGGGCGAAGCATTAGTGCATCAAGCCTCAATTGAGTCATTCGGTTCTGAGCTTGTAAAGTTTGGACTTGCTCATGAAGAGTAGTATTCTGTTTTAATAGGCTTTGATTTTGCTCTTGAAGAGCTTTTATAAATGATTCCATTTTTTCATCGCCACTAGATGGCAGTGCAACATTACTTTTGGGATACTCAAAATCCCTTTCATAAAAGTGTCCCAATCTACGTGGCACGCCCAGCTGAAGGCGTGGTTCTAAGTTGTATGAAGGAGGCAAAAAGGAGGGGTCATGGCCCCACTCTGGAATGCCTGAAGGTGGGCAGACATTTTGTTTTTCACCATGGAAAAATGCATATAATCTAGTGTCCTGCAATTCCCTTTGCAAAGAATTAATCTGCTCCTGCTGTTTTTTTAGCAAGTGGCTGTAGCTGAAATTAATCTGTTTTTCTGCACTGTTCCGTCCTGATGAAGACAGCTCTGGGGAATAAGTTTCATATTGATAACGTAAAGGAGTTTCATCTTGGGGAATTTTTGGAATAGCTCCCAGACGTGTAGAATTACCCCCAGGGACGAACGATGTGCTTGGATTCACTTTACTAACCTAAATCAATCCTTCGGTCGCTTGTGAAGTCGCTCCCACGAATTCCTCCGTTTGCGTTTGAAAGAGAGTAGAAGGGAGGTTCTCGGGAGGTGTTGGAATCCCTTGGAGATCAGAGTTATCTACCAAGCATTTTTCAGCTGCGTCTATTTCCAGCTGTAAGTGAAGGTCTTTTTCTTCGTCAGCCGACATGGCAAACAAAAATAAATGAGAGAGGCTTTTTCTCTTTGGAAGCTATAAATCACCCTAATTAGCTAACTGGTCTATAAAACGCAAGAAGACTTTCAAAAGAAGCCATAAATTTTTCTAACCATCTATCTGCTTACCATGACGGAATAGGAAATTATTCCTATCAAGAGGTGATATAGGATCTTGCTTCCTTGAAGTCATTCTTACTTAGAAAATAAAACCGAGATTTAATTCTAATTAACAAAATATTTATTACAGTATAAAAGTAACAAAATATAAACCTCAATAAGCTACATTTTCTCAGCTAAGAATTCACGTCTGCCTCGGGCGAGGCTCACAGGAGAAGAAGGAAGGAGGAGACTCCTGGAATGCACACATGCGTAGTAATACATATCACATGTCTACTTGATTAGAAAATACAGTAAACCTAGAAATATGGCAGAGGTGCTCAACTGGCAATATTCACATCGTGACAGAACAGTTGTAAGTCGAGAACTATCTGTAATGGGAGACAAGCCATGAAGACTTTTAAAGGGGAACAACCAGAGTTTGAATTAGACCTCGGAACAAATCAGCAGTTACTGCCGGAGTCATCAAATAGGCATTACATGGTTTCATCTAGCACATGGGTGTCAAACTTGCCGTATCACATTGCCGTCATATGACGTATCGCGATGTTTTTTCCCTTCGCGGTGCTGGGGTGGGTGTGGCCTGCGTGTGACCACCAGTTTGACACCCCTGATCTAGCAGAAAGACCCCAGCACTGTTGTGGCCTGTTGGCTGCCGGCCCTGCCAGCAGCCAAATCAGAGGAGGAGGAGGAGGCGTGGGAGTCAGGGTCGGCATCGGAGCAACCTGGGAGCTCCGAGGGGAAAGAGGGAATGGAGCTGGCAGAGAGAGAGACAGAGGCGGAATCAGCCCTCAGATGGAGAGTCAACAGCCCCCAAGTCTGGAGGTGGCTGATGAGGAAGAGGAGGAAAAGCTGGGCCCAGTGCCTGACGCGCGGATGCGCAGAAGGCAGAGGAGAGGAGAGCAGTGGAAATCTATGGGCTGATCCTTGGGATGGAAGAGCCACTGCTGCTAGTGAAGCCTCACCCTAGCTCTGTGGATAAAAGGAAGGGGGCAGAGATGAATAGATGTGGCAGACGGCGTTGAGAGAGAAACTTTTTGCCGGGGCTGGCGCTCCTAATAAAGGAATCTTTGAGTTAACTTTAGAGGGTTTGTCGTGTTTGGAGATCTGGGTCAGAACAAACACTTTGAATCAACTGGAGCCTCCCAGGGATCTTCACAGGCAGCCCCAGGGAGAATGTGTGGCAGTAGTCAATCCACAGTTCCTCACCTCTTCCAGCATTCCCTGCAAGGGTAAAAGCATTTCCAGTCGGCTTTCCAGCACAGCCACCTTCTGGGTCTTCTCCTTGAGGTTGGCATTCAGGTCATCCAGCTGGGCCAGCAAGGCTTCGCTGGCTGACCTCAAGGCCTCTTGGTTCTGGGGTAGACAAGAAGAAAAGAAAGGGGGGCTCATAAGATCTAGTCTCTAGGATGGCCTAGGACAGTGATAGCGAACCTTTTTTCCCTTGGGTTCTGAAAGTGCGCGCGCGAGAGCGAGAGCGAGAGCGCACATGCACATGCCCACACCCATAATTCAATGCCCCCCACACCCCACATCCCCCTGCACCCCCCCAAAACCATGCGTGCTCCCCTGTGCTGCCCCGCGCCCATGAATGCGCGTGCAACCCCTGTGCTCCCCCACGCATGCTCCCACAACCCCCTTGTGCCAGTGGTGGGTTCCTCCCAGTTCGGCCCGGTTTGGCAAACCAGTAGCGGTGGCGGTGGGAGGCTCCGCCCCCCCCAGGATGCTTCTGCACATGCACAGAAGTGTTGCGCATGCGCGCACACACACACAAACCGGTAGCAATGGGATTTAGAATCCACAACTGCCCCGTGCCCACATTTTGGGCCTAGCAGGCCTCCCTGAAGCCTCCGGAGGCCGGAAATGGCCCATTTCCCGACTTCTGGTGGGCCTGGTATGCCCGTTTTTTGCCCTTCCCAGGCTCCAGAGGCTTTCCTGGAGCCTGGAGAGGGTGAAAATGGCCTCCCCTGGAGGCTCTCCAGAGGCCAAAAACACCCTCCCAGAGCCTCCGCGCGAGCCCTGTACTTACCTGGCATCCAAAATGGGCCACGTGGAGACTCCTGGGAGGGGAGGTGTTAAATTGTGGGCAAAGATCGCAGGAGACAGACTTCAGAACAGCTCTTTTATTAGCTCACTCAAGCAACCAGCAAATTGCAGTCTGACAGATAGCCCTTTTATAGGGAGCTGTCAGACACAACAACCAATAGCGTATGAGCATTCAAACACATGACCAGGGTGGCAACAACAGTTCAGGTAGAGTTCAACTATAAACATAATGACTTACAGTTCAATCAGAGGTCGTCTAGTCAAAACAAGTTTATGGTTCAGTTATAGGTCAGTCAGAACACAACACCCCTTCCCTTCTAGATGGAACAGTCTGACAGACATAGTCGCGCAGATAGGCGGGGCGTTTGGGAACCCTCCCTGACCTGCGCAGCTCAGACTCTGGTGAGGCAGCAGCCTGTTCGGACAGGTCTGCTGTTGCTCTTGGGGTGGAGCATGGAAGCTCCTGGAATGTATCGGGCGTGGCCTCTGTGACTGGTGGAACCAGTTCTAATTGAGAACGCTGCTGGACTTCCACTTCCTCAGATCGACCTTCTGAGACACTCGGGCTTGAGGTAGCTAGGGGAAGAACACAGGGCGTTACCTTTTGAGGTTCGTTAGGTTCCCCTTTTACTCGGTTGCGTAGCTGATCTATGTGCCTCTTCCAGAGGCGTCCGTCCTGGAGGCGGACTTCGTATGTTAGTGGACCCAAGATTGCTTCTATGACCCCAGGTAGCCACAGGGGGCCCTCGGCATAATTTCGGGCAAATACCGAATCTTCCAGGGAGAAGGCCCTGGTTTTTTGTGTGACCTCTGGTTTTGCCTTAGTGGCGTAGTTTGGGTGTAAACGGTCTAGGACGGATCTAAGCCTGCGACCCATAAGGAGCTCGGCCGGGCTGCGGCCAGTGGTCGCACTTGGGGTTATGTGCTGAGTACTCAGAAATTTATCGATGCGGGCCTGCCAGTCCCCTGGGCCCAGTCTACCTAATGCTTCCTTGGCTGACCTTACGAATCATTCAGCCAGTCCATTGGTCGCCAGATGGAATGGCGAGGACAGGGCATGGCGAATTCCCAGGTCAGCAAGGTACCCCTCGAAATTGGTGGCCGTAAATTGGGGACCATTGTCCGTTACAAGGATGTCTGGGAGGCCGTGTGTGGCAAAAAGGTGTCTGAGCACCTTAATAACCGCCTCAGCAGTGGTAGAACCCATTGGAAATATTTCGAGCCACTTTGAGTAGGCATCGACAATTATTAAAAACATTTGGCCGTGGCAGGGGCCTGCAAAATCGGCATGTAGCCGCGACCAGGGGCTTTTTGGTTGTTCCCAGTCATGGACTGGTGCTTTGGGTGGAGCAGGCCGCGACTCTTGACAGGGTTTGCATAACCCAACCCAATTTTGGATTTCTGCATCCATATTTGGCCACCAAACGTACCCCCTAGCCAAGGCTTTCATCCGGACAATCCCCAGATGGCCTTCATGTAAGGTCCTGAGTATTCCAGCTCGCAGGCTGGTTGGTATGACCACTCGGTTGCCCCAAAGGAGGCAACCCCCTTGCTCTGACAGTTCATGCTGTCTCTGTTCATATGGTTTAAGGTCAGGCTTGACCAGGTCCTTTGGCCATCCCCTCAACACCCAGTTCAACACAGTTCTGAGTGAGGGGTCCTTGGCCGTGTGTTTAGCCACCTCAGCAGAAGTGACCAGTCCGGAATCAGCCAAGTCAATCAAGAGGATTGGAGCTTCCGGGACAATGTCTGTAAGGAGGTCGGGCAATGGGCACCTGCTCAAAGCGTCCGCATTGCCCATGTCTTTTCCTGGCCGATGTACCAGGCGATAGGAGTAGGCTGAGAGAAAGATGGCCCACCGGCCGAAACGGGGGGATAGGGCAGCCGGAGTGGGGCGGTCCCCCGCAAGAAGCCCCAGAAGCGGCTTGTGGTCTGTAACCAAAACAAAATCCCTCCCAAACAAATATTCGTGGAATTTTTTGACACCAGCAACTAAAGCCAAGGCCTCCCTGTCCAGCTGGCTGTAGTTCCGCTCTACACTGGACAGAGTCCTTGAGTAATAGGCCACAGAGGCCTCTAACCCATTTGGAAGCTTGTGGCTGAGCACAGCGCCGACTCCCACAGGGGAAGCGTCGCACGCCAGGACCAATGGCAGGGTATTGTTGTATTGTATTAACAAACTGTCATTGGAGCTTCCGGTGACAGTGCTGAGCGGGGAAGCAGGCAGAGGGTGAAGCTCGTCCTCTACACTCTGGATTTCTTCGATTTTTAGTGACGCTTCGAGGCGCAAGAAGTCTGGAGGACTTCGTGGAGAAGGAGAGGTGTCCTGGGCGCTGCGGAGGCAGAGGGCAGCTGCTCGGCGGCAGGGGATTCTCTCCCTAACTGAAGATCGAAGCACTTGTTCGTGCTTAGGCATGGCGGGTCTGAAGCTTCAGCCTGTCACCCAATAGAGGAAGCTGAATATACAGAGCATTCTACAATCCTCCAGCTTAGAGAAGTGCCTGATTCCCAGAAAAGCGGAGCCTTAAGAGAAAGTGAAAAGCAAAAGTTTGGCGGCAACAATGTATCGGCTCTGAAAGGAACAGGTCGGCCAGCAAAAGGGTGAGCAGAGAGATACTGTAAGATTCTGCCGAAGTGAAAGTGGAAAGCTTCAATACGGAGGATTACTGAAAGGAGAAGAAGGAGATTAATTGTGGGGATTTGAAACCAAACCAGGGAAAATTTGGAACTTTGACAATTGAAAATGGAGAACTAAACCCAGTGGATTATAACTAAAAGTGGAAATTGGAGTTGGAGCTGGAAAAGACATCCTTGAGGCTAGACTCCATATTGACTGAACTTTTGCTGACTAATAGCTTCTAAAGACTAAGAAACTTTGGGGAGAAAATCTTCTGTGCTAAGTTTAACTGGACATAATTAAGGTGAAAACATAAAACAATAATAATAATAATAATAACAATTGTTCCTATTAATAACGAACTGGAAAAAAATTTATTTACTTATATATTTTCAAACATAATTAATAAGAGCTTGTCTCTATTGATCCAACCCCAGCTCCTTAAATTTACTCTTTTCTGACTTTCATCTCTTTCCTTTGCTACTTTCACTAACCCTATTTATTTTATCTCTACGTTATACAAAATTATCAATTGTTTACCCTCTTCTTCCAGTTCTACCTTTCCTTTCTGTAAAATTATTTGTTAATACGTATTGCATTTAATATAATAGAACTATAGTTAGAAATAGAATTATATAGAATTATATAGAAATTTAAAGTGATTTAATATCGATATTATAGGATTGTATTCTCAGATAGATTTATCAGTTTCATTTTAGGATATCTTTAATATATATAGAAAATTATAAGACTTTAGAGTATAAGATTAGTTGTTAAACAATTGAAAAGAAACATTTCATTTTGTTGGACAATATAGATTATCATTTATTAATTTTATTGAATGAGAATTTGGAGTAGAATAACAGAAATACTAGGGGAACAAAGTAAGATAATTAACGAAATGTCGACTATAACCACCACATCCTTAAAAGCAGGAAGAAAAGCAGCTTCGAATCCAAAGGTATCAACACCTTCTTCAGCAAGTCAACGCTCCATAGACGAAATGCTGACTAGCGAAAAGAGTAACAGTGCATCTTTGATGCAATCCATGAACACCACTTTAAATATGGTGCAAGAGACAATGTTAAAATTCCAGGAAACGATGTCAGCAAACCAGAAAGAAACAAATATGAACTTTCAAAAACTAGAAGGAAAAATAGAAACTATACAAGGTGCAATTCAAAAAAATGAAATACGAATACAATCAGTAGAAGTTAGATCTGATAAGACGGAAAAAAAGGTAGAAAATTTAGATTTGAATTTTATGAAAACAAAAAAGGAGTTAGAGAATACAATTATTAATTTGGAAATGGACCGTTCAGCATTTTACCTGCGCTTTCAAAATGTTATAGAAACTAAGGATGAAGACTTAGAAGAACTGATGAATGGAATAATTGCAAAGATTTTACAGAAAGATAAAAATGATGTGATAAATGAAATTGATGAAACTTACCGGGTATTTACAAGCTATGCTAAACGACATCAATTCCCTAGGGAAATCCATGTGAGGTTTGCAAGGAAAAAAATTAGAGACTTGGTATATATGGAAACAAGGGAGGGAACGATTACATATAAAGAGAAAGAAATAATAGTTCTGAAACAAATACCAAGAAGCGTAAGGGAATTGAGAAAAGAATATAGATTTTTGGCTAACCTACTGAACAGAAAAAATATTCCCTTCCGATGGTTAACCCCAGAAGGAATGTCTATTTCCTGGGAGGGGAAAAGAATCAAAGTAGAAACAATAGATAGTGCAATGGAAATCTTTGAACAGATAGGAGAAGTAGAGGGGGACTCCCAGGCAAGTGTAAGATCTGAACCAAACATTCAGGAGGGAAGACAGGATCTAAGAGAGGAAGAGGAAGGGGATAAAACCAAAGAAGTAGAACAACCGAAACCAAGGGCAGCCCGAACTAGAGCGCAGAAAGCAAATAAAGTAAACTAGTACCGGGAGCAGAAACAAGAAATAAGAGAACTTAAGGAAAATGCAGTTAATATCTCTTAACATCCAGGGATTAAACAATACTATTAAAAGGAGGAAAACACTAGCAAAACTACTTAAGCAAAAAAAAGATATTGTATGTTTACAAGAAACACATATTAAAGGAAAAGATAGAAAACTTTTAGAATACTTGAAACTTGACGAGCTATATACTGCATCAACAGACAAAAAGAAAAGGGGAGTTGCAATATATATTAAAAAGGAATTTAAAAGCAGAGAAATATATAGTGACCCTAAGGGAAGGATATTAATGGTGGAAGTAGAAGTAGAAAATACAAATATCTTGATTATAAACATCTATGCCCCTAACAAAAAGCAAAAAGAATTTTACAAAAAACTACATACAAAAAATTTACAAACGGAGCACAAAAATATATGTATAATTGGGGATTTTAATGGAATAATTGATGGGGTTAAAGATCATGCCGGGGATAAAAAGAAGAAAAAATCTACACTACCTAAAACCTTTTTTGAAATGATGGAGGAACTAAATCTCATTGATATCTGGAGAACCCACAATCCAAGGGAAAGACAATTTACCTTTTATTCACACCCACATAAAACATACACGAGAATAGATATGGCCCTGTTATCAAGTGAACTTAACAAATCAGTACAAAAAGTAGAGATAACACCTAATATCTGGGCTGACCATAGTCCCATCAATATAATATGGAAACACACAAGGCAAATCAATAAAAGATGGACTTTCGATACTCAATTAATACAAGATAGATATTTTACAAAAATGATAGGAAAAGAATTAGAATTATTTATATTAGAAAATAAAAAACAACCAACATTTACACAAAACCTGTGGGACACTTTGAAAGCATACACGAGAGGTCTAATAATATCATATACAGCGAAAAAAAAAATAAAGAAAGAAAGCAAGAATATAATAACATATTAAGAGAACTTAAACAACTAGAAGAGGAAGCACAGGAAAAGCCAGGAAATAAAAGGATAGAAGAATTACTAATGCAATCCAAACATAAATTAAATCTTATAGAACAAAGAGAATATTTAAGGAATCTTAAATTTGTAAAACAATCCTACTTTGAGAATGCAAATAAACCTGGCAGATGGCTTTCATATAAGATCAGAAAAGAGAGAGGGAATAGAATAATTCATCAATTAAAAGATAAAACAGGAAACTTACAAAAAATGAGAGAGATAGCAGTAGATTTTTTCGAACAACTCTATAAAAAGGAGGAAACAGAGATAAATAAGATTGAAGAATATCTCAATCAAACATCTATTTCAACTATAAGTGAAGAAGATAAACAAATATTAAATAATGAAATAACCCCAGAAGAATTAAAAACCGCAACTCAGAAACAAAAAAATAACAAAACTCCTGGACCAGACGGTCTTCCAGTAGAGTTCTACAAGATAGTTAATGAAACCATTCAACAACTACAATTAGAGTTATATAACGAAGTCTTGACTAAAGGGAAGATTCCAGAGTCATGGAAAGAGTCAAATATCGCCACATTGTTGAAAGAGGGTACCGAACCAGATTTGATCCAAAATTATAGGCCAATCGCATTGTTAAACGCTGACTACAAAATTTTCATGTGCATAATGGCGGAAAGAACGAAAAAAGTATTAAATAAAATTATTCATCTTGACCAAAATGGATTTTTACCCACGAGGCAAATTATGACAAATTTGAGAATTGTATTAAACATTTTGGAATACTACGAAGCGCATCCAGAAAGGCAAACGGCCCTTGTCTTTCTGGATGCGCAGAAAGCGTTTGACAACGTTGATTGGCAGTACATGAAATTACTAATTAAAAAATGGAATTTGGCGACAAATTTTTAAAAATGATAGAAACAATATACTCTTCCCAATCTGCCAAGGTAATAATGAATGGAAGTGTAACCAAAACTTTTCAGATAAATAAGGGAGTAAGACAGGGATGTCCATTGTCGCCTCTACTTTTTATACTGTCTTTGGAAATACTACTAAATAAAATTAGGGACAATTCGGACATTAAAGGAACGAAAATCAAAAGAGAAAATTACAAATTACAAGCATTTGCGGATGACTTAGTATTTTTTCTGGAAGATCCACATGAATCTGGAATAGCCTTACTCAACGAAATAGAAAAATATGGAGTAGTAGCTGGACTAAAAATAAACAAACAAAAAACTAAATTATTGACTAAAATATGACAAGAAAACAAGATGGACGATTAGGAAAAGAATTAGGCCTACAAGTAGTGAAGAAAATCAAATATTTAGGTATTAATTTAACAAACAAATGTTCATCTATAAAAGATAATAATTATAAAAAACTGGTATATCAAATAGAATTAGATCTTAAAAAATGGGAAAAACTACAAATTTCGTTTTTAGGCCGAATAGCTATCATTAAAATGAATATTTTGCCCAAACTATTATATTTATTTCAGACAGTTCCAATCAAATTAAACGCTAAATTTTTCGTAAATCTGAATAGGATAACCACCAAATTTATTTGGCAACACACAAAAATCAAGAATTAAAATTATCGACCTACAAGACAGTAAAAGTAGAGGTGGCTTTGGACTCCCGGACTGGAAATTATACTACACCGCAACATCTTTGGTATGGATAAGAGACTGGATTAATCTAAATAACAACCGTATTCTAACTTTGGAAGGCCACGATTTACTTATGGGGTGGCACTCATGCCTATGGAATAAAGGGAATATATCAAAAATTTTCAGGAGACATGCAATTAGAGACGCGCTCATCACAACCTGGCAAGAAATAAAAAGAAAACACTATATTAAAATTCCAAATTGGCTTTCTATAACAGAGGCAATTATATATCCAAACACAACTGATAAGAGTAAAAAGGTAAAATATAAAGACATATTGGATGGAACCGGTAAATTAAAAGATAGAGATGAACTACAAAGACTAAATATAAACATAGACTGGTGGCTTTACTCGCAGATAAAACCTAGATATAAGACAGATATAGAAGAATACGGAATTGAATTGGAATCCAAACCATTAGATAAAATATTGATTGGCCCAGAAAACAAAATTATCACAAAATTATATAACTATTTACTACAGCAGGAAAGATGTGAAGATATTGTAAAAGGTCCTATGATAGCATGGGCTCAGAACATAGGACACAACATCCATTTGGCAGATTGGGAACAGATATGGAATAGAAATCTTAAAATATCTAGGTCAGTAGCATACAAGGAAAATTTTTACAGAATGAGTTATATATGGCATTTAGCCCCAATTAGACTTGCAAAAATTTATCCAAATTTGAATCCTATATGCTGGAAATGCAAAATAAACACAGGGTACCTTCTTTCACATGTGGTGGTTGTGCTCAGAAACAAAAAAATTTGGGAACATAATTCATAAATGGTTATCAGAAATATTCAATGAGATATTAGAATTCACTCCAGAATTATTTCTCCTTGGCATATTTAAAAAAGATTACCACAAAGATATCAAGTACTTAGTCCTCCATATCACAACTTCCAGCCACAAGCAAGGTACGAACTTTTGAGACCAGTCAAGGTTTTCAAAAGGATTCCCTTTATTTTGCATCTGTATACAACCATTTCAATTCAAAGCAAGGTCTAACATGCCCTCAGGCAAGACAAGTCTTTTAAGCTTAACACCCCACCCCATTCAGCATAATGAATCCACAAATGTTTGACAGATGGATCCGTTTCTCAGACTCGCTCTTCCTTTCAATTACCCCCCATAAAACATTCTCTTAAAACGAAGAGGCTCCCATGTGTCTGGGATCCGGATACCCCCCCATAAACCCTTATCTTAAGATGAAGAAGCTCTCAGGTGCCTGGGATCCGGATATGTATAACCTTTTGATCAAACAGAGCCAGAACCCCCCTTTTCCTTCTGAATGACAGAGTTTGGACTCTGACAATAACCTTCACACAATTTTGGAAGAATACAGAAATACCTCCGGAAAATGTAATAGTTAAAAAAATCTATGAGTGTGCACAAATGGAAAGATTAACAATGTACTTAAGGGGCCAAAGTGATTCAGATTACTACAATATCTGGGAAAAATGGTACAAATGGATTAAATTAAGAAGGGAAGTAAAGAAACAGTGAAATTATAGATTGTAAATATGTAAATATGTAAATTAAATTATATGTGTAATTAAGATAAGCGATATAGAATCTAACTGTAATAAGGAATATGTGAAAATGAAAATACTGTGCATGATTGTAGAAATGCTTTAGGAAATATGGAAATTGTTATTTTAAAGAAAAATGTTGAAAATCAATCAAATTTAATTAAAAAAAAAGAAACTGTCATTGGTTAGTAGTCGTTTGACAGCTGCGAAAGCTGATGCCTCCCTGGACCCCCATTTCCAAGGAATGTTTTTGGCCAGCAGCTTGTGGAGAGGCTCGGCTACGGTGGCTTTGTTTTTTAGGAAAAGGCTGTAAAAATTTAGGAGCCCCAGGAAAGCTTGGAGTTCTGTTTGGTTTTTTGGGGCAGGAGCCTCATGGATTGCCCTTAGCTTATTTTCTGTGGGGTGGATACCTTGGCCATTGACTCGGTACCCTAAAAATTCGACCTCAGGCACCCCCAACAAGCATTTGCTGCATTTGGCTTTAAGCCCAGCAGCACGCATTTTTGACAGGACCATTCTAACTTGACAGCGGAGCTGGTCCTGGTCACAGGCAGAGATCAGGACGTCATCAAAATATGGTACGACCCCAGGGATGTTCTGCAACAGACGTTCCATTACACTCTGGAACAACCCCAGGGCTACGCTGACTCCAAACTGCAGCCTGTGACATTTAAAAGTTCCCCTGTGAGTTACAATGGTCTGTGCTTCTGCAGTAGCTCTATCTACCAGCAGCTGCTGGTACGCCTGCGCAAGGTCTAGTTTAGCAAACAGGCGTCCAGGACCTAGGGAGTGGAGTAGATGATGCACAATCGGCACCGGATAGGCGCTCTGTTGCAAAGCCTTATTGATTGTGCATTTGTAGTCGGCGCAAATTCGAATACTGCCATCCCCTTTAACGGGGGTCACTATGGGGGTCTCCCATTTAGCATGGTCGACCGGCTCCAAAATGCCTTGTTTGATGAGCTTGTCCAGCTCTTTGTCAATTTTATCCCGTAGTGGGAGAGGGACCCGTCGAGGCTTAAGGCGAATGGGAGCGACATTAGGATCAAGGCTAAATGAGATAGGATTTCCCACATACTTGCCCAAACCGTCACTGAAAACGTCCTGGAACTCGTCAAAAAGGTCGTCCAGGTTCGCGGCTCCGATGGCATGGATGCCTGTCACCCCTAGGCCGAGCGATTCAAACCAATCGAGTCCTAGGAGGCTCGGAAGGCTGCCGTTGACTATGGTGAGCTGGAGAGGTCCGTCGAAATTGTTGAATCTGACATGGACCCGGGCTTTTCCAAGGACAGGGATCCAGTTTCCCTGGTAGTCAGAGAGGCGGATTGAGGATTCCTGCAGGCGGGTAGACCGGAAACTCGGAAGGGCGAGCTTGAGCGTCTCCCAGGCGACGATAGACACTGCAGACCCGGTGTCGACCTCCATTTGGACCGGTGCTCCGTCGATGGAGACGGTGACCATGATCTTCCTTTTGAAGGGGCAGCTGGCCCTGGCAACCCGCGTTTGGTTGGTTTCTGGCTGCCTGGCGAAGGCTCTCTGGCGCGGTCTATGGTTTTCACGCCCGAATCTATTTGACAATTCACTTCTAGGGTTTTCCTGCGCATGTGTGTCTTTCGGCGGCAAAATGGCACGGCAAACTCACGCCAAATGTCCTTTCCTTTCACACCGTTGGCAGATAACGTGCCTAAATCTGCATGATATCCTTGGGTGTCGCCCCCCACAGCTGGCACAAGCAGTCAGGAAGTCTTTGGGAGGCGGAGGGCACTTCTGGTCGGTGCGGCAGACCTCGTCGTCGCTGCTTACAGGCTCCTCGACAGAGCCCATGTGGACCGCAGAAGGAGGCTTAGTGTCCTTTTTAGAGGAGGCGAAACGGTGCAGAGATTCGGCCGCTTTGGATGAGGACTCAGCAGCTCTGGCTTCGTCCAGGGCAGCGGCCAGCGTGAGGTTGGGCTGAGCCAGGAGCCGGCGTTGCAGGCGAATGTCCTGCATGCCACAGATGAACTGGTCAAGCAGGATGTCATCCAGGTCGTGGAACTCGCAGTGGCCGGAGGCTTTATGGAGGGCGGCGATGTATTGGTTGATGGTCTCGCCCTCCTGCTGCAGCCGCTGGCGGAACTCATAGCGCTGGACAACCTTGGATGGGGTGGGCGCGTAGTGTGTCTTCAGCATTGCCTGGAGTACCTGCCAGGTCACGGTGTGAACTGGGGTTGGGGCAGACAACGATTCTGCGGTGTCAAACACCTCTGGCCCGCAGTGACTCAGAAACAAAGCTCTTTTTCTGTTGTCAGTCAGCCCCAGCAGATCATTGGCTTCGAGGAAGCACTAGAAACGCCACATGTAGGAGTCCCATTTTTCCCGGGCAGGGTCGAAAGGCGCCGGCGGGTGGAAGGTGGACATCCCGATGAAAGAAGGCAGACGTGGCTAGTGCTGCCTGGCTGGTTGCAGCGCTTGAGGGCTGGTCTTTGTTCTCCTGGTCCCAAACCCTCGTTGCCACTGTTAAATTGTGGGCAAAGATCACAGGAGACAGACTTCAGAACAGCTCTTTTATTAGCTCACTCAAGCAACCAGCAACTAGCAGTCTGACAGATAGCCCTTTTATAGGGAGCTGTCAGACACAACAACCAATAGCGTATGAGCATTCAAACACATGACCAGGGTGGCAACAACAGTTCAGGTAGAGTTCAACTATAAACATAACAACAACAGTTCAGTCAGAGGTCGTCTAGTCAAAACAAGTTTATGGTTCAGTTATAGGTCAGTCAGAACACAACTTTTTATATTGTATTTTTAATTGTGATTTTATCTTTTTATCCTGTTATTTATGTTTCTTCTGATGTGAGCCGCCCCGAGTCCTTTGGGAGTGGGGCGGCATAGAAATATAAATAAATAAATAAATAAATAAATAAATAAATAAATAAATAAATAAATAAATAAATAAATATAATAAATAAATAAATAAATAAATAAATAAATAAATAAATAAATAATAAAATTGCTTGAAAATGTCCCCTCTTCCAAAGAAGATTCTTCAAATCTGTGGCCCTTTTTCTAGCAGAAGGATCTTATACTAACTAGTGAAAGTGCACAGCAATCCAAAAGCTAAAATAAAACATGTAAGCGTGTTTACTTCCGGTTCCCCATTGCACTTACTACCAGACATAGGATGAAAACCGATAATCATGCTGGGAGACAGCTACGCGTGTCTCCCTTAAAAAAAAACATGGCATTTCCCTGATTCCCCTACGATTATCGTCTGCTTTCCGTCTTCACAAGCTTCAATCCTGAGTGACGCGTTACCTCTCCTTTTTCTTACGCGCGCTATTGCCCCGCACACGGCGGCGTTCCAAAAGATACCGGAAGTGAAGGCTTCTCTCTTCCTCCCGCTCCCTAAGGACGAGGAGGAGAAACGGAGCGCGTGGCTCCACCCCAGCGCGTGAATGTTTATTCCCCACACCCACACCCCGCCCTTTAAACCGGCGTCTGCGCGCTGGCGGCTGAACGCCCCCTCCCCACGGGAGACAGAATGGGCGGAATTGTTTTCGCGTGGAACGATATTGGGCCGAGCCCGGGGAAAGGGAGGGGGCGTGGTCAGGTGAAAGGAGGGCGTGCCTTGCGCGAGCGGCAGGGGTGGGGCAGGAGAGAAAGGAGGCGAGTCCGCGCGCGGCATTGTCAGTCGGCGCTGGGCATCGGCAGGGGTCAGGGGCTGTGGCAGGAGCAGTGGCAGCAGCAGCGAAAGCGGCGACAGCGCCGGCAGTGGAGGAGCTGCCACCGCTGCCGCCACCGCCCCCTCATGGCTTCCTTTACCCCGGGCCCGAGCGGCGGCCGCTGCCGGCACCACCACGCTGAGCTCCTCTCTGGGGGGCCCTCCGCCGCAGCGCAGGTGAGGCTCCAAGGAAGGCTTTGCAGGCTCGGCCCGGCTGCTGTTTCGACACCTGGCCGGGCGCCCCTGCTCGGCCTGAGTACCAGGCCCCGGCCCTTGGCAGTCACTTTTTGCCCCACCTGGGACCCGGCCTCCTCTGTGAATGGAAGGTATAGCTCCATTTCTCTGCAGGGAGGATGAGTGATCTACCTTGTGCAGGTAGACGGCTGCATCGTCGAGGCTGGCGAAGGAGGATGGGAGCTGTAGTCCCTCTGGGGCAGGGGGGGAGCAGCTGTAGCAGGTGCAGCAGTCCGATGGGGGACGATGGGGCAGAGTTTGAGGGGCTGGGCCCAAAAGTATGTCTCTTAAGGGTGAAGACCACCAACAAGTGGTTGATATTGGGGATGGGGGCGGGGTGTCTCTGCTAAGGTCTGGATAAAGAGCAATATTGCTTTATTGTTATTTTTCCCCCTCTCTCTAGGACAGTGGTTCTCAACCTTTCTAATGCCATGACCCCTTAATACAGTTCCTAATGTTGTGGTGACCCCCAACCATAAAATTATTTTCGTTGTGTTAAGGAGTTATTGTGCTGTTAAGCACATACACAGCGAAATGTGTTGTAGTAATGGTGTTGCAGTTTGATATGAATGCTATTCAGTCAATAAACAGAGTATCTTTAGTATGTACAAAATCGTTTTACTTGAATAGTAGCAAAGTTAAATAGGAAGTCCAAGTCATACACAGTTATTCAGTCAATGCAAAGTTTCTTTTTCTTGCCTATCTTTGTTTTAACTCACAAACAAAGATTACAACTATCACTTAATTCTATACTATCACAGATAGTTACTCTTCTCTTCACAGCAATTCCACACAATCATAAAGTAATCTACTCCTCAGTAAATCAGCACAGAGTGTCTTCAATCCGGAACACACCGTCAAACACCACTCACCACACTAAACCATAAACCACCAACCACACTGAGCATGCTCGCTTGCTTATATAGTAATCATCCACAATGCATTTAAAGCAATATACACATAACAATGATTTGTGGCTTAATCATATATTAACACACCCAATCGTTTGAACAGGGTTCTAACATGTTGCTACTTCATAACTGTAATTTTGCTACTGTTATGAATCGTAATGTAAATATCTAATATGCAGGATGTGTTTTCATTGTTACAAATTGAACATAAAGCATAGTGATTAATCACAAAAACTATGTAATTATATATTGTAAAATATTTATTTCTAATTACAAATAAATGAAATTTCCTTCCTTCCTTTCCATCCATCCTTCCCTTCCCACCCTTCCTTCCTTCTCTTTCCATCCTTCTCTTTCCTTCCTTCCTTCCTTCCTTCCTTCCTTCCTTCCTTCCTTCCTTCCTTCCTTCCTTCCTTCCTTCTTTCCTTTCCATCCATCCATCCATCCATCCATCCATCCATCCATCCTTCCCTTTCCACCCACCCACCCATCCTTTCTTCCCTTCCCTTCCCACCCTTCCTTTCTTCTCTTTCCATCCTTCTCTTTCCATCCTTCCTTCTTTCCTTTCCATCCATCCATCCTTCCCTTTTCACCCACCCACCCACCCATCCTCCTTCCTTCCTTCCTTCCTTTCCATCCATCCTCCCCTTTCCACCCGCCCACCCACCCATCCAGGGGCGTGTTCCTAATTTATTTACTACCACTCTGTGGGTGTGTCTTGTGGGTGTGGCTTGCCAGCCATGTGACCGGGTGGGCATGGGCCTCAGGAGCTTGGCAGCGGCTGGAGAAGCGGGGGGGCATTGCCCACCCGCAACGCAGCCCCCCGCAGCGGGAGCAGCAAGACCGCGGCAGCAGTTCTTCTAGGAGGCTCCGTCTGCCCTGAATGCTTCTCCCCATTCGATGATCCTAGGCTCCTGCCACCCGTTCCCCCTCCCCTCAGCAGCTCGAGAAGCCTCGAACGTGCGAAAATGCCTGGGATCATCACCGTGCGTTCGTGGCTTCTCGGACTGCTGAAGGGAGGGGAATGGAGATAGCTCCTGCCGCCCGTTCTTTCAGCGTCTCATGCGCTCCCTCAGCCATCCTCCCCTGCTTGGACTCACTGTGGGGTAGGAAGGCAGCACATGCGCGGTGCCGGAAGCTTGGCTTCTGGGCATGCGCAGAATGTTTTTTTAAAAAAGTTTAAAACATTTTTTTAAAAAAAATGGCGGCGCCCAGGCACTGGCAACCAACAGCACCAGTACTGTGACGTCACCAGCGGGCCGCTACCGGTGCTATAGAGTGGACCGCACCGGTAGGAACCCACCACTGCACCCACCCATCCTTCCCTTCCCATCCTTCCTTCCTTCCTTCCTTCCTTCCTTCCTTCCTTCCTTCCTTCCTTCCTTCCTTCCTTCCTTCCTTTCCATCCATCCTTCCCTACCCACCCACCCACCCACCCATCCCTTCCCACCTTTTCTTTCCTTCCTTCTCTTTCCTTCCTTCCTTCTTTTCTTTCCATCCATCCATTCTTCCCTTTCCACCCACCCGCCCATCCTTCCTTCCCATCCTTCCTTCTCTTTCCATCCTTCTCCTTCCTTCCTTCCTTCCGCTCCTCTTCTCTGCTTCTCCGCTTCTCCCCGTCTCCTCCCTCCCTCCATTCATCCGACGCACATTTCCAAGCCCTCCCCCTGCCCCACCCCTTTCACTTTCCCCACTCCACGATCAAACCTGGGATCGTGCGAGGGATGCGGAGGGAACTCGGGCTGGCGCTCGCTCTCGCTCGGCTACTTGCCTTGCAAATCTCGCCTCACCTCCACCACACACACACGCCCCACGCCCCGCCGCCGGCTGCCCCCTTTTCAGGCCCTTTCAAGAGTGGAGAAGAGAAAGAGGAGATCAGAATTGAAAAGGAGGCAGAGGGACACGGAACGGGAGCAGGACCCGGACCTGAACTGGTTTCCGCAGCTCCTGAAGCCGATGCTGCTGCCGCCGAGCACCAGCAGCCACGCCGGGCTCCGGGCGGAAGAGGTCGGGGATGGTAGTGGGGGCGGCGGCCGGGGCAGGCGGGGTGGGGGCAGCTGTCGGGGATGAGCGGCGGTGGCATCACCATGGTCACATCAGAGGAGCCGTGTTAAGGCGACGGGCGCTCCGGGCACTGCCCCGCCGCAGTCCGCGCCAACTTGAGCCCAGCACCGGCTGCTTCTTCTGCTGCCTGGTGGGACTCACTCCTGTTCTTTCCCCCAACAGCCTTTTGTTTCACTGCAGGCTCACAACTCTCGGGGACTCTACGGCAATTAACTCTTTCCTACCGTTTTCAACTTCTCCCCTCCAAAGCTTCGCTTCCCGCTTGCTCGAAAGTCTCCGCTGATTGGCTGTTGCGGCAAAACTGAAATGACAGGGCGCATGCACGACCTGTTCTCCCCATTTGTTACCTAATCTATAGTATGAGTTACAGAGCAGCTCTATAAATTCCTTCTTCTTTTGCTTGTGTTCGCCTGACTTAGGCGGCCCCTGTGAAATGGTTGTTCAACCCCCAAAGGGGTCGCGACCCCCAGGTTGAGAACCGCTGCTCTAGGAGATGCTTAAATGAAAACTTGAGTTCCCCTTCTCTGGTCCTCCAAGGGGCAAAAGAGAAATGGAGGAATTTTAGGGGTCCATGTGGCTTGGCTGCCCAAAGCAGGGAGGGCTAAGAATGGGGAGATGGCATGGGATGCTAAGTGGATGTGTGTGTGTGTGTGTGTGTGTGATTGCCTGTCCAAGATGGGAGGGTGGGTGTTGTATCCCAGTTAGGACCTCGATCCTTCTGTAGGAGGAGGAGAAGATGGGGAAAGAAAGGATGAGGTCCACAAAGAAGGGGAGTGATTGATCAGGGTTGGAGGGAGGTGAGGTTTTGCAGCGAACCAAAGGAACGGCTTTGGGGAGGAAAAAGTGGATTAAAATTGGGAAGAGAGAGGCTGCCGGAGAAGGGGATTGAAGTTATAAGTGGATATTTTGGTTCAAAACGAATATTGAATAAAAAGGAAACCAGAATAAAGAATAAATCTGGGATACTTTGGTGTAGGCTGGAACTGCAGCTCCCAGAATTCCCTAGTCTTGGCTGGCTAAGAATTCTGGGCTAGTGGTGAGGAGCATGATGTGGAGAGCAAGGTTTAAATGAGAAGGTGTAGGTGGGTTTTGCCAACTGGGGCCTTATTTCAGAACATCGCTGAGGTTGCAACCTTTTCTGTTTTCTTTAAGGTTTACAGTGGTCTTTCTCAACGTTAGCTACTTTTTTTTAATTCAAAAAGTTTTATTAGTACAAAGTACAAATATTTTTCTCTCTTTTTCTTCCCCCCCTCCCCCTCCCCTCCCCCCTCACACACACACCCCCGACTTCCCAGAGAAAGAACAGGGCATTATATTCAATAAAATAAATTTCAATTAAACTAACAAATTCTTAATTTCCACATCACTCTAGATCAGTGCTCCCCAACCAGTGTGCCGCGGCACACTGGTGTGCCGTGAGGCCATGCCAAGTGTGCCGCGGCAAAAGCTCGCGTCATATCCAGAACGGCCTGCCGCCCACCGAATGATAGATTTTGCCCAGCAACGTTTTGTTGCATTCGATGTGCGGCCGCGGCCCTACAGCTCTGAGTCCGAGAAGTTCTATCCCCCCCTTCCCCCGCTCACGATTGTCCTGATCACAAGTCTACAGGGCCTGGACAGAGCAGTGTTCATTATTAGGTATTACCTATCTGTCGTTTTCTGCACTGTGTTCTAATTTTTAAGTTCGCGTAGTTAAACTTAGAAAATCGGTATATGAATTATATTTATTTTGTACAGCTTCAAATATGGACAAGTTTTTGTGAAAAGAACACCCAACTTCACCGACAATTGATGATGAAACCAGCACGAGCGATATTGCAAAAAAACCCAGAAGATTACGAGAAGGCAGTACAACGAAGAATATATTCGATATGGATTTTCGTGGTGTGGTGAAGAAACGGCTCCAAAACCAGAATGCGTAATTTGCAGGGAAAAGCTGTCTAACGAGGCAATGGTTCCAAGTAAACTGATTCGCCATCTAAAATTGAAACATCCTAGTTGCGCCAACAACAACATACAATATTTTCAACGGCTTTTGAGTCAAAATGCTAAACAGATACAATTTATGAAGTCATCAGTCACAGTTTCTGACAAAGCGTTAGAAGCTAGTTTTTCTATTGCAAATTTAATTGCACGTCAGAAAAAAGCGCATACAATTGGCGAAACCCTCATTAAACCAGCATGCATGGAAATCATTCGAATAATGTTTGGACCTGGTGCAGTTAAGGAAGTAGAAAATGTTCCGTTGTCGGGTAATACTGTAAAAAGACGTATTGACGATATGTCTAGCGATAGTCTGAAAACAGTAATTACCAAATTAAAAGCAGCTGGAAATTTTTCACTCCAAATTGATGAAACAACTGATATTAAGAACCAAGCACAACTAATTTATATTGTCCGTTTCGTTGATGAGGGCGCTATAAAAGAGCATTATTTATTTTGCAAAGTGCTTCCAGAGCGGACTACCGGTGAGGCAATTTTTCGTGCTACAGATGATTTCTTCGATATTTATGACATTAAATGGAGTAATTGCATAAGTGTTTGTACGGATGGCGCCGCCGCAATGATGGGCAATAAAAAAGGTTTTGTCTCATGTGTAAAAGAACAAAATGCGGAAATACAAATTACCCATTGCTGCATACATCGAGAAGCGTTGATGGCGAAAAACTTGCCAGATGAACTATTGCAAATGATGAACAAATGCGCGAAAATCATAAACATCATTAAAACAAGGGCCCTGAATATGCGAATTTTTGAAATACTCTGCGAAGAAATGGGATCAGAATATCAATCATTATTGTTTTACACTGAAATACGTTGGCTATCCCGAGGAAAAGTTCTGGCAAGATTATTTGAGCTTTGCAACGAGATGAGCCATTTTTTATTGAAGCAAAACATGTTCGAACTACACCAGCTCCTCGAGGATGATCACAAAACTAGCATACATGGCTGACATATTCAAGCACCTGAATGAACTCAATAAAAGGATGCAAGGGCTTCCGGTTTTGGCTCCGACGACGTCGGAGGTGCTCCGTGTTGGGCGTCCTTTCGGCTCCCCGTAAAAGCCGCCAGAACAGCTGTCTGGCGGCTTGAAAATCTCTCCCCAGGCGAAGGGGAGAGATGAGAGCAAGACAGGCTGGGTAGAGCCCCCCAGTGCCCTAGAAGTCAACTTAGGGCGTGAAAAGGGAGGGCTCCCCAGGGAGCCTGTCTGTCCTCCGGGAAGTCGGAAGCCTTCGCTTAAAGCGGAGGAAGATGTCGCGACCACCGCTGCTGCAAGAAAGGAAAGTATAACTACTTTAAATCTAAAGAGAGCAGCCAGAGAAAGGCAGGAGTTTAGAAGGGTATTAAATTTGACTTTAACTCTACTGCTGGATTTCACTTTCGAAGCAACAAAGTAGCCTAATAAGGAAGAGGCAACAATATGGCGATTGGAGATTTGGGCGTGGAACAGAAAGAGAAAGTTATTTTTACTTTGCTACCAGTTTTTTTCCTATGGAAACTTTTAAGCTGGAGAAATGACCTTTTTTTCCATTTGTCTCTTGATTAACTTTACAGCTGCTTAAAAGATAAAAGTCTAACTGGCTTTGGAGTTGGAATAACTTTGTTTGCTCTGGGTTTTTTTTATTTTCTCTCCTCCTCTTTGTTCTTTTTTTCTGAGAATACTGAAATGGCTTCCAAACCTGGAAAGACTGTTGTGAATAAAAGAATTGAGTATTTTTCTGATCACACTTTAAAGATGCAATCTATCCCTGATTTAACATCATCAAAGTCTTTAACACCTGAAACTTTATTTAATAATTTGAAAATCATGAAAAGTGAACTGATTATGGATTTTAATTCAAAAATTAATGAATTAGATAAGAAAATGCAGGCTGCTTTGGAGAAAATGAATTTACAATTGAGAGCTGATGTGCTGAAAGTTTGTAAAGGATTAGTAACAAATATGGAGATTTTGGAGAAGGACTTGGAAAAAAATAAGCAAGCTTTGACAACTGCAGAGGAATATATAGCCAAGGTTCAAAATGATACAGTAAATTTGGAAACAGAGGTGTTGATGTCTCAATTCAGAGAGATGAAATTTGCTATAAGAGTTAGGGGCCTGAAAGAGGGAAAATTTGAAAGAAAGGATGGTAAAGGCCCTGGAGCAGGTGTCTGGAATGTCCAAACAGGAATTGGCTATGCAAATTGATAATATATATAGAGTCAACTCTTGGTTTGCAAAACAAAACCAATTGCCAAGGGATATTGTAATATATTTTACTACAAGAGCTCTGCGGAATAGAATTACACAGGGGACCTTCAAGAACAATCTTCAGGTAGATGGTCAGGAAATAAGGATATGGAAAGAAATTCCTGCTAAGATGCTTAAAGCCAGGAAAGAATTTACCTTTTTGGTGGAGGAACTAAAAACACGAAATCTACGATATCAATGGAATGCACCAACAGGAGTAATCGTGAAATTTTCAGGAAAAAGATATGGACTTAACACAATAAAGAAAGCTACAGAATTCTATATCAACGTTTTAAAGGCTGATATTTCTAAAATTCCAGAGGATAGAAGCACGGAAATGATGGAGGAGGAGAAGAAAAATCCAGATATGTTTCTTCAAGAGGAAATCCCAAAGATTCAAAGTGATTGGCAGAGCCAGCTAGATGTTAGCGACGTGGAAAAGGAGATGGAAGATTGGGGTCAGATGGGAGGTGAATCGATAGATTTGAAACTGTCAAGTGACAGACGGTGTTGAAACTTATAATTTGTTTGAGATGAAATAATTCCAAATAATTAAGTGATTGGCAGACTCAGACAGTTGTTTGCAATCTGGAAAAGGAGACGGAGGATTGCGGCCAGAGGGGAGGTGAATTGACAGATCTGGAATTGTTAAGAGACTGATGGCGTTGAAATTTGTTCCTTTTTAGACTACATTATATTAATTTGATATAGTGTAATATTATGTTATTAACATTTTGTGGGATTTTAGGATTAAGTTTAAGGTTTGTGAGGTATAAGGGGTTAGGTTTTACTTATTTTTATTGTTATTATTATTATATATATGACATTTTGAAGCTGATATTTTAATATATTGTAATATTGTTATTAATATTGGGTTTGAAATTCCTTTCCCCCCCCCCTTTTTTTTTAAACTATGGATAAATAATTTGGTAGAATATTTTAAATATTGAGGTATTGTGACTAGATATAAATATTACTTTTGCTATTTATATATATATTATATGTTTTGAAATCAATAATTTGATATATCGTAATATTATGTTATTAATAAGTTGCTGGATTTTAGGTTTAAGTTTAAGGTTTTTGAAGTATAAGGGGTTAGTTTTTATTTCTTTTTCTTATTATTATTAATATATATACTATATGTTGTGAAGTTAAATTATGGGAATAAATAATTTGGTAGAATATTTTAAATATTGAGGTATTGTGACTAGGTATAAATATTACTTTTGTTATTAATATATATATTATATGTTCAGAAATCAATAATCTGATATATTGTAATATTATGTTATTTGTGGTGTTTTGCTTCTGACGGGCCTCTCATATATCTTAGCCGAATGATAAGGAAGACATCGGACAATTGTTTCCTTATGGTGAGAGCGCCCCGAAACAGGCTCGGGGGGCCTCTTTTATTAGATACAAACAAAGAAAGGGTGTATACAATGATATCATAAGGCACATGATTAAATAGGTCCAATACAAATATTACAACATGGCAAAAAGCTCTGCCCTAGGGCGGGACACAGGTGGGGGGAAGAGGTGATGAGCAGGTTACAGAAAAAGTGGGGGGGAGAGTACATTCCTGCTAAGTGAGATATTGTTATCTCGTCCTGGTACCGTTTCTGTAAGGCTGCTTGGTAATGTTACCGTCCTGGTATGGATGTACACGTGGTCAGGGAAGATTGCCACAACATCTCCACATGGCCATGGAAGACTATTGCAACATCTCCTCTGTTTTTATTTTTTAAAAGGAGGAATCTTCCTCTTCGCTCATGGCAAACACCTTTTGAGACAGGCTATGCTCGTCCTCAGGTTCCAGAAGGGAAATGGTGTCGTTGATCAAAATATCCTTCCTAGCTGAGGGAATGAAATTTTTGCACATTTGTAAAAGGGAGGGAAGACATTGGATGCAACAGCATAATAAAACAAGCAAAACAACTATAGTTATAATGGTTTTCAGAATGCCTCCTAACCAACTAAAAGTGGGTAGCCAAGAAGTCAACCACTCCCACCATGACTCAGAGTCGTCGTATGTCTGTCTTACTGTTTTCACTATGTCGTGTAGTTTGGAGACACTTGTTTCAATATCTCCGGATTGATTCAAATAATGACAGCAAGTAGAATTCAACCATACGCATAAACCTCCCTCCTTACTCAACAAGTAATCTAAAGCCATCCTGTGTTGAGTTAATATGCCTGCTAGTGAGTCAACTTCCACCTGCAGGGCACGTAGCCCCAAAACAGTGGTGTTTGCTAAAGTTTCCATTTGTGCAGATAAAATACGTAGTTGTTTTACGTTCCAGGTCACTCCCAATTGTGGTATGGCTAAGGCAACCAGCCTTTCTCCTTCTGTCAAATAAGTGTTGTCAGGATCATAACCAAGATCAGCATTGTATTCTCTTCTTTTTCTAGCCCACCCAAATTGTTTTTCCCAGGCACTATTGGGTTGGGACAAAGGGTGTGCTGAAATGCCAGCAGGTGCTAAGGTTCCAATGGTACAGGTGCCATTCCACACGGGTGGCAGTACCTTGCCTGCCCAGTGGCCACAAAGCCAATGTAAACCAGGCGGTAGCCCGTACAGATAATACCCATGATGGGCAGTAATTTGTTCCTGTACTTTATAAAAGGCAACTGCTCCTCTTTGGTTGGAAAATAAATCTATGAAATCGTTGTCGGTGGCCCTGCACTGAAACAATGAAGGCAATGTTAGATTTGAACAATTATAGCCAGTTTCTACAATTTCAAAGGTATGGTTACAGTTCTGGTAGTCCCCTAGCGAAAAACGGGCCAAGGGGATGTGTTTGGTGTTACCGTTTTGTGTCACTGCTCTGTAACCTTCGTGCGAGGCGTTCCACCATGTTATGCAAATAGGAGCCAGCGGGGGCTGGACTCTATGTGTTAAAATGTACTGGGCAGAATCATAGATAACATGAGTGTGATTGCTTGTTGTGCCAAATACCGTAGTAGCATTCCATCCTGTGATATTCAATGTCCCAGTGGCCATTATGGGCCAGCCCTGCATGTTGGAAGCAGGGCCATGCGTACAAACCCAACAGTCAGACAGATTATTGATTCGGGTAAGACTATGAATGAGACGATGAAACTCATTTGCATGCCAGACTACTGTACGTGTGGTGCGGTGGTGAATGCGTGGTCGTGCAATCACCCCCCATGGTTCCCAATCAGGAGGGTGAATGTAGGTGCCCTTGGAGGTCCATTCTCCCGTTCTGGTGGAGGCATCACACCAATACTGCCCTATGGTTGTGTTAGAAGGCTGTAACACCGTAAGGAGAATGCGACGGGGTGACCAGGTTTTCTGAATTATAATGTTGTGTGTGGTTTTCAAAATCTGCTCATTTCTAATCCAATACATATAAGGTAAAAAAGCAAGTTTAGCAATATCGGTACATTGGATTATAAATGGTGTGTTGGGATATTGCGCTTGGCGACGGGGCACCACCTCTAACTTGGGTGATGTGAAAGCTTCACTGCGTCCAAGCAAAATAAGCAAAAATACAATAATGCTGAGCAAGGTAAATATAACACCATGATATGAGCATGTTCTGGCATCCACCGGCTTAACAAACTCCTGCCACAAGGAAAGGGGATAATGCGGTGGATTGTGGCGAAACAAAGGACATCCTTCAGGCGGGGAATAGAGTGGAGGGTGTCCTGCCCCGTTCTCCTGGTCGGGGCAGGAGACAACCTCTGTGAGTTGTCCCTCAATCGGAGGTACTTGATTGGACGTCATCCCTGGGTGATGTTTTTGGAAGAAAAGGTCTTACGTGCCGTCCAGGTACCCAGTGGACTCGATCAGGAAGTTGAATGGCGGCGTATCCTCGTCCCCAGGTGATGAGATCGGCAGGTCCTCGCCAAGTCAGGTCCGGAAGGCAGCGATAATAAACAGGTGGTCTGGGCAAGGAGACTGGAACAGCTGCAAAATGACGAGTCGCTGCTGAGGATGGCGGGCTGCCGGTGAGATTCAAAAAGTTCAGGGTATAAAGGCAAAGGTTAAGTGTATTTTGCAATGCCGGGAGACCAGGGGGTGTTTTTCCCCTATTGCCAATATATCTATCCAGGGCATGTTTTAATGTCTGATGGGCTCTTTCAATCAGAGCCTGGCCCTGGCTGTTGTAAGGAATGCCAAATTTGTGGACAATGCCCCATTGGTTACAAAAGGCAGCAAAGGCCGCACTAGTGTAAGTGGGCCCATTGTCTGTTTTTAACTCTTTTGGGCCTCCCAGCGATGCAAAGGTCCGAATACAATGATTGATAACATGTTTGGTGGCTTCACCCCTCTGGGGGGATGCCATAATGTAGCCTGAATATGTGTCCATGGAAACATGTAAATATTTCCAAGGGGCAAATGAAGGATATTGGGTAACATCCATTTGCCAAATTTGGCAACACTCTGTTCCCCTGGGGTTAACCCCCATAGGGATGGAGTTTGCCTGTTGGCTACAAGTGGGGCACTGCTGAACAATGGCAGAGGCCTCATTTGTGGTAATGCCGAATTGTTTGATGAGCGCTTTCTTGTTTTGATGAAAATAGGAATGGCTTTCCCACGGGGTGGGAGCTGTTAAGGTCAAAAAAGAAGAAAAGTTTGCAGCAGCCGCTGCGGTGGCATCCACCACGTCATTGCCCTCCTGGAGAATCCCAGGAAAAGGTTGATGACTTCGAATATGAGAAACATGAAAAAAATGGGTGCGGGCGGAAATTAACTTTTGCAAAGATAAAAAAAGCGAAAGTAATTATGGTTCCAATGAGGGAGAAAGATAGGCCTCATAGATTGATTTCACAATCTGAGTTACATAGAGGCTATCCAAAATCAAGTTGAAAGGTTTATTTGGAAAGGTAGAAAAAGCCAAAATGGAGGCAGCAAGCTCCGCACGCTGAGCGGAAGTCTGCGGGGGGTAACTTTAGTACACCACCGACCATTGTGCTGCCAGACACAGGCTCCATACGTTTTGCTTCCATCGGCAAAAATAGTCAAGGCCTGAGGAAGCGGGCTAGAAGAATATGGAGTGCGCCATTGCAGGGGAACTGTTTTCAAAAGAGCCAATCTAGGGTCGGGGGGTGCATGGCAAGAAATTTCACCTGGCCAATCAGCAAGCACATATTGAAGAATATCAAAGTTAGCAAGCAAAGTCTCCCAAGTCGATAAAGAACAAGGGACATAAATCGTGGAAGGTTCAATTCCGGCCAGCAACTTTGTTCTGGCACGGGCTTTTGTAATTAGGGCTGCAAAAAGAGCAGGTTTCTGAGAAATAGTGGATCTTGGGGTGTGAGACAAATGAACCCATTCAATAATCAATAATTTTGAAGTTTTCTGCACCACGGCCCCCGTCTGGAGGCCAAGAGTGTTACATATGATAAAAGCTAAGGGGGTGTCGTCCTGAATGCGATCCACCCAGATTTTAGTAAGGGCCTCATTCACTTCTTTCAACACTTGCAGATGTGTTTCATCCAATTTAATAATATCTGCAGGGCTTTTGCCCATTGTTAATGCAGAAAACAACGGAGCCAATTGAGGGGTTGTGAGCCCCATATATGGGGGTGCCCAGTTAATGGAGCCCAAATACTGCTGCAACTGTACTAATGTGGGGGTGAGTGGCAAATCCAATTCTGGAAGTACAGGCACAGCATGAGAAGCCAAAAGCTTATGACCCAAGTACGAAAAAGGTTGTACTGTTTGAACCTTCTCTGGAGCCATGTGCAGGCCATATTTATGGAGAAGGTTAGTCAAAAAAGGTAATGTTGCTAACACAGTACCCGAGGGTCCACATGCTGCAACCAAAATATCATCCATGTAGTGATATACCAAAAAGTGGGGATATGCCGTTCGGTATGGCTGCAGGGCTTTATCTACAAAATATTGACACATGGAAGGACTATTGAGCATCCCTTGAGGTAAAACTGTCCATTGATAACGAGAAGCAGGTTTAGCATTGTTGAATTCTGGGACGGTAAATGCAAACAATTGGCGATCTTTCTCATGGAGTGGTATTGAGAAAAAGGCATCCTTTAAATCAATAACCATGAGATCCCAATCTTGGGGAATCAAATTTGGATTGGGAAGGCCGCACTGCAGCGCTCCCATGGGTTGGAGAATCTTATTGACTGCACGCAAGTCATGTAAGAAACACCATTTTCGAGATTTCTTTTTTATAACAAACACTGGAGTGTTATACGGGCTCAGGGATGGCTCAATGTGCCCTTGTTGTAATTGCTCCTGTACTAAATCTGTTAAAGCCTTTAGCTTCTCCTGGGTCAATGGCCACTGATCGACCCAAACAGGGGTTTTAGTTTTCAAAGTTAAGCGCAAAGGGGCAGGAAGCAAAACAGAAGAGGACATGACAAGCAAAGTAAAAAGCAGTTACTGCAAGATTAATTTGGCATTAAACTGATGCATGAGATCACGGCCCCACAAATTAAGATGAAGCGGAAGAATGACAGGTTTAATATAGGCAGTGATAGCAGAATCGGGTGAAAGTACTGGAAGCCACTCTTTACTAACTTTTGCAGTTTGGACACCGCCCACGCCTCTTACGGCAGGAGAGGCCTCTACTGGCCAATCCGAGGGCCAGTCTTCTTCTCTGATGACTGAGACGTCTGCCCCGGTATCTAAAATTCCAAAAAAGGAATGTTTTTTAATTTGAAACTCAGCTGATGGACGGGCATTTTGCATCGTTCTCTCAATTGCCATCAAATGCTGATAGTCCTCAGGGTCGGTTTCAAGGGGGACAGGTATGGCTGTAGCCACTAGGTCCCCTTTAGAAACACAAACCGGGACATTAGGAACAAAAACCAGGGCAACAGAAGAAAAATCAGAGGAATCTTTTAGAAAAGGGGTTGCTAAAACTCCTTGAGAGATGAAGTCTCGATGAGGAAAAACAAGCAAAGGCATTAGGGCAGGAAGGGGGTCAACATGCATGGGTGTAACAGGAAGGAAATAAGAAGTGCCAGGTATGTCAGCCTCAACTGTCTCACCAGCAACAAGATTAATAAAAGCAGGTAAAGAAGACGTGGCAGACATGACAGCGTCAGCCTTGCGAGCGGGGCTGGCTGAATGCCCCAATTTTAGTTTCCCGCCTGGGGAGATGAATTGGTGCGACACTGATTGGCCCAATGGAATCCCTTTTTGCATCGGGGGCAGACCGTTCTTGGCCCAGCCCCTCGGGTATTTGATCTGGTCGCACCCCCCCCAGGGGCACGGCATTGTGCCTTAAAGTGGCCAGGTTTTCCACAATTAAAGCAATTGCCAAATGGCTTGTTACCAGCCTGCTGAAAGGCAGCGGCCAGTGCATTCATTTGATAGGTTTGAGTGCCCACTATTCGACAAGCCTGAAGATAGTCTGCAATCGTTACACCTGGTTTACCCACCAAAGGTTGCAATACGCGCTGGCAGTCGGAATTTGCATTTTCATAAGCTAATTTTAACATCAATTCTACTCGGGCTTCCTGATTATCAATTTGGCGCACGAGTGCCTTTTGTAAGTCATCCAAAAAATCTGAATAAGATTGGTTAGGTCCTTGATGAATCTTTGAAAAGGATTTAATTGGACCTTCCATTACATCATCCACCTTTCTTAGGGCCATCATGGCTGCACGGGACACCAGAATGCTGGCTTCAGGAGGTGCCTGTGCCTGCTGAGGGGCTGTGGCAAAGCCATCATGTCCCAACAAGTGTCCGGCAGTCACCCCATTAGGAAGACCCTGCCCAATTATACTCTCAATTTGTTTACGATATTCCGAAAGCCAGACTGTATACTGTGACGGGGTTAATAACATAGCAAATAACAGTTTCCAATCCTCCAAAACCAACATATAAGTATTTGCAGTTGTTGCCAACAGCCCTTGAGTGTAGGGGGACTGAACCCCATACATAGCTGAGGCCTGTTTCAAATCCTTGATTAGCTTGTACGGCATGGGAACATAATGAGGAACAGGGGGGGCATTTGGATTGGCTGGATCAGGTCTCATTTCTACCGGGTAGCAATGAGACATATCTTCAAAGTCTAATTCCCCATTCGTTAAACCCTTTTTTAAAGCTGCCGCCACCACTCCGTTGGAAATGGGGGTCGGCATTGACTCTGCTGAAAAAACACCAGCAGGGGGGGAAGCTTCTGGCGCGGACGGGAAGACGCCGGCTGAAAAAGAAGCTTTTATTAGGGGCAATTTGTCTTCACTTTGGTATGACGGGGGAGCGTCCAAAACTCCAGACATTGCATTCTCATAAATTTGCAAACATTCCATTACAACCCGCCATGTGGCAAGAATTTTGGGAGGTGCTCTAGGAGCCTCATGTAAATATTTACCCAATTTAAGCCATGTGGACGTTTTAAATGATCCCGTCTCTGGGTAAGCAGGACACTTTTGATAGATATATTTGAGAAGGGAAGCAAGATCTGATTTAGTAGGAATAGAAGGATTTTTGCCATTATTTTTTAAAAGTAAAATTGAAGCCTTGGTCAATTCTCTAAGTTTGTGGAGGTGTGCAACCTGAGGCTTAGAGAATTCTTGCCCCATACTCACGATTAAGGGAGGGTGCTCCGTTCGTTGACGGCCGGCCCTGGATGCGAGGCTTTTCCCAGCCAAATGAGTAGGAGGGTACCAAGAGACGCATTCCGTAAATCACGTCCGGGGTCGCCAGATGTGGTGTTTTGCTTCTGTCGGGCCTCTCATATATCTTAGCTGAATGATAAGGAAGACATCGGACAATTGTTTCCTTATGGTGAGAGCGCCCCGAAACAGGCTCGGGGGGCCTCTTTTATTAGATACAAACAAAGAAAGGGTGTATACAATGATATCATAAGGCACATGATTAAATAGGTCCAATACAAATATTACAACATGGCAAAAAGCTCTGCCCTAGGGCGGGACACAGGTGGGGGGAAGAGGTGATGAGCAGGTTACAGAAAAAGTGGGGGGGAGAGTACATTCCTGCTAAGTGAGATATTGTTATCTCGTCCTGGTACCGTTTCTGTAAGGCTGCTTGGTAATGTTACCGTGCTGGTATGGATGTACACGTGGTCAGGGAAGATTGGCACAACATCTCCACATGGCCATGGAAGACTATTGCAACAGTTATTAATAAGTTGTTGGATTTTAGGTTTAAGTCTAAGGTTTTTGAAGTATAAGGGGTTAGTTTTTAGTCCTTTTTCTTATTATTATTAGTATGTATATTATATATTGTGAAATTAATATTTTGATATATTGTAATATGTTATTAACATTGTTTGATTTTATGATTAAGTTTAATTTTTGAGGTTCTCCTTTGTTTCGTTTTTATTTTTGTTTTGTTTTTCCCTTTTTTTCCCTCTTTTCCCTTCTTTTTTTTATAATTATTAATATAGATCATGTAAAAGATAGTGCTTTAGAGATATGAATGATAGTATGATATGTTGTATGATGTTTTTTAATTGTTTACTTTCCTTTTAATTACTTACTTTCTTTAATTTTTATTATTTTTATCCTTCTTCCGATTATGTTTTGGATAGTTTAGAAAAACTTGGAGTTAAAGATTTTAAAAATTGGGGAAATCATGCCCTGTACTTTCTCTGGGAAGTCCGGGGGGGGGGAAGGGAAGGGAGTGGGTTGGGGGTAGGGGGGATGGGGGGGGGGAGAAAAATGAAAAATGTTTGTACTCTGTACTTATAAAACTTTTTGAATAAAAAAAAAGGATGCAAGGTCGGAATGAAAATGTATTAACGTGCTCTGACAAATTAAATGGATTCAAAGAGAAACTGGAACTTTGGCAAACGGAGTTAGGACGTGGATCACTAGAAATGTACAAAAGAACAAACCAGATTAAAATTGAAAATAATAAGCAGTTCATAATAAATTTAGCTCAACGACATTTAACATTGCTCTTAGAGAAGTTTGATCATTACTTTCATACAATCAATACGGAGCAATACGATTGGGTTCGAAATCCTTTTGCAACGATTGCCAAAAATTCTACCGAAGTACTTTCCCTTCAGATTCGAGAGGAATTTTTTGAATTGAGGAATGACGGGTCATTAAAAATAAAATTCGCTCAAGTTCCATTGGATGTGTTCTGGATTGGGATTGAGGAAGAATATCCCCATATCTCCAAAAAGGCTGTCGAAATTCTGTTACCATTTGCAACCACATATATATGTGAACAAAGTTTTTCAGCGTTAGTCCAAATAAAAAATGACAAGCGGTCATGCTTGAAGGGCATCGATCAAGAACTTCGGGTTGCTCTGTCCAGTATTAAACCGAACATCAAATCTCTGTGTTCATTAAAACAAGCGCAGGTGTCGCATTAGTTATAAGTTGTTAGAGAACAGTTAGAATATAGAGTTATGAATTGATGAATGTTTTACAAGTACCTACCTAATTATCAAATAAAATAATAAATCAAGTAATTCTGTTATGCCCAGTTTGACATTCCTATACTATTATACTCTTCAAAATGATATTTTGAAGATTATATTTGTTTTTTATCCAATTTTTGTATGTGGTGTGCCGTGGAATTTTGGGAGAGGCTATGGTGTGCTGAGGGTGACAAAAGGTTGGGGAGCACTGCTCTACCCTACGCAACATTTCCTCCAAGTTAAATAAAACTTAAATGAATATTGCATAAATAATAACTAAATATAAGATACAAGAATCTTAAGCTAATATTATTAACATATTATTACCATACATCGAATTATTAATTTCAAAAAAGTTCTAATTTTTTTTTAAATATTAATAATAAAAATAACCTCAAAATTAAATAAAACTTAACTGAATATTACATAGATAATAACTAAATATTAAATAGAAAAATTTTAACTTTAAATTTCATCATAATATTAGTAGCATAATATTATTATACATCAACTTATTGACTTCAGAAGAGTTCTGAATCTTAAAAAAATATTAATAATAAACAGTTTGAGTTAAAGATTCCAAATCTTCCAAAAATATTAAAAAAAAAAGAATTAGAAAAAAAAGGGGAAGAAAAAAGGAAAAATACAATCATGTTAGTCTCTATCCATCCAATAAGTTTCAACGCTGCATCTTTTTGTATCTTGATAGTTGCATCTTTTTATAGCTTGATGATTTTAAATTTATCAACTTGCCTCCCATCTGGTCCCGATCCTCCATCTCCTTTTCCCCATCTATCTGGCTCTGCCAATCACTTTGATTCTTTAGGTCTGTTTCCTTTTGATCCGACAGGGATGGCTTTCCCTCCTCCTCCTCTTTTACTTTCATACATCCTTCCTCTGGAATTCTGGATATATCAGCCTTTAAAACATTGACATAAAATTCAGTAGCTTTCTTTATCATGTTAAGCCGGTATCTTTTTCCAGAAAATTTCACCGCTACTCCTACTGGTGCTTCCCATTTATATTGTAAATTTAATCTTTTAAATTCATCAATCAGAAAGGTATAATCTTTTCTGGCTTTGAGCATTTTGGAGGGAATTTCTTTCCAAATCAATTCCTGGCCGTTCACCTTAAGGTTGTTCATAAACGTTGCCTGTATAATTCTGTTCCGTAAGGCTCTTGTAGTAAAATATATAACAATATCCCTTGGTAGGTGTTTTTGTTTTGCATACCACGAGTTGACTCTGTATATTTTATCAATTTGTGTAACCAATTCCACTTTAGACATTCCGGACACCTGCTCCAGAGCTTCAGCCATCCTTCCTTTCAAATCTTCATATAATCCCTCCTTCAACCCTCTCACCCTTATAGCAACTTCCATAGATCTGAACTGCGTCATCAACACCTCTGTTTCAAAATTTGCAATGTCATTTTGAATTTTATCTATATATTCCACTGAGGTTGCCAAAGCTTGTTTATTTGTTTCAATACGATCCGCCAAAACTTCGATATTTGTTGCTAATCCTTTACAAACCTCTAACACATCCATCCTAAGTTGTTGGTCCGTATTCTTTAAGGCAGCCTGCATTTTTTTTATCTATTTCACTATTTCAATTTTTTGGTTAAATTCCATAATCAGTTCATTTTTCATGATCTTTAAAGTACTTAATAAATTTTCAGATGTCAAAGACTGTGGAGGTGTTAACTCAGTAATAAGTTGCATTTTGGAAGTATATCCAGAGGAGTAGTCGTTTCTTTTGCTCAAAACAGTCTTTCCGGATTTTGAAGCCATTGTAGTATTTCCAGAGGAGTACAAAGAAAAAGCCAAATCTCTAATTAAAGTTCTTTCCAATTTCAAAACCAGATAGTCTTTTATTATTAAAAATCTGTCAGTTATAACTTTAATCCAGGGTCAGGAGACAGAGAAAGAAAAGCCAGTTTTCAAAGTCAAAAGTTTCCATAGGAAAAAAAGCCACTAGCGAAACGAAAGTCACTTTCACTTCTCCTCCCACCTTCCTCAATCGCCATATTGTTGCTTATTAACTGTTACTTTGTTTCCTTTCCGAAGTGAAAGTTAGCAGAGGAGTTGAAAAAAAAATTTTCAGTACTTGCCCATCTGCACTCCTGTTTCTCTCTGTCTGCTTCTTTAATTCAAAAAATAATTATAAATCCCATTCTGGAAGCAGCGGCGGTCGCGGCATCTTGCTCTGCAAAAGCGGAGGTTTCCGGATTCCCGGAGCAGAAGACAGGCTGCGTGAGGAGCCCTCAGCCTTCGCGCCCCTGGATGGCTCCTAGGACACTAGGGGGGCTCTACCCCACCTGTCAGGCTCTCATCTCTCCCCTTTGCCCGGGGAAGAGATTTTCAAGCCGCCAGACAGCTGATCTGGCGGCTTTTACAGGAATTCAGAAAGGCGCCCGACGAGGAGCGTCCGCGATGCCTGCGGAGCCAAACCGGAAGCCCTTATGCCTTGATATAAACTGCAGAGAGTAGATTGTTGGAAGGATCTTGTTTTTTTTAGAATAGAATAGATTAGAATTTTTTTTATTGCCCAAATGTGATTGGACGCACAAGGAATTTGTCTTTGGTGCATATGCTCTCAGTGTACATAAAAGAAAAGATACATTTGTCAAGAATCATGAGGTACAACACTTAATGATTGTCATAGGGTACAAATAAGCAATCAGGAAACAATCAATATTAATATAAATCGTAAGGATACAAGCAACAAGTTTCAGTCCTGTAGTCACAAGTGGAGATGGGTGATAGGAGCGATGAGAAGACTAATAGTAATAGTAATGCAGCCTTAGTGAATAGTTTGACAGTGGTGAGGGAATTATTTGTTTAGCAGAGTGATGGCGTTCGGGGAAAAACTGTTCTTGTGTCTAGTTGTCTTGGTGTGCAGTGCTCTATAGCGTCGTTTTGAGGATAGGAGTTGAAACAATTTATGTCCAGGATGCGAGGGGTTAGTAAATATTTTCACAGCCCTCTTTTTGACTCATGCAGTATACAGGTCCGCAATGGAAGGCAGGTTGTTGGGTAAATCTGTAGAAAACTCTTTATATTCAGGTCAAGATGTCCCTCGGGAAGATCTGAAGGAGGTTAAGTAATGGCTTCCCATTTTATTCCTTTCCTTTTCTGAGGCAGGAATTGGAATTCCACTTTTAAATTGCATTCTATCCAAATGTCTTGCATGTATAGATGCTTGTTTATTTATCAGATATCTCTAGCTGCTGTTCTCACGGATGTGACTGGGTGGCGTACAGTAAAAACAAAGCAACTAGAAACAAAGCCTTAAAACCATTAAAAAAAAGATTAAAAATGTAAATATAAATAAAACCACTGGAGTTCTTGGGTCCTTTAAGGATGAAATCCAATATACGTGGATATAAAATCCAGGCTGTGACTACAATTGCACTTGAGTGTCAAGGAACCAATAAAACAGCTGGAAATGACCGTGTTCTCTTGAAATCAAATGTTCTCAAGGATATTTTCAGGTTAGCGTTACTCATGCAAGAAATCAGTGCAAAAATTATCCCACAGGCCACCCTTGTTCACATAGCGTCAGCGTTAAGTCTGTCTTCTTTACTTCCTCTTTTTACCTCTTCAGGTGTCGAGGGAGTCAAGTCTAACTATGTTTAATATTAGTCATTTATTAGATATTTATTATATAAAGTTCAGAGAAGAGCACCTAAGATGATCAAAGGCCTGGAGACTAAAACACATGAAGAACGGCTGCAGGATTTGGGTTTGGCTAGTCTAAAGAAAAGAAGAATTAGGGGTGACGTGATAGCAGTATTCCAGTATTTGAGAGGTTGCAGGAGGGGGTCAGCTTATTTTCTAAAGCACCTGAGGGCAGGACAAGAAACAATGGATGGAAACTAATCAAGGAGAGAAGCAACCTGGAACTAAGGAGAAACTTCCTAACAGGGAGGACAATTAACCAGTGGAATAGCTTGCCTTCAGAAATCGTGGGCGCTCCATCACTGCAGGTTTTTAAGAAGAAACTAGACAGCCACTTATCTGAAATAGTATAGGTTCTCCTGCTTGAGCAGGGGGTTGGACTAGAAGACCTCCAAGGTCCCTTCCAGCTCTATTCTGTTCTACTCTAGATCCAGCATTGCATTCTTAAGGTTTCAAGAAGTTCTTTCAAAACAAAGATTAGGAGCACATCTCCGTTAGCCAACTTAAGCTCCTGGGGCAGTGGAGCTGCTTTCTTTTTAATTCTGCACTGGGAAAGATAGTGAACAAAAACAGACCCACAAAGAGAAGCAAGAAAGAAAAGAAATGGTGTTGAAGCTGTGGGAGTTTGCATTTAGTTACCCACTTGTTGGAATGTGGGAGAAATCTGTAGACATTCAGATTAAGCTCCATCAGGTGTCAAAATTGGTTTCAGGTTGCCTAGCAGTTTCTCCAAGGAATTTATAACTAGTTTAATCCTCAATTCCTGCAAGTAAGTAGTTCGGCTACGCTTTCTTGCCACTGTACATATAGATTTGCTTTATTTATTGCCTATACAGGTAGTCCTTGAGTTACAACCACAGTTGAACCCAAAATTTTATTTTTTTATTTTTTATTTTATTTTATTTTTAATAAAAAAGTTTTTTATTTTTATTACCATACAGACATTTTCACATATTCATCATCTCATTTCTCATTTCATTCTTATACAAGATCTTTACAAGTATATTCTATATTTATCTTATTGCTTTATTAGTTCAAGGTTGCTTTTTTACCATCCTCCCTTTCTATCTCTTATAGCCCTTCTTTCTTCCCTTCCCCTTCCCCTTTCTCTTTCTAAATCTACTTCCCCTCCCTCTCTCCTTCTCCTCTTCCCTACTTCCCCTCCTGCCTTCTATCCTTACTCTCTTCTCCCCTCGTCTCTTCTTTCCTCCTCCTCTCTCTCTCTTCTTTCTTCTAACTCCTCTCTTCCCTTCCTCTTTCCTTTGCTGTACTTTCTCCATTTTTCTACGTTACCTGAATTCTTTTACACAATCTTACATTTTTTCATATTTTATTCCATATAAATTCCTTTAATCTATTATTTTTTATTTATATATCTTTATGTGTTTATTCGAATCCAAAATTTCCATTGGTAAGCAAGACAAGGGAGTTTTGCCCCATTTTATAACCTTTTCCGCCGCAGTTGTTAACTGAATCACTGCAGTTAAGTTAGCAACACGGTTCAGTGAATCTGGCTTCCCCGCTTGAGTTTGCTTGTCAGGTCGCAAAAGGAGGGGGATCACATGACCCCAGGACATGGCGACTGTCATAAATAAATGCCAGTTGCCTGAATTGTGATCACGTGACCACGGGGATGCTGCAATGGTCGTAATCGTGAAAAACAGCCATAAGCCACTTTTTTCAGTCATGTAACTTCGAACAGTTACTAAACAAATGGTGGTTAAGTAAGGGACTACCTCTATGTCCGTGATGGTGAACCTATGGCATGCGTGCCACAGGTGGCACGTGGAACCATATCTGAGGGCATGTGAGCTGTTGCCCTAGCTCAGCTCCAGCGTGCATGCGTGCACCGGCCAGCTAATTTTCGGCTGGCCCTGCCCACATCGCCCCTCCCAGGAGTCACCACTTGGCCCGTTTTGGATGCCAGGTAAGTACAGGGCTTGCACGAAGCTTCTGGGAGGGCATTTTCAGCCTCTGGAGGGCCTTTGGAGCCTGGGGAGGGCGAAAAAACGGGCCTACTGGGCCCACCGGAAGTCGGGAAACAGGCGGTTTTTGGCCTCCAGAGGGCCTTGGGGGGGGGCGTGGGAGGCCGTTTTAGCCCTCTCCAGGCTCCAAGAAAGCCTCTGAAGCCTGGGGAGGGCGAAAAAACGGGCCTACTGGGCCCACCGGAAGTCGGGAAACGGGCTGTTTCCGGCCTCCAGAGGCATGCGCAGGGGAGTGGGGGGGTTTGCGCATGCATACATGGGGGGTCACGTGCGCATGTGCAGGGGGCGGGGCACGGGGGGCATTGACCCCTGCATGCGTGCTTTTGGCACTCGAGGGAAAAAAGGTTCGCCATCACTGCTCTATGTCCTACTTTTCCTTCAAAGGGATCTGCAGAACTCTGCCTACCATTGTCATATTATCTTCCTGGCAGTCTTTTATGAAGTAGACCCAAAGGAAAGGTTTTATGGCTGGGGAAGGGTTTGAACCCAGGCCTCACCTGGTTAAACATACTAAACATTCTATTATGTTCTCTGCTGAAGGAGAAAAGGGTCTTCTATTCCTGTCTAGAATCCTGCCGGCCTTCCCGATTTGAAATTCTTATTATTCAAAGTGTGGCTTGGAAGTGGAAGGAGAATTTGAAGCTCTCTTGAAAGTTTATAGATCCACCATTAGTTATGGAGAAACAGAAGTGGAACTGATTGCTCCAAAATGGAGACCGGCAAAGTTCTTGGTTACGGAAAAGTAGTCCTTGACTTACGACCACAATTGAGCCCCAAAATTATGTTGCTAAGTGAGATGGCTGTTTTTTTAAAAATGTGTTTTATTGGAACATTCTCCATCTTGGGGTGGAACCAGCCTTCAGAGAGGGTTGTCCTGGACCAATCGTCTCGAGGGTCGAGTCAATCAAATTTGCATTCAGTACAGATCCGCCTTCTCCTGCCCAGATCTGACTCGACCCTTCGAGAGGGAAGGTGTGGTAGGACTCCCCTCCTGAACGCTTTCTATCCTTTTCTACCTTAAAAAAAAAGGAAAGAGAGAATAGGAATACTTCAATATCATTTAAAATCAAAAGAAGATCGAGACTATAGCCCTTCTTAGGGCTCCAGCGGGGCTACGACAAGGGGAAGATGGACGGATCCTTAAAGAAAGCAGGCAAGTTCGGCGTTTTTCGGGCAGCCAGCATTCCCCCGCCCATAATCCCCGCCCTCGTCTTTAAAATTGATAACGGGAGGAAGATTAGCGGCACGAGTGCCGTTTTTTCCCCGGAAGGCCTACATTCAGCCGGAGAGCCGTACTGCAGCAGCAAAACCTCTCAGCAAAAAATTTAAAAAGGCCGCCGCTTCCTCGCCGCGCTACAGCTGGGACGCTCCTCCCTCGGCCGCGCTACAGCTGAGCTCCTTGGCCGGGCGCCGCTTGAACGTGGTTCGCGGCATCCTTAATCTTAATTAGGCCAGCGAAGAAACAGGGCACCACTAGATCTTTCGCCCCCCGATTGAGGCTAGCACCCCAGGGCGCCGCTAGAAATTGATCGTGGCATCTGATCTCCCTCTCTCACTGCCACCAACGATCAAGAGGGGTGAGAGAAGAAAAAAAAAGGGGGGGAGAGGCAAATACCTCCCCGGGGTCCTCTGATTAAGGGAATCCGGGAGATCTAAGTGTCGGCCATTACGCCTGGTCCCTGACCGCGTGGCGACACGGGGCGGTCATTCTAAACAAAGGGGGTGGTGACCGGAAATTCCCAACAGGCTCATTCCAGCCACTAGGGGCATGGATTCTGAACATTCCACGAATTTCAGAGCAGAAGGCAAGAGGTGTAGAAAAGAACCACCAGAGAGGGAGCAATCTTCCTCTCCAGAGAGGTCACCCCCCTCCCCCGCTCTATCAGAAGCAGGAAAGGAATTTCCAAAGCGATGGAGCAATCTGAGAAGCGAAGGGACAGAGTCCTTCAGAAAATTTGTGATAAAGCGCAAAGGGCAGCAGAGGCTGGGCAGAGCTATAGGAGGGCATCAGATCAACAGGGCAATGAGATTACAGGGGACCCCTTAGCACTGGATGTTACTAACATTGTCAGGCCTGAAGAGAACCTATGGGGTGGCTCTGACACGCAGGAAAGTTTGGAAGTCCATCAGGCGATGTCTGATCAACCTGGTAGGGACTCATCAGTTCCAACTCAAAATTCTACATCCTTTAACCCGGCTGACTTCCAGAATTGGATGGAATCAGCTCTTCAAAGGGCTATCTCCACCAGCTTAAGGTCCCTTGCGCAAGAAGGTCCCTCAACCTCACATTCCTTAGCCAAAACATCCAAGCGCAAAAGGAAAGGGAAGGCCCCAGCCAAAAGCAAGGTAATTGTAAGGCACAGTAGCTCTGAGGATTCTTCAGAGGAGTCAAATCCTGAGGATCCCAGAGAAGAAGAAGAGGATTTGGAGGAAGGGGATTCCACACTGAAATTATCAGATGATGAGTGCACAACTAACGAACAACCGGCCACGACCGGGCTTTTTTCTCACACATTGTTTAAGTCATTGCTATTCAAGGCTCGTGCAGCGGCAGGGATTAAGATTCCCGCACCTTCGTCAAATGTCGCAGTGGAAGATGAGGAGGATCCTCTTTTCTCAGAGGTAAAACAGGAAGTTGACATCATACCTGTTCCCAAGTTATTTGCCAAAACTTTTAAGACCCAGAAAGGCTCCCCGATTTCAGGGCTGGCAACATCTTCGCTAGACAAAAAATATTTCAATGTAGCTTCTAACTTGTCTGATTTACTCTCACTGCCTACAGTAGATGCACCTATCAGAGGACTTCATTCCTCTACCACGATTCCAGGAGAAACAGAGGAGCTCCTCAAACCAGACGACAAACGGATAGAACAGGCCTTGGTCAAGGATAACCTCTCCTCTGCGTAGGCAATCAAGGCGGAATGCACCTCTTCGTTCTTTGCACGCACTGCTCTCATCTGGCTTAGGCAGATACAGGTACACATCCCTTCCTCCAATGTGAGAGTGCTACAGGACCTGAACAAGGTGTTGGCTGTGGTCCAGTTCCTAGCGGATTCAACCTTACAAACTTCACGGTTTGCGGCCAGGGCGCTGATCGCATCAGTAGTGGCTAGGCGCATGAATTGGCTTCGACAGTGGCAGGCAGATTCACGCCACAAGTGGCGTCTGGCAACAAGAGCCATAGGAGAAGGGGGCCTCTTTGGTGAAGCACTGGAGCCCCTGCTGGTGGAAACCAGCGATAAGCGAAAGATTCTCCCAACAGTTTCCAGGAAGGGGTTCCCCAAGTCTACTTCTTACAGCAGGCAGCCCTTTCGGACGACTGACCAGGCCTCTTCCTTCTCCCGGGCCTCAGGTCAGTATTACTCCCGTCAGAGAAATTCAGACAGAGGAGGCAGGGGGAAACCATTCCGTAAGCCAGTTCAAGGGTGCTCTTCCAACAGGCCACCTCGTAGGGGAAAGTGGTGATTCAGGTCACATCCCAATAGGGGGCAGGTTGGCCCAATTTTGGCCAGCCTTGGGAAAATTCCACGAGAGACGCCTGAGTGCATAGAACGGTGCGTAATGGCCTCACTCTGGAATTTATCTCTATTCCCTCAAATTTCTTCATTAGATACACAGTTTCAAGCATTCCCTCCAAACGTAAACTCATGGAGGAAGCAATCAAACATCTGGCAGATATTAAGGCCATTGAGCAAGTTCCTCGGGATCAGCGGGGGAAAGGTTTCTACTCTATCCTCTTCGTAGTTCCCAAGTCATCGGGGATGGAGGGAAATTCTGGACCTTAAGAGGTTGAATCACTATCTTGTATACAGGAAATTCAAGATGCACTCTCTTTCATCCATCCTTGCGTTCATTCGCAAAGGAGACTTTATGGCATCCTTGGATTTAACTGAGGCCTATTTCCATGTCCCCATAGTTAGGTCTCATAGACGGTTCCTCCGTTTCTGTTATGGGCAGGATCACTACCAATCTAGGGCCCTTCCCTTCGGGCTATCTTCAGCCCCAAGGACGTTCACCAAGATCCTCGCCTCTAGCGGCTCATCTAAGGTCAGTCCCAGTTCACTTGCATTGTTACCTGGAGGATATTCTGGTTCATGCTAGCTCCAAGAAGCTGGCAGAGCAACACCTTCTTATCACCATGGACTGTCTCCAGTACCATGGGTTTTCCATTAACAGGGAAAAGAGCCACCTCAGTCCTTCCACATCCATTCAGCATTTAGGTTCAGTCATAGATTCCATTGGTGGCACTGTCTGCCTCTCATCCAACAGACAGGCTAGCATTAGTCAGTCAGTCATTAAGATTCAAGGGGAGGATAGGTCCACCTTAGCAGACCTGTCCTCCCTCTTAGGAAAGATGGTGTCGTGCATCAACATTACTCCTTGGGCACGACTTCATGCCAGGGATCTTCAATGGTTCCTTTTGCCTTTTCAGAGGGCGAAGCAGGCCTCGTCAACAGCCAGGGTCATCCTTCCTCGACACGTTCGAGAATCCCTTTCTTGGTGGAATTCCTCAGCAATTTCCAGAGGCAGCTCATTCGGGATTCCAAGCAGGACAGTGGTGACTACAGATGCAAGCCTCAAGGGTTGGGGAGCTCACTCCCTGACACAGATAGTGCAAGGACAGTGGTCTCCTCAAGAGGTGGTCCACTCCATAAATTGGCTAGAGCTGAGAGTGGCGCATCTAGCACTGCGCCAATTTCATCATCTAGTAAAGGGGTCTCACGTCTTGCTTCTAACAGACAACATTTCTACGAAGGCACACATCAACCGGCAAGGGGGGACCCGTTCGCGGTCACTCCAAGCAGAGGCCATGGAGCTGGGCCTGTGGGCGGAGAAGAATCTCTTATCCTTGACAGCAGATCACATTTCAGGGATCCACAACACTCAGGCAGACTGGCTAAGCAGAACACAAGTGGATCAGACGGAATGGAGACTCTGTCTGGAACTCTTCCATCAAATCACGCAGAGAATGGGGGTTCCAGTGGTGGACCTGTTCGTGAATCCAGAGAACGCTCACCTGTCAAGATTCTTCTCCCGCTTCCCATCCAGGGGAGCGGAACAGGTAAATGCGCTACGAAGTCCATGGCCGCAGGGCCTGCTATACTCATTCCCACCAATCCCGATAATACCGGAACTCATACAAAAGATTTTGTCAGAACAGGTGGAGATCATCCTGGTGGCCCCTCATTGGCCACGGAGAGCCTGGTTTGCAGATTTACAGGCTCTATCGGTGTCACAACCTTGGCGGTTACCCCCGTTGGAGGACATGCTCTCTCAGGGGGAATTACGACACCCGGACCCGGCGTGGCTACAACTAACCGCTTGGAAATTGAGCGGAGTGAGCTATCACGTCAGGACTACGACCAGGACATTATCCTCATTATGCAAGCATCTCGCCGTCCATCAACAAACCGAATTTACTCGGCAACATGGAAAACGTTCTGTAAGTGGTGCGAGGTGGAAGGCCTCTCCCCAGTATGTATTCCCTTTCCAAAGGTCCTTAAATTCCTGAAGCACGGGCTGGACAAGGGACTAGCCCCTAACACACTTTGAAGACAGGTAGCGGTCCTCACTTCAGTTTTTTCATATGAGCACTACGAATCTATTTCTAGGCTCCCCGCAATCTGCCGTTTCCTAAAGGGGGCCACCAATTTACGCCCCCCCCGTCGTACATCGGTTTCCAACCTGGAACCTCCCACGGGTCCTGGCGGCACTTATGGAAGCACCCTTTGAACGGCTCCGGACGGTCTCCCTCAAGTTCCTATCCATGAAGGTAGCCTTTCTAGTAGCCATTACCTCAGCACGTCGTATTTCAGAGATATCAGCCCTCTCAACGAGACAGGACCTGTGCATTTTCCATCCAGACAGGGTAGTTCTCAGACTGGATCCCACATTCATTCCGAAGGTGAACTCACTGTTCCACCGCACACAGGAACTCATCTTGCCTTCATTCTGTGCTAGCCCATCTCATCCATCGGAACGACGCTGGCACAAGCTGGACGTTAGAAGGGCACTGAAAATTTACCTTGATCGTACCAAGGAACACAGAAGAACGGAGGCTCTATTCCTGGGGTTCCATCCTCGTTCATTGGGGCAGAAAGCATCCTCAACAACCATAGGTAGATGGATCAGGAAGGTCATAGCCAAGGCATACGAGCTAGCTAATCTACCTTCTCCTCAGGGCATCACAGCACACTCCACAAGAAGTGACTCTACTACAGCAGCTTGGTCAACACAAGCATCTCTGGAGGAGGTTTGCCGAGCCGCCACTTGGGCTCACCCCTCACAGTTCATTAGGCACTACAAGATTGATTCTTACGTGTCCTCGGATGCAGCCTTTGGCAGAAGAGTTCTACAGCAAGTCGTGGACACTAACTAGGGTGCATTGGTCACCTTACCTTCCTTTCCCCCTCCCTGGGACCTCTGCTTTGGTATGTCCCTCTGAAGGCTGGTTCCACCCCAAGATGGAGAATAGGCGTTGGGATCATACCTGATACACCTTTTCTCATCTGGTGGAACCAGCCTTCAGGTCCCACCCTTATTCTTATTCTGATTTAATAGTAGTTGTATACTTGTATAACCTTAGTACTTCTTATAATCCATATTAATACTTACTCTATAGCTTCTTATTTACCTAAAACCTCAGGGGAGTCCACTCAGTGAGTATAGAAATACTGAGTTACCACACCTGAGTCTAATCAGCGGATTCGTCAGATCTGGGCAGGAGAAGGCGGATCCGTACTGAATGCAAATTTGATTGACTCGACCCTCGAGACGATTGGTCCAGGACAACCCTCTCTGAAAGCTGGTTCCACCAGATGAGCAAAGGCGTATCAGGTATGATCCCAACGCCTATTTTTCTTTACTAAACATAAAAAGCTCAGTATCTATCTGAACAGTGTGTTGTCTGAGTACAATTAGTTTTAAATAACAAAACGACAATAAACATAATAATCATAATATATGTATAATTAATAATCACATAGTAATAATACAATTAGCTTATCCATACCTAAAAACTTTCATTATATAATTATTCTTCTAGTCTTTTTAGTTTCTAACCTCCGTTTCTGTTAGTCATTGGTAAGATAAGTCCCATGTTAAAAAATATTCTGTTTCTTCTTTATTTTTAGTGTTAATCTGTCCATCTCTGCGCATTCTAATATTTTTTTAAATAACATTTTCATCTGAAGGGATCTCTTCATTTTTCCACTGTTGTGCAAACACAATTCTTGCCGCTGAGTGGGACAGCTGTTAAGTGAATTCTGCCCCCCTTTTACAACCTTTCTTGCCCCCGTTGTTAAGTGAATCACTGCAGTTGTTAAGTTAGTAACACAGTAGTTCAGTGAATCTGGCTTCCCCCTTGACTTTGCTTGTCGGAAGGTCGCAAAAGGGGATGGCGTGACCCCAGGGCACTGCAACCGTCATAAGTAGCCATGTGTCTGAATTTTGATCCCATGACCACGGAGATGCTGCAACGGTCATAAGTGTGAAAAAACAGTCATAAGTCACCTTTTTTCAGTCCCGTTGGTAACTGAACAGTCCCTAAATGAATTCGGAAAAGGACTACCTCTACCGAGAGACTCGAAAATGCCCCCCAATGCTCCGTCTGTTTCTGCTGGTTAGGAATTACGCTGAGAGCTTTCTATTCAGCTGCATTCTTCTCCGTCTCCTCATTTCCTTCCTCCCTCCTTTTGTGCCTGGGGGACAAAGAGGAGATGCAGAGGTGAGGGAGATGTTCAGACTGGAAACGTGCCAGCTTGGTCTAGTGGGTGACTGGAGACGGAGGACTTCTCCCTTGAGGAGGTACGGCGATGGAAAAACAAGCGAAAGAACGTCCCTCAGCCAGGAGAAAGGAAAGGAGAGAATCACAAAGATGATCTGTGTTTCGGAGTTGAGAGTCCATGGTCATTTTAAGTAGCCTTCTCTAGCCTTGGTGTGTGTCTCCAGACGTTTGGAGATAGGAGGTCAAGAAAACTGTAACCGTCTGCATCTCAAGGAGCCATGATTGAAGCACCCTGCGAGAGTGTCATTTGGACCATAGAATTAGCAAGGTGTTGTCAGCGAGACAGGATAGAACCTTGACACCTGTCCTTGAATTTCCCCTTTAGGTCATGGCAGCTTAATGAATCATTTGTGTTCAGCTGTTCAAATCTCACCGGCTCAGGGTTGACTCAGCCTTCCATCCTTCCGAGGTAGGTAAAATGAGGACCCAGATTGTTGGGGGCAATGTAAATATATACATTGCTTAATGGTGTAAACTGCTTAGAGAGTGCTTGCACTATGAGGCGGTATATAAATATCACAAATAAATAAATAAATAAAGTCTTCTGTGTGTCATACTTTCCCCGAAGTGGAACAGCCATCCATCTTTGAACAGGCAACTTGAGCTAAGGTTCTCTTAGGCCAGGGGTCGGCAACCTTAAACACTCAAAGAGCCACAAAGCTCCTAACCGGAAGCCCCCCGTTCAATTCTGGAGCCGACCGGAAGTCCGGTTTCCCCACCATAGAGTTTCCTCCTAGCACGGCGTCCTTTTTCCTCTACCTGTCCTAACTGAAAGCCCTATCAATTGTGGATCTGACCGGAAAACCCGTCCCTTGCCATAGGGTCTCCTGCTGGCACGTCCTGCTTCCCCCCACTCTAACTGGAAGCTCCTCTCAAAATTGGGGTGCCGACCGGCGACAGGGAGCCACAGCAGAGGGATGAAAGAGCCACATGCAGCTCCAGAGCTGCAGGTTGCTGACCCCTGTCTTAGACCTTGGTTGTGGCCAACTAAACCAGGGTGTCCAACCTTGATCAGGACTTGTGGACTTCAACTGCCAGAATTCTCCAGCCAACCATGGCGGCAGAGGAATTCTGGCAGTTGAAGTCCACAAGTCTTAAAGTGGCCAAGGTTGGACATCCCTGATCTAATAAGCATTGGCTGTGTGTTGGACACCAAAGCTTAGGGCTCGATTGGCTTCAAATGGTCGTCTCTCCAAAAACAATAATAGTTTCCTAGTTACTTTCCTTTTTTATTTCCATTATGTTGGGTATTCACAAAGATAGCAAGGTAAGAGTTTTGAAGATGAGGAGAAGCTTCCCTTGTAGAGTAAGAATCAGCAATGGGTTTAGGAGGAAATTTCAAGAAGATCCCTGATTGAGCTGGTAGAGCTGGATCAAGGAGGACACAACTGGGAAGATCTGCCTATGGTTGATCAGAGTAACCCCATCTTTCCTGACTTGATGTCCTGCAGGGAATCCGGTTAGGCTCCATCCATTCAAACTGGGAATGCTGTAATTTTCATTCCTGTCCACTTCTAGGATGCTATGATGTAGAAATCTGGGCTAGGTCATAATCACTTAGACTCGATTTCATTGAAGGCTGCATCAGGGTTGTGTTTGACCTTGGGGGGGGGGCGCTGGGAGGGCGTGGCCAGCTTGACGTCCCTCGTGTCGGGGGCACCTGTGGTGTCCTGGGAGGAGCTGGGGGGAATCCACTTTTGCTAGTAGTTTGTTTTGCTAGCACTCTGACAGCGAAAACGTGCGGCCCCCTCGGCTCCGTTTTCAACTGTGACAGTCTCCTGCAGCGCTCTGCCAGTGAAAACTGACAGCTCTCCCGAGCTCTGTTTTCGCTGGCAGAGGCACTGCGGGCCTTCGCTGTTTCCAGGGCAGCCCCACGGGCCAGATCTAAAAACCCCACGGGCCGGATCCAGCCCGCGGGACTTGAGTTTGACACCCCTGACTTAGATGAAGACAAAGAGAACCCTTTTGACTACAGTTTCTCTGCGAGACATCTCTATCGCTGTTTCTCAACCTTAGCAACTTTAAAATGTATGGTCTCCCAACTCCTAGAATTCCCCAGCTAGTGTGGGAAATTCTGGGACTTGAAGTTCTTAAAAGTTGCTGAAGTTGAGAAACACCGCTCGGTATAAAGATTAGGCCAAATCCTGTTCAAGATCCTTTCTATGTGGTTGCCAAATTATAACTTTTAACACAACAGGAAGCCAAAAAAACAAGTGTTCAAAATTTCAGAATAATCTCATTCGCGTTGATTTTAATTGAATTTAAATTATGTAAATTTGGTTTTGTCCTCGTCCCACCGCCTAACGGCTCTCGTCCCACATTGTTGGGCAGTCCTCTTCCATGCCAAAGGTGGCCTTGAAAGAAAGGTGTTTACCACCGCTGTATGTTGTAACGTGATTAGAAACACAGGCCTGGAATATATATCTGAGGGACCGTCTCTTGCCAGTCACATCTATCCAACCTACTAGAACGGGGAGGCAAGGAATGTTGCAGGTCCCATCCCTTGGGGCAGTGTTGGCGAAGCTTTTTGGAACACAGTGCCAAAATGGGAGCGCGCGCACATGCACGGGGGAGCACAGAAAACTGGAAGAGCAGCTCTTTGCTGGTCTGTGCATGTGCGCCGGTCACCTGGTCTTTCGGTTTCTAGCGCGCATGCGTGCAAAAGACCAGCTGGCCGGTGCGCAACTGGAAGCTCAGCTTCCCGGCGCACGCATGCACGCCAGAGAGCTGCTCTTCCAGTTTCCGGCACTCCCACATGCATGAAGACCAGGCGCCGGAACCCAGAAGAGCAACGGGCGATGGCTGGCGTGCCCGGAAAGATGGCTCTATGTGCCACTTCCAGCATGCGTGCCATAGGTTCGCTATCATGGCCCTAGGGAGTTACTGTACACCTGGTGGGACCCAGAAGAAGGGCCTTCTCCGTGGTGGCTCCCTCTCTCTGGAACATCATTCCCCCAGAGATTAGAATGGCCCTGATTCTATTTTTTTAAAAAAATAATTTTTATTAAATTATTTACATTTAAAAAACATACAAAGGAGAACATTTATGACAATAACAAATACATTACAAACATATAAAAACATAAAAAGCGCATACAGCTATAAAACTTTCAATCTCTGTAGTTTATTTTACGGCAAATATATATTGGCAACTTATTTCTATGTAGTTTTCAACTTTTTGTCTTGTATATTTTTGTAGCATGTATTATATATCAATAGTAGTCGTAATAATATTAGCGATAGTACTAATAGTAGTACAATAATAGTAATATTAATGATAGCAATAGTAATAACAATAGTAATAATACAGAAAAATAGAGTATTCTTTTTAGTATTGTAACATCATAATATAAATATATATATGTATACATTTGTATAGTAAGGCTAGTTTTCTTATAGGTTCCTTAATCAGACTTATACATGTCTTATTTGATTTGTGTTTACATCTATTGTATTGATCGTGTTTGTTTTCGTTTTTCATACCAGTTATAAAATGAGTTCCAAATTTCGTAATAGTCGGAGTCCTCTTTTCCTTTTAATTCCATAGTTAGTTTGTCTGCCTCAGCACAATCCAGAATTTTTCTAATTACGCTGCTTTCATCAGGGGTATCGTTTTGTTTCCAGTGTTGTGCTACCATTATTCTTGCTGCTGTTAATATATGTAATGTGATATAGTAATGTTTTTTCTCCATTTTTTGATTGATGATTCCCAGCAGAAAAGCTTCCGGTTTTATGTCTATTTCCTGTTGTGTAATTTCTGATAGCCAAATTTTGATTGTATTCCAGAAGTTTTTTATTTTTGGACAGGTCCACCACATATGGTAATAAGATCCTGTTTTGTGTTGGCATCTCCAACAATTGGGTGCTAGATTTTTATACATTTTTGCCAATCTCGCCGGGGGGAGGTGCCATCTATAAAATAATTTATAATAATTTTCTTTATATGAGACTGATTTTGTCATTTTATAATTCTGATTCCAAATTTTTTCCCATTGATTCAATTGTATATCATGTCCAAAATTTTTAGTCCAACTTATCATATTTCCTTTTATTGTGTCTTTTTGCATTTTATATTTTAGAAGAAATTTGTATATTTTGGTTATTGCTTTTTGTTCTTGACCTAATAGAATTTTATCCAATTCTGATCTTTCTTTTTGAATTCCATACTTTCTTTTGTCACTTTCTAATCTGTTTTTAATTTGGAAATATGGCCACCAATCAATTTTGATTCCTTCCTGTTCTAATTTTGGTATAGATTTCAAGGCTCCCCCTTCCTCTAATATTTCTTCATAGGTGACCATTTTATTCAAATTTGTTGTGTTGGGGTGTGTAATGGCTTCCATACCAGAAAACCAGGGCGGTATTTTTGTGTAATGTTGTGTTTTAGTCTTGAGCCAGATTCCGAGCAGTGAGTCTCTGATTTTGTGTCTTCTAAAATATGAGTGAGTTTTGTGTTTGTCATCCCAGAGGAATCCGTGCCACCCTAGATGTAGATCATGACCCTCTAGTGCCAATAATCGTCTATTTTTAATTTGTATCCAATCCTTTAACCATGTTAGGGCAGATGCTTGGTAATATAGTTCGAAATCTGGTAGTCCAAAGCCCCCCTGGTTTCTGTTTTGTTGTAAATATTTTAATTTAATTCTCGGCTTCTTTCCTACCCATATAAATTTAGCTAATATCCTGTTTAATTGTTCAAAGTACTTTTTCTCTAGTTTGATTGGTATAGTTTGAAATAGGTATAGAATTTGGGGTAATATTGTCATCTTAATTGCTGCAATTCTGCCAACAAGGGAGATTTGTAATTTGTTCCATTTCTCTAGTTTCTTTTCCATTTGTTTTAATATTTCCATATAGTTTCCTTCTTTTATTGTGGTGCATTTCGCTGACAAATTTATTCCTAGGTATTTTCTTTTCTTTACAATTTGTAGTTCCAGTTTCTTTTCTAGTTCTTTGTTTTGTACATCTGTCAAGTTTTTAGATATTATTTTAGTTTTCTGTTTATTAATTTTAAGCCCGGCTACTTTTCCAAATTCATTTATTTCTTTTAGTAAAATTGGTCCTACCTCTAATGGTTCTTCAATGTTAAAAACCAAATCGTCAGCGAATGCCTGGAGTTTGTATTCTTGTTCTTTTATCTTAAGTCCTTTTATTTCCTTGTTTTCCCTCACCTTCTGTAATAGTGATTCTAGTGATAATATAAATAGTAGGGGGGATAACGGACAGCCTTGTCTTACTCCTTTTTCTATATTGAAATTTTCAGTCATTTCTCCGTTGATAAGAATTTTAGCAGTTTGTTTTGAATATATTGTTTTAATTGTCCTTATATACTTTTCTCCAAAATTCATTTTATTTAATTGATTTATTATAAAATCCCAATTTAAATTATCGAATGCTTTTTGGGCGTCTAAAAATATAAGTGCCACGGATTCCCCTGGGTGTGTCTCATAGTATTCTAGAATGTTTATGACTGTTCTTATATTATTTTTAATGTATCTGTTTGGTAGGAAGCCATTTTGGTCTGGGTGTATGATTTCAGTAAGTGTTTTTTTCAGTCTTTCCGCCATTATTGAAGCAAAGATTTTGTAGTCTGAGTTTAACAGCGAGATTGGCCTGTAATTCTGGATCTTATGTTTCATAGTGGTGTCTTTTGGGATTATTGTTATCAATGCCTCTGTCCATGAGTCTGGAATTACTCCTTTAGTTAACACTTCGTTGTATGTAGTTAGTAGTATACTTTTCAAGATTATTTGTAGTTCTTTGTAATATTCTGCTGGGATTCCATCGGGCCCTGGGGTTTTATTATTTTTTTGGTTTTTGATTGCTTTTTCTAACTCTGTAAGTGTTATTTCTTCATCCATCCTGTCTTTAATGGCCTCAGATAGTTGTGCGATATTAGAATGTTTTAGATAGTCATGTATATCTTTTTGTTGTATGTTATCTCTACTATATAGCTCACTGTAGTATTCTCTTGCTATTTCTTTTTTTTCCTCTATTGCAAATTGCATTCTCCCTAGTGAATCCTCTAATTGTTGTATAGTTTTTTTCCCCTTTTCTTTTCTTAATTTGTAAGCCAACCATCTACCTGGTTTGTTGGCATGTTCAAAGAAATTTTGTTTGGTTGTCTTAATTTTTAATGCAATTTCCTCTTGTGATATTAAATTTATTTTATGTTTAATTAATTCCTTTTCTTCTTTGATTTCCTCATTTTGTGGTGTCTCTTGTAATTTACGTTCTAATTCCCCTATCTTGTTTTGTAGTTCATTAATTTGTTTATTTTTGTTTTTATTTCTTTTACTAGAATAGGCAATGGTTAATCCTCTTGTATAGGCTTTCATAGTGTCCCAGATATTTTGTGTAGTTGTATCTTTATTCCAATTTTCTTGTAAGAAGAAAGTTAATTCTTTCTCCATATATTGTTTAAATTCTTTTTCTTTTATTATTTTCTGGCTCATCATCCATCTTCTTCTTACCTTATTTATCCCTCTTATTATGATTGATATGGGATTATGGTCCGCCCACATGTTTGGTTCAATTTCTACACTTTCTATTTTTATCTTTGGTTCTATGTTGGTCCAGATCATATCGAGTCTGGACCAAGACTGGTGTGGGTTTGAAAAGTATGTATATTGATTTTGTTTCTGGTGTCTTTCCCTCCATATATCTTTTATTTTAAATTCATTTACCATATCAAAAAAAAATTTTGGTAAAATTTTCCTTTCCAGATTTTTCTTAGATCCCAATTTATAATCTTCTTTGGCGTCTACTACTGCATTGAAATCTCCAATTATGCAAATATTTTCTCTCTCTAATTTAATAATTTGTTGATATAGTGTTATATAGTATTCTTTTTGTCTGCTGTTGGGGGTGTAGATGACTGCTAGTAATACTTTAATTTTATCAATGGTAATTTCTACTATGAGTGTTCTTCCCTCTGTGTCCCTATATATTTGCTTGGGGCTTAACCAACTTTTTATGTATAGTGCTATTCCTCTTTTTCTTGAATCGGCTAAGGATACAAAGAGATTACCTATCTTAGGTTGTTCTAATAGTTTATAATCTTCTTTTTTTATGTGAACTTCCTGTATACATGTGATATCTGATCCTTTTTTCTGTAACCTGTTAAGTATTTGCCTTCTTTTTATTGGTGAGTTAATTCCATTTATGTTTACTGAGAATATTTTAATTTGATTTTGCATTTTATTGTTTACTCGTTGCTCTTGTTACTCTCGCAGTCCTTACTTCTTTTGGTTTCATCCTCCTATCTCCTTCTCTCTCTTGTCTTTTCATTCTCTCCATTTCTTCTACCATTTCTTTTTCTTCCTGGCTTCGTCCCTCTCCCTCTGTGCTACTCTCTCCTTCTTTTTCTAAATATCTTTCAATAAATTGGTCTGCTTCCTCCATCGTTTCTATCTTTATTTTTTTCCCTTTCCATGTTATTAGGATTCCTTCCGGAATCAACCATCTGAAGGGTATCTCTTGTCTTATTAATTTTGCAGTGCAGTATTGTAAGTCCCTTCTCTTTTCTCTTATTCATTTGGGGATTTGTTTTAATACATTAATTTCTCTTTCTTTGTGTAGTATTTGTTCCGTTCTTGTGGTTTTATAGATTTCGTCCCGTATTGCTTTTTTGGTAAATCGTACGTGTACCTCCCTAGGTAGTTTGTGTCTTTTTGCAAAGTTTGTTTGCACCCTGTAAACCTCATCTATATGTCTAATTAGTTCTTCTTTGTCTATCTGTAGGGCTTCCGACAATATCTCTACTACCTGTTCACGTAGCTCCTCCTCTTTCACTTCTGGTATGTTTTGAAATCTTAAGTAAAATGCTGATTTCTCCAACTCGAGATGTGCAATGGCCCCCTCCAATTCCTTGTTTTTTGCTCTTAATGAGTCCTCTGTTTCTTCTATTTTTTTATTGGTTAAGTCAGTTTTTTCCTCTATATTTTTAATTTGTTGTTCATGTTTAGCAACCACTTCCTGAATAACTTCCATTCTATTATCTAATTTTTTGATGTTCCCCTTAACCTCTTCAAAATTTTCTTTCGTCTCTTCATGGTTATAAAAGATTGTTTGTTGCATTTTGACCATTGTTTCTTGTTGCGTCATCATGAATTCTTGTATTTTGTCTAGTGTGGCCTGCATGGTATGTAGTGTGGGTGTTTGTCCTTGTTTTTCTGTAGATGCCATTTCTGTAATCAATTTTTGCCCTGCCGTTGAGGGTGTTGCCGGAGTTGGTTTCTTGATTGTTTTAGTCACAGTTGTTGATGTTGACATTATTATTTTACTGAAAAAGTTATTCCACACTTTCATATATTTCTTTTCTTATCCTTATTCTTATCCTTACTGATTCCTATTATGTTATATTTTAATATTCTTAAGATAGAAATTAGTATTACTAGTTATAAAAGAGGAGAAAAGGGATAAGGTGAGAGAGAGAGAGTTCGAAAGAATCAAAGAAGAGTCAGAAAGTCGTAAGAATATTTCTGATATTTCTATTGTATCTTATTTATATCTTGTGTCTTTGAAGTACAATGAAGAAAGATAGAGAAAAATATTATTTCGTATTTTGACAGAAGGAGATAGGAAAGAAGAGTTAATTATTAATCATTTAAACATCGATTTTCTACATAATATATTTCTATCAAGAGATTGTTTATATATATATATATATATATATATATATATATATATATATATATATATATATATATATATATATATATATATATATAAAAACTAATCTATTCAGTATATAAGTCAGATATTTGCTAGTGATTTCTATAGTTATTAATTCACAACTTAAACAACTTAAACTTCAATAATAGGAAAGTATCAATTCAATCACTTAATTCAAATTATTATTAACACTTATAAGAATCTTATTTCTTACTTTCAATAGTATATAGTAACAGTAGCAATCAATTATTTAAATATCAAAGTATTTCTAATTATGACTTTAGTAAATATATAAGTTAGAGTTTAAATATCAAAGTATTTCTGATTATGGCTTTAGTAAATATATTAATTAGAGTTTTTAGTTTCAAGATGATCAGACAGTATATGTTATATCTTACAAGTGTCTCTTGGGGGAAATCTTCTGTCTTCTGTTTCAGTTTCACTGTCTATTCAAGATGTCTGCGTTCTAGGGAGTTGCTTTGTCACAGTCTTTTTTTTTTTCCCTCTTTTCCCTTGGCTCAAAATCGTTAGTCAATATCTTTAGTTTCAAAGCGTTTTAGATATAGCTGTATCGTAGATTCCCTTTTCTGCCATCAGTTATTTCTCCAGTAGTTCTTTCTAGTCCGTTTCCCTTTAAAGCAGTCCGTTCTTGATTTGGTTTTGTTTTTATTTCGCCTTTCGCTCCTTTCCGCTAAGGCGCTGCTAGGTCCTTTTTTTGGAGACTAACTTGTCCTTCAGGAGTGCCGGTCGTTCATTTTTCAATGAGAGTACTCTCCGAAAAAGGTTGTAATCCAATTTGATTTGCGTATTTCCAATGTTTTGTCGATATATTGCCGTTTCTCTATTTCTCCCTTCCTTGCTGTATGCTCAGGCGGCCATACCTCTGGACCAGCGCAGATTGCTGGTTTCTTCTCCGTTCAGGTTTGGGGTTCCCATCTGCTTTGGCGGGGGTTTGCACCTCCTCCTGTCCTCGCTCGATGTTCCCCTTCCTCACGCTAGCCCCTACGAGGCTCCATGCTGTGGATTTCAGGCAATCTGAACGGAGAAAGTCGAGCTAAGTTGCAGCGGTTTGCTTCTCAGCTTCGCTCCGCCATGGCCCCGCCCCGGAAGTCCCTGAATGGCCCTGATTCTAACACTCTTTAGGAAAGCGCTGAAGATCTGGTTCTGACAGCGGAACCCAAAGCGGGATGGAGCCAATTAAATGGCTTGTGTGATATGTTATTGAGAGGGTGGGAGTGGGGGGGTATTATATGAGCCACGGTGGCGCAGGGTTTAGAGTGCAGTACTGTAGGCTACTTCTGCTGCCTGCCGGCTGCCTGCAATTTGGCAGTTCAAATCTCACCAGGCTCAAGGTTGACTCAGCCTTCCATCCTTCCTTCAGAGTTGGGTAAAATGAGGACCCAAATTGTTGGGGGCAATATGCTGACTCTGTAAACCGCTTAGAGAGGGCTGTAAAGCACTGTAAAGTGGTATATAAGTCTAAGTGCTATTCTAAGTGCTATTTGATTAATTGATTAATTGATTATTTTCTTCAATTTTATTTTTTATATATGATGTTTTTTATATTCCTGTAAGCCGCCTTGAGTCGCCATCTGCGAATAGGCGGCAGTATACATTTTCTAAATAAATAAATAAATAAATAAATTTGCCCTTAATGTATTTTGAACCACATCTGTTCCACATGGTGTAGCACAGAGTTCCCCAATGTTTCCGGATTTGTGGACCGGCGGAGGGGGAGGTAGAGGGCAGCGGTGGTAATCAGCCGGTTCAGACCGGTTCGGGTGAACTGGTAGTGGCCATTTTGACCAGTTCGGAGAACCAGCAAATACCACCTCTGGGTGGCCCCGCTCTCCCGCCCCCATCGTTCCCTGTCCTATATTCCCTTTGTTTTTAGCTCAGCTGATTCGTGCGGCAAAGCGGATTGCTGCGCCTCAGCTGAGCTAAACAACAGCTCAGCTCACCAGCACGGTGATCACAGGGCGGTCTTTGAGCGCGGCCACGTTTTCAAGCAGTGCGAGCGATGTGCGTGCGCTCACATTTTTGGTGCTGCTGGGCGAACCGGTAGGTAAATTATGTGAGTCCAACCCCTGGTAGTAGAGGGAATGGTTCTGCGCGAGTGGCTGGCAAGAGTGCGCGCACAGCTCCATTTGCACGAGCAGCGTGCATGCACGCCTGCCACTCCCTTAAATGGAGCGCGCACTCGGCCACTGCAAATGTGGATGAGCCTACACGTGCGGTTGCAAACCCCTCACGGCCCACAGGTTGGGGGACCCCTGCTGTAGCACTTGGCAGCTTGGTTTTGAGAACGTTCATTTTGAGAGAAATGCCATCCTAAATGCAAAGGTCTCGACTGGCTCTAAGCTTTTGTGCCCTGAAGATTTTGCCTTTATGGGGATGGCAACCGAAGGGTTGGGTGGGGTTTTCCTCTTGAGGTAAGTTTGGAGTCTCCTTCCCTCAACGGAAGGATGTCTGCAATGGCTATTGTTCTTCAGTGCGGTGTCCCACAGCATGAGGCCAACGCAAGGAGGAAACACCAGGACTTGCATTCACACCAAAGCTGCTGGGTGAGCAAACCGATCGTAGAATATTGTACCAGTAGTCCTTGACTTGCAACAGTTCATTGTTCAAAGTTACAACGGCAAGGCAAAAAAGTGACTTCTGACCATTTTTCAAACTTACGGCCGTTGCAGCATCCCCATGGTCACGTGATCAAAATTCAGACGCTTGGCAACTGGCATGTATTTATGACGGTTGCGGTTTGCTGGGGTCATGTGATCCCCTTTTGCGACCTTCTGACAAGCAAAGTCAAGGGGGAAGCCAGATTCACTGAACCACCATGTTACTAACTTAACAACTGCAGTGGTTCAGTTAGCAACTGCGGCGTGGAAGGTTATAAAATGGGGCAAAACTCAATTGTCTTGCTTAGCAATGGAAATTTTGGATTCAATTGTGGTTGTAACTCGAGGACTACCGGTACCTGTATATGTAATAAATGAAGCAAATCGATATGTACAGCGGCAAGAAAGCGTAGCCGAAGTATTTACTTGCAGGAATTGAGGATTAAACTTAACCATCGTGTTCCTATACTACAGGGTTGTAAAACTGGATTTCTTTGAGGGCTTGATCAGCATTGTAGTTCTCCTCTGTGGGCCAGCGGGGGGGTGCCGGTGGGGGGAGATGGGACGGATGCCTCCTGCAGCACCCTGCTGGCCAAAACGGGGCGCAGAGGGGCTGTGCGAGGCCCCCGCGTGGCCCATTTTCGGCCTTCCCGGCCTCCAGCAGCACTCTGCCGGCCAAAATCGGGCTGCGTGGAGGCCACGCGAGGCCCCTGCATGGCCCATTTTCGGCCTTCCCAGCCTCCAGCAGCACTCTGCCTCTTTGATATTTCCAGGCCAGCCCCTTGGGCAGATTTAAGCACCCTTGAGTTTGACACCCCTGCTATACTAGCTTAACAACTGCAGTGATTCACTTAACAACTGTGGCAAGAGAAGTCATAAAATTGGTCAAAACTTTCTGGACAATTGACTCGCTTAGCAACGGAAAGTTCGGGCTCAATTATGGTCCTAAGTCGAGGACCCACCTGTATTTCTTTCGCCAGTTAATGAATGGAATAGAACGAATATCTTTTGGGGAAGCATAGATCAAGTTGACAGACTTAACCAGACTTTGCTCATGACAATTTCCGATTGTTGTGGCCTGTCAGCCGCCGGCCCCTCCAGCAGCCGAATCAGAGGAGGAGGAGGAGGCGTGGGAGTCAGGGTCAGCAACCTGGGAGCTCCGAAGGGGAAGAGAGAATGGAGCTGGCAGAGAGAGAGAGACAGAGGCGGAGGCTGGGCTCCTCAGATGGAGAGTCAACAGCCCCCAGGTCTGGAGGTGGTTGATGAAGAAGAGGAACAGCTGGGTCCAGTGCCTGACGCATGGATGCGCAGGATGTTTTTCTTTGAAGACGCTTTGCTTCCTATCCAAGAAACTTCTTCAGTTCTAACTGAATAGTGGGGAATGGGAGAATCTATATTCTTTGCAGTCATATGGATGGATGCATGCATGCATGCAGAGGTGGGTTTCAGCACGTTCTGACCAGTTCTGGAGAACCGCTGGCGGAAATTTTGAGTAGTTCGGAGAACCGGCAAATACCACCTCTGACTGGCCCTGCCCCCATCTATTCTCTGCCTCCCGAGTCCCAGCTGATCCGTAGGAAATGGGGATTTTGCAGTAACCTTCCCCTGGAGTGGGGGTTTCCTGCCTAAGCAGGGGGTTGGACTAGAAGACCTCCAAGATGCTTAGATCTGGCCCATGGGGCCACCCTCGAAACAGCAAAGGACCAGCCCGTGGTGCTTCTGCCAGTGAAAACGGAGCTCAGGAGAGCCACAAAACAAAACAAAAGGAGAAATGTTTCCCCTTTTGCATTTGACCATCCAAGAAGGGACAAGGGAAAGGAGAAAGGGAAAGAGGAAAGAAAAAGAAGGAAAGATGGGAAGAGAGCAAGGAAGGCAAAAGAAGGAAAGGGGAAGGAAGAGGGCAGGAAAAAGAAGGAAGGAAGGAGATTATAATTAGAGTGAGGGAGGGTCTGAGGGAAGTCCACAAGTGCCCCTGACATGAGTGATATTGAGCTGCCTCCCCCCCTCCCTGAAGTCAAACACAACCCTGATGCAGCTCTCAATGAAATTGAGTTTGACACCCCTGGTATAGGGTTTCCTACCTAAGCAGGGGGTTGGGCTAGAAGACCTCCAAGGTCCCGTCCAAGTCTTAAGTCAGGCTGCCCTGATCAAGTGCTTCTGCTACTACAGCGAGTAATTCAGACGAGATGAAAAACAGGTTAGGCAAAACCTGACTCCAAAACTGTGAGAGGGACCTTGGAGTCCTAGTGGACGATCGCTTAAACATGAGCCAGCAGTGTGCGGCAGGAGCCAAAAAAGCTAATACAATCCTTGGCTGTACAAACAGAGGCATAGAATCAAAATCACACAAAGTATTAGTACCACTTTATAAAGCCTTAGGTAAGGCCACACCTGGAATAATGCATTCACCACATTAAAAAAAAGATGTTGAGACTTTGGAGGGAAATGCAAAGAAGAGCAACTAAAAAGATGATTAAAGGCCTGGAGACTAAAACATATGAAGAATGGTTGCAGGACTTGGGCATGGCTAGTCTAGTGAAGAGAAGGACTAGGGAGGACATGATAGCAGTATTCCAGTATTTGGGGGCTGTCGCAAAGAAGAGGGTGTCAATTTATTTACCAAAGCACCAGAAGGCAGGACAAGGAACAATGGATGGAAACTAATCAAGGAGAGAAGCAACCTGGAATTAAGGAGAAACTTCCTAACAGTGAGGACAATTAACCAGTGGAACAGAAGTTGTGGGTGCCTCGTTACTGGATGTTTTTAAGAAGAGACTGGACAGCCACTTGTCTGAAATGGTATAGGACAGGAGTGAAATGCTACTGGTTCGGCCTGGTTCGGGCGTACTGGTAGCGGCGTCCGCCGGTGGATCAGAGAACCAGTAGCGGCGGCGGCGCGAGGCTCCGCCCCACTGCCTGGATGTCACCATTTTCTTTTTTTTAACCCTCTGCGCATGCACAAAGCCTTCTGCGCATGCGCAGTGGGTGAAAAAAGCGCGCACTTCCGAACCGGTAGGGAAGGTAAGTAGATTTCACCGCTGGTATAGGATCTCCTGCTTGAGCAGGGCCTGGACTACAAGACCTCCAAGGTCCCTTCCAGCCAGGGGTGGGTTCCTACCGGTGCGGTCTGGTGCTGGTGCTCCGGTAGTAGCCCGCTGATGACGCAATTTAGGCGTGACGGCTCCAGTGCCATCTTTCCCGGTCCGTGCGCGCCTCCATCTTTTTTCGGCTTGAAATGTCCTTCTGCGCATGCACGGAAGTAGAATCGGTGCTTTTTTCCTGGTTTGGATGGCTTCTCAGCTGTGTTTCGGCTTCAAATTTCCTTCTGCGCATGTGCAGAAGTAGAATCATGTGCGCGTGAAACGTCGCGATGCGCACTGGTAGCGAAAGATAAGTGGAACCCGCCCCTGCTTCCAGCTCTATTCTGATTCTGATTTATGGTTCAACATAGGGGTGAATTTGGTCAGCTGCACACAACCGGTGTGTTGACTGTAGGCCGATTGCAAGGGTGTGTGATGGTATATCTGTCGGCAAAGTGTTTTTTGAGGCATCATAAATATTTATTCCCTGCCCTCTCCCTCCGTTGCTTCTGAATGCTCTGTGAACTTCAACTCAAGTGGGAAAGGCTAGCCACCGATGACTATGAAAATAGAAGCTGCTTTTAGTAGCTGCACATGCCTGAGTCTCTGAGACCCACAGAGGCCAATTAAATGCCCCTGATGTAGCAAAGCTCTCGAGAAGCCAGAGGGAACAAATCGTAAGTAGTGAAATCCTGGAAAAACAATATCTGAGCTTCAGTCTTTCCTTAATTCCAGCCATTAAAAAAAAGCGGTTCAAATCCTGCTTCTTTTTGCAAGCTCACAAGGATTGCTACAATTCCCTTGCTACAGCCCCTTGCTACAATCCCCACCCCCACCCCAAGCAGATTTGTGTGTGCGCCTTCGAATCAGTGTCGACTCCTGACAAGTCCCCACAGTTCTCTTGGCAAGCTTTCGGAAGTGGTCCCCCGTTGCCTTCTTCATAAAGTTGTGTTTGTGCAACACATTGCGGTTTGCAAAACGGCATGGCTAAGTTAGAAACCAAATCTGTCACGTTACCTCTCAGTCTGTTATATGAATCAAGACTGTTTGGCGGTTTGCTTTGACTTCGCAAATGGTGTAAACCCAGCCATTACAGGTTTTTGCAGCCTCACTTGTGTGGCTCAGTGCTTTGTGAGAACACAGCAACTGTGGCTTGCTAATCATAGTTTATGAGGTTCTGTAAAACACAGCCTTAGTTGAGTATTATCTGCGGCGCACTGGCCAGGATTTTAATTGTGTAGTAGTACATTCTACAAATTATACAGTGTGAAAAGCTTGCTTTCTTCTTTTTTCTTGTTCTGACTATGCTGGCAATTTTTACCTAGTGTCTTTGATTTCTGATATATTGTTTACCCATAAAGAACACCAGATTATTTCCCCCCCCCCAATAAATTTACTGTTAAAACGAACTGGGAATATGATGAAAGTGGCAGATAAAGGGGTCCCCCCCAGTCCAACTTTTTTTTAAAAAAACACAGGTGTTCTAAATTCTGGGTTTCTTCTCCCTTTGGATGTTCCAAGAAAAGAATTTCCATACATATTACATTTTGGCATCTTTCTTCCTATACCGGACTTCAAAAAACCTTGACTCAACTTATGTTCCTCCAGCACTGGGCCCCCTATTTGTAAAAGCCAACATCGTTTAAAACCAGCAGTCCCCAACCTTTCGGGCACAAGGGACCGGTTTAAAAATAAATAAATAAAACTTCTTCCACAGACCGGGGTGGGGAATTGTTTCGTGCATAATCTACGTTGTGTGCGCCACACAGATGACGCTTCAATTGCTTGCCCACTGCTTGTGCGGCCCAGTTCCAGGGGTGAAATCCAGCAGGTTCTGGAGAACCGGTAGCGGAAATTTTGAGTAGTTCGGAGAACCGGCAAATACCACCTCTGGCTGGCCCCAGAGTGGGGAGGGAATGGGGATTTTGCAGTATCCTTCCCCTGCCACACCCACCAAGCCACACCACGCCCACCAAGCCACGCCCACAGAACCGGTAGTAAAAAAAATTGGATTTCATCACTGCCCGGTTCCTAACAAGCCAAGGACCGGGCCTGATCCACAGCCCGGGAGTTAGGGACTCCTGCTTTAAAAGACCAAAAAAATAAAAAATAAAATCCCGGAATAATTATAATGGAATTGCCTGTTCAAGAAAACTGAATATTTCTCGACCTGTGGCTGCTCCCTCGAGCTCAAATGGCTCTTAAAAGTGAAATCGAGTTTGACACCCCTGTCCTAGTGCAAAAGGATCTCCAGATTGGGAAACTTTTAAGACTTGTCGTGCTGGCTGGGGAATTCTGGGAATTGAAGTCCACAAATCTTAAAAATGGCCCAGTTTGGAGAGAGCCCTTTCCCTTGGGTATGTCCACTATTTTCAGGTCTCCTTCCAGATTTTGATAACGCCTCAGTTTTGAGTTCCTTCCTCCCCCCCATTTCCCCCTCCCCGGCTTCTTCAAATGTTGTGTGACAGTGTGATACCAAAGCTATTATTCCAATTTCTCACTTTTTTCCCCTTCCTGCCTTTGGATACCTGAAGTGTCACCAGATTCTGTTTGCTTTGCTGTCACATTGTTCAGAGAGTTTCTATGCCGTGACGATGTTTCCTAAGGGGGCGTCTGTTCAGCGCTTGTAAAGACTGTGTCCTTATGAGGTGCATTTCCTCCACTTTCATTTGAATTAGCTTGGCATGTTCAGGGTCAGTTCAGAAAATGCATTTGGTTGTATTCCCCCCCCCCCGGTGCAAGAACGGAGAAGAATAAGTGCACAGGTACAGTATATGTGGTACCTTGCTCAACAGTAGTAACTGTGATAGGGATCTTGGAGTCCTAGTGGATAACCATTTAAATATGAGCCAGCAGTGTGCAGCAGCTGCCAAAAAAGCCAACACAGTTCTAGGCTGCGTAGAGGGATAGAATCAAGATCACATGAAGTGTTAATACCACTTTATAATGCCTTGGTAAGGACACACTTGGAATACTGCATCCAGTTTTGGTCGCCACGATATAAAAAGGATGTTGAGACTCTAGAACAGTGGCGCTCAACCTTCCTAATGCCGCGACCCTTTAATACAGTTCCTCATGTTGTGGTGACCCCCAACCATAAAATAATAAAATTATTAGGAAACTCAGGGGTGGGTTCTAACTTACCTCGCTGCCGGTTCGCTTCCTCCTGTGCTGCGTGGCCGCGCCTCGTGGGCACGTGTGCGCTTTGCGCGCGCACGCATGTGCAGTGCCAATTTTTTAAAAAAATTGCGAAAAAAAGCTGAAAACAAGATGGCGACGCATGCGCAGTGCTGGAAATTCGGCTTCTGCACATGCTCAGAAGTTCCCATGGTACAGATATTTTTTTTTTGCAGTAGTCTATTTGCATGTGGGTGGACCCGCCTGGAGACAGATAGAGGAGCGGTGTCTCGGTTCCTAAGACCATCGGAAATATGTGTTTTCCGATGGTCTTAGGTGACCCCTGTGAAAGGGTCGTTTGACCCCCCAAAGGGGTCGCGACCCACAGGTTGAGAACCGCTGCTCTAGAAAGAGTGCAGAGAAGAGCAACAAAGATGATTAGGGGACTGGAGGCTAAAACATATGAAGAACGGTTGCAGGAACTGGGTATGTCTAGTTTAATGAAAAGGACTAGGGGAGACATGATAGCAGTGTTCCAATATCTCAGGGGTTGCCACAAACAAGAGGGAGTCAAGCTATTCTCCAAAGCACCTGAGGGCAGGACAAGAAGCAATGGGTGGAAACTAATCAATGAGAGAAGCAACTTAGAACTAAGGAGAAATTTCCTGACAGAACAATTAATCAGTGGAACAGTTTGCCTCCAGAAGTTGTGAATGCTCCAACACTGGAAGTTTTTAAGAAGATGTTGGATAGCCATTTGTCTGAAGTGGTGTAGGGTTTCCTGCCTAAGCAGGGGGTTGGACTAGAAGACCTCCAAGGTCCCTTCCAACTCTTGTTGTTGTTGTTGTTGTTATTATCATCATCATCATCATCATCATCATCATCATCATCATCATCATCATCATCATCATCATCATCATTATTATTATTATTATTATTATTATTATTATTATTATTATTATTATTATTATTATTATTATTATTAAAGTAAAGGCGAACGGTGGCTTGTCTCCTGTAGCCATTTCTGGGAATAAAACAGTGGTTGAATTCTCTGGTGAACTCCTTAGAAAACCTTGGAGTTTGAGAAACCCTTGCTGCCCTGTGGTTATTTATTTGTATCCCCCAATTTTATTATTTTTACAAATAACTCAAGGCAATGAACATACCTATAGCACACCTTCCTCCTATTTTCCCCACACGACAACCCTGTGAGGTAGGTTGGGTTGAGAGAGAGAGAGAGGACAGTGGTGGGGACTGTCCCAAAGTCATCCAAGCTGGCTTTCATGGCCAAGGCAGGACTTGAACTCACATCCTCCCACTTTCTAGCTTGGTGCCTTAACCAACTAGACCAGACTGGCTCTAGGGATGAAATTATGAAGCCTGAAATAGTAAGTTGAACTTGGTCCCCATCTCTTTCCTATAACGGAATGGGGCTATCTATACTCACCTCAGTCAGGGTATCATTCAATAATTGATCTGTGTAGATCAGGGGTGTCAAACTCGATTTCATTGAGGGCTGCATCAGGGTTGTGTTTGACCTTGGGGGGGCCAGGGGGGCATGGCCAGCTCGACGTCATCTGTGTAGATCAGGGGTGTCAAACTCGATTTCATTGAGGGCTGCATCAGGGTTGTGTTTGACCTTGGGGGGCCAGGGGGGCATGGCCAGCTCGACGTCACCTGTGTCCGGGACACCTGCGGCGGCCTGAGTGCTCTGCCAGCGAAAATGGGCTCCCGAGCTCCATTTTCAGCTGCGATGGCCTCCTGCAACCCTCTGCCAGCGAAAACAGAGCTCAGGAGGGCCCTCCTGAGCTCCCTTTTCGCTGGCAGAGGCACCACACGCCTTTGTTGTTTCCAAGGCGGCCCGGCGGGCCAGATCTAAGCACCCCACGGGCCAGATCCGGGCCTTGCGTTTGACACCTGTGGTGTAGATGGATGACAAACCGCACACAGTGGGGGTCCTTGGTGCTCTCAAACATAATCTGCCTTGTGGTGGTGTTACGCACCTGAAAATAGACCCTCCGAGCTCTCTCTTAGTTGTGTTGACGGTGCAGCTGTAGCTGTGATTTTTTTTTATTTTTTTATTTTTTTTAATTATTTTTCTTCATTAAACATCTGAATATTTTGATACAGATCTACACCCGTTTTTACAACATTGTTATATCTCAATTATGCACATTAAATCATAAATTTACAGTCTCTTCTGTCTTTGTTTTCTTCTCACGTTGTCACACAGTCTTTCCTCTTTTTTTTTAGTCCAGTTGTACCATCTAGTCCATGTTTTGTAGTATTCTGAGTCGCATTGTCCTTTGAGTTGAATAGTCAGCATGTCCATTTCAGCACATCTATATATTTTGTCCATTAGTATATTTTCTGGTGGGATTTGATTGTCTTTCCAATATTGTGCATATGTTATTCTTGCCGCAGTTGTAATATGTAGTATTAAATATTGTATATTTTTTGGATGTTGTTTTTCCATTATCCCCAGAAGGAAAAATTCTGGGGTGAATTCCATTGTTCTCTCAGTAATTTCTTGTAACCAGGCATGCACTTTTTTCCAGTAGCCCTTTGCTTCGGGACACAACCACCACGCATGAAAGAAGGTACCTACGTCTTTTTTACATTTCCAGCAAGCCGAATTCATTTTTGGGTATATTTTGGCCAATCTTGATGGAGCTAAATGCCATCTATAAAACATTTTATAATAATTCTCTTTGTATGCTGTTGACTTAGTTATTTTGCAGTTTATATTCCATGTTTTCTCCCAGTCAGCTAAGTGTATGTTGTGGCCTACGTTTTTTGCCCATGCTATCATGGGTTCCTTGACAATTTCCTCCATTTTATCGAATTCCAGCAGATATTTATATAGTTTTGATATTATTTTTTCATCCGGGCCAATCAAAATTTTATCCAGTTTTTGCATTTCCATTTCTATACCCATACCCTCAGTATCTTTTTTGTGTCGAGTTTTTAATTGTAAGTAAGTCAACCAATCAATATTTATATTTTGTTCCACCAATTGTTCTCTACTTTTTAATTTCCCTGTCGGATCTAATATGTCGCTATATTTTGCTGCTTTGGTTATATCAATTAGGTTGGGGTAGGTCATGGCTTCTATAATTGAAAGCCATTTGGGGATTTTCATGTAGTTCTTCTTTTTTATTTCATACCATGTTTTTAACAAAGATTTTCTAATTAGGTGTTGGTTGAAGTTAAGTTGTGGCTTAGTTCCATCTCTCCATATGTAAGCATGCCATCCCATTTGTAGGTCGTGGCCCTCTAGTGTTAGTATTCTTTTGTTAGTTAAGTTTATCCATTCTTTTATCCACGCCAAGGATGCTGCTTTGTAGTAAAGTTTCCAGTCAGGGAGTCCTAGACCACCTCTGCTCTTATCATCCTGTAAATTCGTTAATTTGATTCTTGGCTTTTTGTTTTGCCATATAAATTTAGATATAATTTTATTCAAATTAGTAAAAAATTTAGTCTCTAATTTGATCGGAACTGTTTGGAATAGGTATAAAAATTTTGGCAGTATACTCATTTTAATTGCAGCTATACGCCCTAATAATGATAACTGTAATTTTTTCCATTTTTCTAATTCTAATCTTGTTTGGTTTACTAATTTGTCATAATTGTCTTTTTTAATAGATGAACATCTATTTGTTAGTATTATCCCTAGATGTTTAATTGTTTTGGTTGTTTGTAAGCCTAATTTCTCTTCCAATTCATCTTTTTGTTTTATTGTCATATTTTTTGTTAATAGTTTAGTTTTTTGTTTATTGATTTTCAATCCTGCCAATTCTCCGTATTCCTCTATCTCTTTAATCAGTTTTTGCCCTGTTTCAATTGGTTCTTCTATAAAAAATACGAGATCATCGGCAAATGCCTGTAATTTATACTCCTGGTTTCTAATCTTTGTTCCCTTAATATCCTTATTATTTCGAATTTTGTTTAGTAATGTTTCCAATGTTAAGATAAAGAGCAGAGGTGACATCGGACATCCCTGACGTACTCCTTTAAAGATCCGGAATGATTGTGTCATATCCCCATTTATCATAATCTTGGCTGACTGGGAGGTGTAGATTGTTTCTATAATTTTTTCAAATTTGTCGCCAAATTTAATCTCTTTGATCAAACCTATCATATACTGCCAATTTACGTTGTCGAACGCTTTTTGCGCATCCAGGAAAGCTAGGGCGACCTGCTTTTCTGGATGCGCTTCGTAATATTCCAATATATTTAAGACGATTCTTGTATTGTTTTTTATCTGCCGCATTGGTAAAAATCCATTTTGATCCGAATAGATAATTTTATTTAGTATTTTTTTGGTTCTTTCTGCCATAATTGTCATAAAAATTTTATAATCTGTGTTCAACAACGAAATTGGTCTGTAGTTTTGTATATGATTTTTCTCGGTACCTTCTTTCATGATCGTGGTGATATATGTTTCCCTCCACGTATTTGGTATCCTAGCTCCTGTTAATGCTTCATTATATAGCTCTAATAAAGTATTCTCTAGTATTGTACTCATTTTTTTGTAATATTCCCCTGGAAATCCATCCGGTCCTGGTGTTTTATTGTTGTTTTGTTTTTGAATTGCATTTTGGATTTCTTGTATTGTAATATCCCTGTTTAACATTTCCTTATCAATTTCCTCTATTTGCGGCATACTAATTTCCTTTAAATATTCTTTTATTTTATTTAGTTCCACTGGGTCCTGTCTGTATAAGTCTCTATAATATTCTGTTGCAATTTCTTTTATTTTTTCGTCTGAGTGTTGTATTTCCCCATTTGTATCTATCAGTTGATTTATAATTCTATTGCTTTTTTCCTTTTTAATTTTATAAGCTAGCCATCTACCGGGTTTATTTGCTGTTTCAAAGAATGTTTGTTTTGTAAGCCTAATATCCTTCAAATATTCCTGTTGTTCAATTAAATTCAATTTATGTCTCGTTTCCATTAATAATTTATGTGTATTCTCTTCCTTTGGTTCTTTTTGCAGTCTTTTTTCTAACTGCTGAATATCCTTTATTTTTTCATTGTATTCCTGCCATTTTTCTCTATTTTTCTTTGCCGTATAGGCAATTGTAATTTCCCTTATATATGCTTTTAATGTATCCCATAAGTTTTGTATGGTTGTAGGCTGTTTCTTATTCTCTTTCATAAATAATTTTATTTCTTTGGTAATTGTTTGTATGTATTCATCTTCTTGGAGTATTTTTGTGTTCAAAGTCCATCTCCTTATTCCTTTCTTTTTCCCTTTCCATATTACTATTAAGGGGCTATGGTCTGCCCATATGTTTGGGGCTATCTCCACCGATGCTATGTTCTTGCACATTTCTTTATTTGTCCAGACCATGTCTATTCTTGAAAAGGATTGGTGTGGTATTGAATGAAATGTATATTGTTTGTCTTTAGGGTGCAATAATCGCCATGTATCTGTCAAATTCAACTCCTCTATCATGTCCTTGAATGTAGTTGGTAGTGTATTTTTGTTATTTTTTTTGTTTTTCCCTGTTATGTAGTCTCTTTTTGGATCTATTATACCATTAAAATCCCCTATTAAACATATATTTTTATATTTAGTTGTCATTAATTTCTCATGTATCTTTTGATAGAAGTTTTTTTGCTTTTGATTGGGTGCGTATATATTTACTAATAATATTTTTTCTCCTCCTATTTCAATTTCCACCATTATATATCTTCCTTTGGAGTCTACTTTTATTTCTTTAGACTCAATCTCTTTTTGTACATATATTACTACACCTTTCTTCCCCCCCCCCTAATGATGCGTATAATTTCCCTAGTTTTGAATATTCCAGATATTTTTTATGTACTTGTTTGATATGGACTTCTTGTAAACATATTACTTCTGCTTTTTGTTTAACTAATTTTGAAAATATTTTCCTTCTTTTTTGTGCATTGTTTAATCCATTAATGTTTAATGATATAAGTTTTGTTTCCTTTAACATTTCCGGTTTTGTTTATAAAGTGTTTTTCTAACTATTTACTTTTAGCTTCTGCTGCTGTTTGTGTCCTTGTTTTAATTCTCTCTACTTTTTTATTTAAATCTTCAGTCTCTTCAATTCCCTCCCTCTGTACCTCTTCTTCAATCTCCTGCTCTTCTTCTTCACTTGCCCCATCCACTTTTCCTTCACTTTCCATCTCTTTCTCCATACCAGCAAGTTGTTCATATACCTCCTGTGCTCTTTCTATGGTATCCACCTTTACTTTTCGTCCTTCCAAGTTTATTATCATCCCCTCCGGAATGAGCCATCTGAATATAATGTTCTTTTTATTTAACAATGTTGCTAGTGGCTTATAGTCTCTTCTACGTTCCCTAACCCTTCTTGGGACTTGTTTCAAGATGTTTATTTCTCTCCCTTTGTATGTTAATGTCCCCCCTCTCGTGGCTAAGTAAACGTTGTCTCTTGTTTTCTTTCTGGCAAACCTTATATGTATTTCTTTCGGCAGGCGGTGGCATCTAGCGTAGTTGGTTTGTATCCTGTACACTTCGTCTATTTCATTTCTGGTATCTGTTTTGTCTTGCTGTAGAATTTCTGCTACCACCCCTGCCATCACATCTCCCAAGTCTTCCTCCTTATTCTCTGGAATATTTTGTATTCTTAAGAAATAAGATGATCTATCCATTTCGAGATGGATCAGTGAGGACTCCAGCTCTCTATTTATTTCTGTCACTCTCTGGTCTACCTTCTCAATTTTATTTTCATTTTGTTCCATTTTTTTTTCCACACCACTAATACGTTGTTCATTTTTTTGTATCGCCTCCTGTATCATCTCCATTCTATTGTCTAATCTTGAAATATCTGATTTTAGTTCGGTATGATTTTGCGTAATCAATTCCTGTAATTTAAGCATTGTTTCCTGAACCACGTTTAGTGTGCTGTTCATATTCTGCATAAGGGATGTGCCCCCTTTTTCTACTGATAACATGTCATCTATCTGCCTTTGAGTGACTGGTGATGCTGCACTTGCAGCTCCAGCTTGTGCTAGTTTCTTCCCCCCCTTCATGGGCATATTTGTTGTATTACTTGTCATTTCCTTTAAGATTGATTTTTGTTGTTCTAAAATTTTGTAGATCCTCTCCCAGATTACCATATAACAATCTTTTACCCTGTTGTATTATTTAGTTCTCTATCAATCCTGTATGTTTTATCAATTACTGATATAGTTCTCTATGTTCTTAAATGTACCAATTATCCAAAAATTCTATATAAATATATCTATAAATGATCTATGTTACTATAGTACTTATATTAATAACTAATTAAATATTTTAGATATGTTAAAGAGTTATACAGTAGAATATCACAATATATCAATAGTTTTCCTTATAAAATTTTAACCAATCTAATTATAGTTATGATTACAATTTATATATTTCTATTAATGTTCAAAGTATCCTCTATAGACTTTACAATTCAATCAATATATATCCCTATTTGTTTTAAATCGATCCTTAAAAATATTATTTCAAAATAAATATATATATTATTTAAGTTACAGTTAAAATTCCCTAGGGATTGGGCGGCATAGAAATCCACCAAAATAAAATAAATAAATAAATAAAATTAAAAATATTACATTTATAGACACTAAAGATTTTCCCTTTTTTACAATCTATAAATAGGAAGAGGAGAGGGTAGAGGATTTAATTATAGCAGGATATTTAGTGAAAAGTAAAATAGGTGATAAAAATGAAATAAGTGTTCAAAGGTGAAAAATAGAAAAAAGTTATATAATATAGTTCTTTTTAAGCGGTACCAGTTTCAGTTGGTATTAAGTGGATCTCAGCAATCCTGTAAGTGTTTTAGAGGTCTTGATTTCCTTGGATTCTGCAATCAGATGTTTCTTTCTGGCCTCAATAATAGAGATCGTTCCGTTCAAAATTGCTAAGTCATCTACCATGTGCTGTTTCTCCGCTCCCGTCTCTGATCTCTCATCTGGTGTTGAATCTCCAATTTCTCTGGTCTGCTGTCTCTCAGCAGGTAATCCTCCGATAACAAAAAGGTACTATTCCACGTCCTCCACAGGGGCTCAATTTAGCTCTTTTGTTATGTTTATTCAAAGTGCTGTTTCCTCCTTAGAGTCCTGTCCTTCTGCTCGTTCTTTGTTTTCGCTGCCGATTTTCTCACAGAGCTCCTTAATTGCCCTGTCCTTGTGGTCAGATCTCCCTCTTTATAAATCCAAAGTTTTCGTGAGAGTTAGGTTTGGTATTCCAGGTGCGATCCGCTATTATTTTTGCTTCCTTTTCTTATGTGGTGCTTTGAGGCTTCGGGTCCGCCATACTTCAAAGAGCAGAGACGGACGCTTTCATTTCGGATAGTGAGGGTGCCCTCTGCCCCAGCGGGCGAACGCCTTCGCCCCGCTGTTGCCTGGGATTTCCCTCTTGTCCACCAAGTCCTACAAACTTCGATGCCCCGAAAGGTCTCCAAAAACAAAAGAAGAAAGCAGCCTCTGAGGACGGAGATCGTCCCTTTACAGCTGCTTCACCCCACGTCACCACAGGAAGTCCTTTTTTTATTTTTTTATTATACACAAAAACATAACATAACATACAAACACATAATATTAGGACTTTTAGTTCCTATCTTAAATATAGCGAAGATCAGTTCACCAAATTTCATACACATATATTATAAATATACCTTCTTTTCTATATCCATAATTACTATTTGCTCTTTTATATATACACATATAAATTTATTTTCTGGACTATTTTGTTTTATTACTTACATCAATATAAATTTAATAATTGGTATTTACACATTCTATTACTCCATTATCCCTGTTCTTTAACCATTCATAAAATCTAAGTGCAAGATGTTTTACAGATGGCATCTCCCACCAGCAAGGCTTGCGAAAATATCAAATAAAGTATCACCCCTATGTTGTGAAAAAGGAAAACAAAGGGTTAAAATTAGAAAAATAATAGAAGAAATAATAAAGGATCACATTGATTGGAAGCCAGAAATCTTTTTATTGGGAATTATATCAGGTAATTATGTGAAAAAATATATTATTTAATAATACATATAGTGACAGCTGCTAGAATAGTATATGCAACAAAATGGAAACAATAATATACCAAACGATGAGGAAATTATAAGAAATTTTTTTGACTGCGCTGAGATGGATAAGATGACGAAAGAATTACAAGACGAGGAATCAGAATATTATTTAACATAGCTGTGGTTTTTAAAACTCTCCTCCTTGTCACGGCAACACGCCATAGTTTGGAGGGGAGGAAAAAATTCGGAATCCCTTTTTTTTGGTGGTGGTGGTTGCTAATTGCCTCATTCTCGGCAGAAGGGTACAGACAGCAATTAGCATCCATCAGATTATGAAGCAGGTTCTAAGCTTTGTAGTCTCCGGGAAAAACAGTATGAATAGCGGTATTACTAATCCAAGGTCAAATGCCCTGGGATCTCATTAATTCCAATTGGAAGTTAGTGTCTGTCTCCCCACCCCCACCCCTTCTTCTTCTACGCACAGATGGGTTCAGGAAAGTTACTCGGCCATCAGCATTAGCCAAAGACGTTCATCTGTGTGGCAGCGTGGGAATTAATTTATCGCCCCTCCTCTTTTTTGGTCCAAATTAGTTGTCAATTGCTTAAAGCCAGCTGGGCCACAATTCCTTTTCCCCAATAAGAAGCCAACGGGAAGGTCAAATTCTCACCTCCTGGAGTTGTGGGTATTTCCAATGCTGGAGGCTTTCAAGAAAAGATTGGACAACCATTTGTCCGAGATGGTTTGAGCCAGGACTCCTGCCTTAGAGGGTTGGACTAGAAGATCTCTACATTTCCCTTCCAGCCGTAGGTTTCTCGGAAAGAACTCAGGATTAGCAGGACTCTTAGCCGAGGCCGTTGTTGGTTTTTGGAAGTCATGCGGACGATCGGATGTGTCGTCAGTTCTGGAACGCTGACAGTGTGTTTGAAAGGCAAACGATGAAAGAGGTTTGCTGAACAGGTGGATTGGAGTTTTACTTGGATACAGGTATTCCTCAATGTATGACGGTAATTGAGCCCAACATTTATGTCGCTAAATGAAACATTTGTTAGCACTTAGACTTATATACCACTTTGTAGTGTGTTACAACCCTCTCTAAGCAGTTTACAGAGTCAGCCTATTGCTTCCGACAATCTGGGTCCTCATTTTACCGACCTCGGAAGGATGGAAGGCTGAGTCGACCTTGAGCCGGTCAGGATCGAACTGGTGGCAGTCGGCAGAGTTAGTCTGCAGTACTGCGCCACCACAGCTCTTTGTTGCCTGATTGTTGAGTGAGTTTTACCTCATTTTACGATGTCTTGCCGCAGTTGTTAAGCGAATCACTGCAGCTGTTGAGTTAGCAACATGGTTGTTAAGTGAATCTGGCTTCCCCGTTGACTTTGCTTATCAGGGTCACTGCAATTGCCATAAATATGAGTCATGGCCAAGTATCTGAATTTTGATCGCATGACCATGGGGATGCTGCAATGGTCATAAGTGTGAAACACGGTCATGAGTTGCTTTTTTTCAGAGCCATTGTTAGTGTGTACCTAGATTTCTCATTTGGAACCACAGGAAAAAAAGATAAACCTATTCTTGTTAATAGTATAGAACAGGGGTCCTCAAACTTGGCAACTTTAAGACTTGTGGACTTCAACTCCTAGAATTTGGGAGAAAACGGCCTCCCCCGCCCCCCCGGAGGCCCTCTGGAGGCTGGAAACAGCCCATTTCCCAACTTCCGGTGGGCCCGGTAGCAGGGGTGAAATTCTCCCTGTTAGGCCCGGTTCGGGCGAGTAGGTAGCGGTTGCGGTGGCTGGTTCGGAGAACCGGTAGCGATGGCAGCGCGAGGCTCCACCCACCCGCCCCGACATCATCACTTCCTGGTTTTTAAAAAAACTTTTTAAAGCCTTGTTTCCCTGCTGGTTCGCCTGAAAGAGAGGGAAGGGAGAAAGAAAGAGGGAGGTGTTAGAAGGAAAAAATCAGGACTCACTTTCCAGCCGGGAGATCACTTGGCAAAGAAGAAAAACAAATGCTGTTGCTTTAAATCAGGAGTCTCCAAACTTAGCCGCATGTCTGGCTGAGGAATTCTGGGAGTTGAAGTCCACAAGTCTTAAAGTTTGAAGACCTCTGGTATCGAAGTAGCTGATGGTGCCATCTCCCCCCCCCCCTTCAACTTTCAGGCCTGGATTTCCTTGAGGCACCCCACCCAAGTATATTAGTAGATCCATCCTGCTTACTTTTTATATTTACAAGATCAGCTGGCTGGCATGTGACCTATAAGTGAAAAAGATGCAAAATAAATTGGCGGATAGCCGAAAGGGCGGGGTTTTTTGTGCTCCGCGGTTCCCATTTAGCATAATCAACAGAAATAGGACAATAGTGAAAGATTTTAAGAAGCTGGGAGGTTTTCCTGGGCTTATCGGGGCTGACTCTACCGTTAGATATAATGAGGCAGCTGCCTTAAATAGCCAATTTCAGATGGTTGTGAAAAGGACCTGGTGCATTATACTGTATTTTAGATTTGTTTGGGGACAGGGTTTTCTGCTTCCCGGCTGTCAAAAATCAAGGGCCTTGGGGTTGGATCGCTCAGCGTCGGCCAGGAAAAAGCCTGGGGCCACTGTCCGTGTTTACCATTTTCTCTCCAAGCCAGCATTCTTGCTTGTCTGGTGGTAGCCTGCTTTAAATTCCCCTAATTTGGTCCTGCAAAGGGGGTGCAAGAAATGTGTCAACTGAAGAAACGAGGAGTGGAAATGATAGCTAGGCTTCCTTTATGCTCCTTGGCATCAAACAGAAGAATAGCCAGCCAATGTTATGAATTTTGGCTTTCTAGCTAATACGGTGTTTGTTTGGGGCTGCCAAGAACAGATGTCGTATGGAATTAAGCCAAACTTATACTAAATCAAATTTATAAATTATTCAAATTTTATATAAAACATATCTTATCAAAAAGGGTAGTTATTATTCAAATTATATGTTATTAATTCTAAATTCAATTTAATTCAAGCCATCCTGTATCAATCTAATATAATTTTTTTTCCTATAAGTCAAAAACCTTTTGACTAAACAATTATACTAATTAATTATATACGAAACCTACACACAACTAATATTATTAACACAATTAGATATGATAAAACAATTCTAAATAAGGTTCTATGATGTTCCACCGTACCTCATCCATTCTCTTTTGTTCTTTCAAATATTTCATTCTTATAGTTATTTCCCTTCCACCTCCATTCTATTAGCCTTTTCTTTTTCTTTCTATTATTTTTATACCAATAACTTTTACAGTGACAAGAAAAAAGCAAGAGGGGAACATTGGTATCAGAAGAAACAATATAAAAATGAGAGGGATAAAAGGGAGAAGAAATTAAGAGAAATTAAGGATAGATTAATACAAATAATTAACTCAGAAGGAGGAAAAGAAGTTTGGGAATTAAGCCAAACTTAAACTGACGTACAAGTAGCCCTTGACTTACCACCACAATTGAGCTGCAAATTTCTATTGCTAAATGAGACGGTTGTTAAGTGAATTTTGCCCCATCCTGAGAATTTCTTCCCACTGTTAAGTGAATCCACCACAGTTGTTAAGTTAGTAGCAATAGCATTTAGACTTTTATACCGCTTCACAGGGCTTTTACAGCCCCTTTCTAAGCGGTTTACAGAGTCAGCCTATTGCCCCCAACAATCTGGGTCCTCATTTTACCGACCTCGGAAGGATGGAAGGCTGAGTCAACCTTGAGCCGGTGAGAATCGAACTGCTGAACTGCAGTCAGCCGGCAGTCAGCAGAAGTAGCCTTGCATTACTGCATTCTAACCACTGCGTCACCGCAGCTCATAGTAACACGGTTGTTAAGCGAATCTGGCTTCTCCATTGATTTTTGCTTGTCAGAAGTTCGCAAAAGGTGAGATCACACGATCCCGGGACACTGCAACCGTCATAAATATGAACCAATTGCCGAGCATCCACATTTTGATCACGTGACCACAGGGATGCTGCAACGGGTCGTAAGTGTGAGAAACGGTCATAAGTCACTTTGTTCAGTGACATTGTAACGTCGAAGGGTCACTAAATGCACGGTTGTAAGTCGCGGATGACATGCATTGTGTAAAAATTGTATGAATGAAGGCGAATATAGGAGGGATAACGTTGCAGGATCCAATCTGGGTTGGTCACCGGGACCAGAGGTTTTGTCTTCCGAGGTTTCAGACTCGTGCTGGAGCTTTTATTTACCACACAATAAACAACACACATTCTACTAGAGCAGTGGTTCTCAACCTTCCTAGTGCCGCGACCCTTTAATACAGTTCCTCATGTTGTGGTGACCCCCAACCATAAAATAATAAAATTATTAGGAAACTCAGGGGTGGGTTCTAACTTACCTCGCTGCCGGTTCGCTTCCTCCTGTGCTGCGTGGCTGCGCCTCGTGGGCACGCATGTGCTTTGCCAATTTTTTTTTTAATTGCAAAAAAAAGCCGAAAACAAGATGGCAACGTGTTGTGGCCAGGTCGAGTCCAGTGCAATTAGCAGCCGATCCCGAGGATTCGGAGGTAGTGAGGGTGCAGTACAGAAGACCGGTGTTCCTGGCACCAGAGACGGAGAGTGAAGAGGACGTGGGGTCAGAGGCTGGCGAACAATTAGAGCCTGATGCATCTCCTGAGATTAGTGACTCAGGAGAAGAGGAGGAGCCTCTTCTGGATGCCAGAGCACGCAGGTTCTCAAAGAGACATGAGTTGCTAATCAGGAGGAGGCTTCCTCGTGAGTAGTAATGCAGGGCTTGACCACACCCTGAGGGTATTTAAGGGTCTGTCACGAGGGGCTTCGTTGCAGAGAACAACTCCGTTCTGTGGTTTCAGCATTTTGCTCCTGCATCTACAGCTCGGATTATCAAAAGTGAACATTTTTCCTGTGTTAATGAGAGTTGGGTTTCCGCCAAAACTTCCGTGAGTTGAGATAATGATAATTAATTGCTTTCTGGGACTCTAGCGAACTACTAATACTTTGTAAATAACTCAATTAATTACCTGATATTCTTTTGAAAAGACTCAACTCTGGCGAAGACTTTATTAGAAGTAAAAGAGTATTGTTCCCAATTCCTTCTCGTGCATCTTATTTTGGGGGCATATCTGTGGGGACAGAACACGACGCATGCGCAGTGCCGGAAATTCAGCTTCTGCGCATGCTCAGAAGTTCCCATGGCACAGATTTTTTTTTACAGTAGTCTATTTGCATGTGGGTGGACTCGCCTGGAGACGGATAGAGGAGCGGTGTCTCGGTTCCTAAGACCATCGGAAATATGTGTTTTCCGATTGTCTTAGGCGACCCCTGTGAAAGGGTCGTTCGCCCCCCCAAAGGGTTCGCCACCCACAGGTTGAGAACCGCTGTGCTAGAGAGAAGTTCCCTGAAAATGGGGCTCCGAAAGCTCAGAAGACAAAACCTCTGATCCCGGTGACCAACCCAGATTGGATCCTGTAAAATTGTAATTTGGCTTAGGCATTTACATGAGTTTGTAAACTAGGGTTTAGGGCTGTGATGGCGAACTTATGGCACGCGGAGCCATATCTGCCGGCACGTGAGCTGTTGCCCTAGCTCAGCTCCAGCGCGCATGTGCACGACGGCCAGCTGATTTTTGGCTCACACGGAGGCTCTGGAAGGGTGTTTTCGGTGTCCGGAGGGGTGGGGGAGGCTGTTTTTGCCCTACCCAGGCTCCAGGAAAGCCTCTGTCGGGAAACGGGAGCGGGGGACACGTGTGCATGCACGGGTGCGGGGCAGCGTGGGGGGTCATGCACACATGCGCAGGGGTGGGGTGCGTGGGGGGGCATTGAATTATGGGTGTGGGCTATAGCGCGCACACGTGCGCTTTTGGCACCCGAGGAAAAAAAGGTTCCACATCACTGGTTTACGGCAAGACAGTAAGGCGAGAGCTGATTTTTTTTTTTTTTGTTTATGGCTGGAGACCTTGATATTTCGATAGTCATGAAAAACATAAGGCTGCTTTATAACATCTGGACCGAGGTGATTTTAGAAGCAAGTTTTGGGGTTTAGCTCTCATACAGGTTAAGTTTCCACCACATGGACTTCCTACTTCCAAAGGTCAGAAAGCTGCTCTCAACTGTGAGCATGTTACGTTTACGGGTGGGCTTCAAAAATTTTTGCAAGGGTTGCTGGGTGGTCATCGCCATGGTGGTCGTGGTCTAGTCAGCCTCCTGCACCATGGAGGTGGGCGTTTTTGTCCTCCCTGGCTCCAGAGGCTTTCCTCGAGCCTCCAGGAGGGCGAAAATGGCCTCCTCAGGCTCCGGAGGCCAGAAACAAACTTTTGGTAGGCCTGTTTTTCACCCTCCCCGAGCATCTGCGCGTGCCCTGCACTTACCTGCATCCAAAACAAGCCGCATGGGGACTCCTGGGAGGAGCGGGGCGGGGTGCGTGGGGCCAGCCAGGAATGAGATTTGGGGGTTCTCCAAACTGCACAGAATCTTAGCTAGAGGTTATCCCGAACCCCTGCGAACCCTCAGCAGCCCACCCCTGGTTATGTTCAGGAGGGACCTCAAGGACCATATAGAGGTGAGTTGCAGGTTGCTCACCTCTAGATTACAGCATAGAATGTTGGGTCAACCTGGTCAGTTGAATGCATTCAATAAATTGTAATTAACTCAGGGTCTGACGTGATAGATGAACTTAATCCAAAAGTCTTCAGGACCATCTCTCCTGGCCCACCTTGAAGGTTCCTCCCCATGGAGACGACATCTTAGGAGCACCTTCTCAGTTGAATACCTGACACCAAGATAGGTTCCCCAGCCAGAATTCTGGGAGTTGAAATCCATGTATCTTAAAGTAGCCCAGGTTGTGAAACACTGCCTTTAAAACATCGTTACGCCTCAGAGCTTTTGACTGCTGCTGTTGCCAGGGTGCCTTAAGTAGCTAGCAAATTGTCAATGCAGGTTTAATTGTTGCATGTTTATTGTCGTTGCGGCCATGCCGTAAACCATCTTGAAGCCTCTGGGAAATGGGTGTTTTAGATATGTGTACGTAAATAAATACCTCTAGATTATGGCTAGGAGATAGAGTAGCTCAGCATGCCGAGCGCTACGTGTCCTTGCAGGACCAGTAACTCATAGTGGTGGGAGTAAGCCAGAAGACAGCGTGGCATCAGCTGTCACCTTACTGTCTGCCACACACGGTACGTTAGTGCAATTGTGTAATAACTTGGCAGAGGTACATTGACGAGGCGTTTCTGGAATAGGTGTGAGCTGCATGCCTTGTGAAATTTGGGGTTGCTCAGACGGACTGGCAAAAAAAAGCACAACAGAAGGTTTTCTAAGCAAACTCTGGGGTCGCTCCTGTGTCTATGCTATCTTCTCTTTCATGCCAGGTTAGATGCCTTCATTTGTAGAATGAAGCTCTAGAACAAGCACAAAAAAGTAAAATAATAACAACAGGCAGACAAGAAACGATCCGTAGCAATTCTCACAATGTTCAGCACTCTTGGGAGGGTAACCCAGATAGGATACAAAGTAGGAGAGTTAGTTTATTAGGTCAATAGGATCGTCATAAGGACTCAGTTTTGGTTTTCATCCGAGTACGGATGGCGTATCCGAACGAGCTAATGCAATGATAGAACAATATATATTATGTAAATGTTCAACAAAACGATTGGACTGATTTATTGCTGTTTGCTGAAGTAGCATACAGTAATGTACACAGCAGCACTGGATTTACACCTTTCAAAGTGACCTCTGGGATTGAATATGTGGCTATGCCTGAGATCCCTCAAGACATCCCATCGTCCACAACCTTAACTGAATGGATGGGTAATATAAAAAGCACATGGCCAGGGGTACACAAAGCTCTAGAACGGGTGTCAAACTCCATTTCATTGAGGGCCACATCAGGGTTGTGTTTGACCTCATGGGGCTGGGGTGGGCATGGCCAGCTCAATGTCACTCGTGTCGGGGTGCCTGTGGTGGCCTGAGTGCTCTGGCAGCGAAAATGGGCTCCCAAGCTCCATTTTCAGTTGTGACGGCCTCCTGCAACTCTCTGCCAATTAAAACGGAGCTCAGGAGGGCCGCGTGCTGCAGTCCTTTGCTGTTTCCAGGGAGGCCCCACGGGCCAGATCTAAGCACCACACGGGCCGGATCCGGCCTGCGGGCCTTGAGTTTGACACCCTTGCTCTAGAACAAGCAAAAAAAAGTAAACAAAAAACAAAAAGAAACCAGGCAGAAAAGAAACGAGCTACTCAGAAGTTATTTAAAGTAGGCGATAAGGTGTTAGATTATTATTAGAGTTGGAAGGGACCTTGTAGGTCATCTAGTCCAACCCCCTGCTCAAGCAGGAGTCCCTACACCATTTTGGATAAATGGCAGTCCAATCTCCTTTTGAAAGTCTCAAGTGTTGGAGCTCTCACAACCTCCGCAGGCAAGCTGTTCCACTGGTTGATCTCTCTCACTGTCAGAAAGTTCCTCCTTATTTCCAGGTTGAATCTCTCTTTGGTCAGTTTCCATCCATTATTCCTTGTCTGGCCTTCTGGTGCTTTGGAAAACAGCCTAATCCCCTCCTCTCTGTGGCAGCCCCTCAAGTATTGGAACACTGTTATCATGTCACCCCTGGTCCTTCTCTTCGCCAGACTGGCCAAGCTCAGTTCCTGCAACCGCTCTTCATATGTTTTAGTTTCCAGTCCCCTTATCATCCTGGTTACTCTCCTCTGCACTTTCTCTAGAGCTTCAATGTCTTTTTTATAGTGTGGTGACCAGAACTGGATGCAGTACTCTAGTTGTGGTCTAACTAAGGCTTTATAGAGTGGTATTAGTACCTCCCTAGTTCTAGATTGTATCCCTCTGTTAACGCAACTCAGGATTGCATTGGCTTTTTTGGCTGCCGCTGCACATTGCTGGCTCATATCTAGTTGGTTGTCCACCAAGACTCCTAGATCCCTCTCGCAGTCACTGCTATTGAGTGTGGTTTTACCCACACTCAATAGCATATATTTGTCCACAAAATATTTGCTTCCGGTGGCATTGCCTTCAAGATTCAGAATGCTTTATTCTTTGTGCCTTGGTAGCTCTGAAAAAGCCAGAGAAGCAATTTCTAGTTATCCTCTTGGCATTGCTCATAGGCAATTCATCGTCAGCCTCACAAGCTTCCGGTTGGGTGGACATCTGCTCCCAACCAGTAAAACAAGGTAAAGGGGTCCCTGCAGATTTTACTCTGCTAGTCATTGCCGACTCTAGGGGGCAGTTTTCACCACTGTTTCAAGGCCATTGAGCCAGCGCTGTCCAAAGACATTTCTGCGGTCATGTGGCCATCAAGAGTCACGGAGTGCTGTTCGCTTCCCACTGAAGTGGTACCTATTTATCTACTCGCATTTGCACCAGGGTTGAAATTCAGCAGGTTCTGACAGATTCTGGAGAACCTGCAGTGGAATTTTTCAGTAGTTCGGAGAACCGGCAAATACCACCTCTGGCTGGCCCCAGAGTGGGGTGGGAATGGAGATCTTGCAGTATCCTTCCCCTGGAGTGGGGTGGGAATAGAGATTTTGCAGTATCCTTCCCCTGCCACGCCCACCAAGCCACGCCCACAGAACCGGTAGGGAAAAATTTTGAATTTCACCCCTGATTTGCATGCTTTCGAACTGCTAGGTTGGCAGAAGCAAGGGCGAGGACCGGAACTCACCCTGTCGTGTGGCGCTCAGGTCTTGAACCTGGGCTGCTGGCTTTCTAGCCGACAAGCCCAGCATCTTAACTGCTGAGCCATCGCGCCACCCATTTGCTCCCACCTGCTAAGAATTATGGGAGTTGATCCTGTCATCTGCAGAGTGCCCAGGTGGGGAACATGGTGGTAGATGTAGTCCTTCACCATAGCAGATGGTTTCTCTTTTTTTTTCCAATTTTTTTTCCTCCACCACTTTTACATTTCAATGAACATATACCTTCAATTATTACAATAAAATACACAATTTTACATTTATATTCCATCATTCAAAAATCAACATCTTATACATACGCTTATATCATCAATCATCAGTCTATTCTACTTTTCTTTCCATTGCACTCCCCCTCTCTACCTCCATCATCTCCTCCTACTTTCTTACTCCTTCACTCCTCCTCTACTCTCTCTACTCCTTCTCTTCCTCCCCATCTACTTCCTCTTACACCCTCTTAACCTTCCCCTGAGTACTCTTTTATCTTCTTATGTTTAACAGACTGATGATACAATCTCAAATTTGAGCTCTTCATTCCCTGCTAAGAAATTTTTTTTATTATTGTTGTTATATTTGTATAGTACTTTATTTCTAGGTATATGCTTCTAGCTTCATCTTACCTCCACAAAAAAAGGAAAAAAAAGGAAAAAAAAGAAAATCTAGTTTTGTCATCTGGGATATTCACCAATTATTTTTCCAATTCTACTCCTAAGTTTCTCCGCTGTTCATTAATTCCCACATTAGTTGTTATTCTCCTGCTTCTTAATTTTAGGCCCAATTTGCTTCCTCCACTTTTTTGTCTCTTTCTTCATTGTTTATGGTTTTTTTCCCCGTCTATTTTATCACAAACTAAATGCCCAATTTATACATTCCAATTTCTTATATTAATCAAAAAATTTCTTCTTTAATTATTTACCCTCAAAATTAAACATTTAACACTTGGAATATATGATTTTTAAATTTTCCCTTTATACATATCTCATTTTTTTAAAAGAAAAACAAGATAATACACTGTCATAATATGCTTTTTCAATTACTAATCGTCAAAAATCTTTCTGAATTATTGAATTAAGTATTCAACTCTTAACATAGTACATTTTTCCCTTTTAAAGTTTTTCATTTAAACAAGTTCATATGTAAAAAGAAAGAAAAAAAGTACACAATCAAAATATATCTTTTAAATTCTAGTATTCATATTTGTCATTCATACTTCCCATATTGGTTAACATTATTTTATCTAAAATACCAAATCTTCTAATTCATTGAATAATATTAATCTATATTTAAAAGGACAGAAAAAATATTCAACTCTTAATGAAATGATAACTCTAAATAAGAAGAGAAAAAAAAACATTTCCACAATATTTCAGTGTCTTCATTCATTCCCTTTTAGTTTCTCAACTAATTCATTTTTATATCTGTATTTCTTCCACATATAAAAGGACAAGAAAAAAAAAGATTCAGCTCTTAATAAAACAATAACTCAAATAAGAAGAAAAAGAGAAAAAAAACATTACCATAATATTTCAATATCTTCATTCATTCCCTTTTAATTTTTCGACTAATTCATTTATATATATATATTTCCTCCACCCCATCTAATTAAATTCTCTTCCCTCTGTCTTTTGATTTTATACCAATAAGTTCTTTTTCCCCACACTCTTTTCTTCTCTCTTAAATTTACTTTCTGCATATATCTGCTTTTCTCCATTCTTTTTTCCATTTTATGTATCTCAAAATCCTTGTCATCAATCTGAACACCATCTCTATTATCGTAACTATTATCTTTATTTCTATTTTCACTGTTTAACCCAGTGGAATATTTATCTTTATCATAATCATTAGTCAGCATTGCATTTTCAATATTATTTCCCTTTTCGTCGTCATTTATAATATCTTCTTCGCTCTTCTTTTCTTCTATTCTCATATCCAGTTTTTTTTCCATTTGTACTTCATTTTTTCCTGTCTCAAAAGCTCCAAATAGTTCTTCTAAAATCTTCAAAAAGCTCCGTCATAAACTCAGCCAGTTCCTCATAGTCAATTTTCTCCATCTTTAATATTCAACAAAGTCAAACTGTTTCAGAATTACAAATTTTAATTTTACAGTCCATCCAGCTGCTAACAAAGATGTAATCCACAGTCAAAAAGCCAGGTCCTTCTGTTCCTTTTTTATCAATCTTTATTCACATTCCTTCTTATCCAAATAGTCCAAACAGTCTTTCCACTCCTTTATTTGTTGTTAAAAGTTTCAGACCAGTTTTTTTCCTTCTCCATCTCAATCCAATGTTATCTTTTATACAATAACAGCTGCTCTATTCAAAGTCCACAGCTGTTCTTTGTTCAAGGCCGCTGCTATCCAAACACCATAAGAGTATTTCCACAATGACAATTTTTCCAACCACCAGATGGCACTCTCCAATCAAATTTTTTTCTCTATCCTATTAAAGTTTTCCATTTTCAATCAGTTCTAATTTTCCAATTATTCCTTCCAGATTTGCTTTCCAAATTTCTTTCATCATTATCCAGTCTTTAAAACACAGTTCTAAATCTTTAATAGTTGGGCTTTAGTTACAGGTCCTTTTAATTTTGTTCCACCATTATATCCACATATTAACAGCCGCTTCCTGATTTCCGGTCACTTTCCCCCCCCCCTTTAAATTAGAACGTTTCTTTTAAAATTTTCTTTGGGCAGTGTGACTCACCAGCCTCCGTCTTCTTCAACTTCTCCAGCACATGTTTCAAAAAGCTTTCCTTCCCAGATGACTCCAATCGCCGTTTCAAATCCTTGCAGATGTGAACCGCCGCGGCTAAAGGACGGCATTTTGGATAGCCATCTTCGTACGCCGCCGGTCAAGGAGACAAAGCCGGCTCCCTGGGGGGTTTGCAGCCCCCCCCAATCTGTCAACAGGCGTTCCTCTTCTTCCCCACCCCACCTGGGTGGTTCTGACCCGGTCCTGACCAGACTGGGTCCCCGGGCGGCGCACATTCAGGGCTTTCCCACAGGACACAGGGAAAGCTCCGTACTGCTGCGGTGCTGGCCACGCCTTCTTTCCAGCAGATGTTTTCTGATTTGTATGAAAGACCCTGAAACATGTTTGAGGTGGTCTGGTTTCCAAACTACCATATTTTTCGGATTATAAGATGCACCGGAGTATAAGATGCACCTTAGGTTTGGGGGAGGAAAACAGGGAAGAAAATCTACCTACCAGGTATTCCATCTGGCTAGCGTCCTTAGTCTGGTCAGCTTCAGCACATTATTTTATCCCCTGTTTAGGGCTAAAAAAAAATCTTCGGAGGGAGTAGCAATGAAAAGAAGCCTGCAAAGATTTAGGGCTGGAAAAAAAACTTCTTTGGAGGAAGTAGCAGTGAAAAAATCCTGCAAGCTGGGAAGATCGTTATCACCTTGTTAGGGCTGAAAAAACCTTTTTCGAGGGAGTAGCAATGAAAACAAGCCTGCAAAGACTTAGGGCCACTGTTCCCTCTAAGGTGCGCGGCCACACGGCCACGCACGTGATGGGAGAATGCCGCCCGGAGGTTTCTAACTTCCGCCCGGCGTTTTCTAATTGAAGAGGCTGTGCGCCTGCGAGGCCGCGCACATGAAAGGGGAACACCGCGTGGCAGTTTTTAACTGCCACGCGCCGTTTTCTAATTTTACAGGGGACATTGCTTAGGGCTGGAAAAAACTTATTCAGAGGGAGTAGCAATGAAAAAATCCTGCAAGCCAGGAAGAGCCGGGAAGATAGTTAGCACCTCGTTAGGGCTGGGGAAAAAAGCTACATTTGGAGTATATGATGCACCCAAATTTTCAGTCTCTCTTAGGGGGGAAAAAGGTGTGTCTTATACTCAGAAAAATACGGGCTATGTATATCCTGGGTCTACCAAGGTTAATTCAACCTTACTCACCCCCTACGGTCTCAGAATAACAGAGTTGGAAGGGACCTTGGAGGTCTTCTAGTCTAGCCCTCTGTTCAAGCAAAAAACCCTATACTATTTATTTATTTATTTATTTATTTATTTTGGTTTTCTTATATGCCGCCCAACTCCTGAGGGACTCAGGGCGGCGTACAGCAGAGAAAATACAAGAATAACCAACACTAAATATTACTTAAAATCAAATATAAAAATTAAAAACTCAATATTAAAACCATCCAACAACCATACAGCAACCATACATACTCGGGGGTGAGCTCAGATGGATTAGGCTCTACCCCCAGCCTGCAGGAAAAGCCATGTCTTAACGGCTTTTCGGAAGGCCAGCAGAGTGGGGATAGTTCGGGTCTCTGGGGGAAGTTGGTTCCAGAGCACGGGGCCCGCCACAGAGAAGGCTCTCCCCCTAGGGCCCGCCAGCCGGCATTGCTTGGCCAACGGGACCTGGAGGAGGCCAACTCTGTGGGCCCTAACCGGTCGAAGGGAAGTGTGAGGCAGAATGCGGTCCCGGAGATAACCTGGTCCTAAGCCATGAAGGGCTGTAAAGATGGTGATCAACACCTTGAATTGGACCCGGAGACCGATGGGCAACCAATGCAGCTGGCGGAGTATAGGTGTCACGTGGGTGTACCTTGGCACACCCACCACAGCACGCGCAGCCGCGTTTTGCACCAACTGAAGTCTCCGGCTACTCTTCAAGGGTAGCCCCATGTAGAGCGCATTGCAGTAGTCCAAACGGGAGGTGACAAGGGCATGAGTGACCGTGTAGAGCCTCCTTCTCCAAGTATGGCTGCAACTGGTGCACCAGGCGAACCTGTGCAAAGGCCCCCCTAGCCACAGCAGAAAGATGATGATCCAATTTTAGCTGTGGATCTAGGAGGACCCCCAAGTTGCGGGCCTGATCCGAGGGGGTCAGTTTCGCTCCCTCGAAAGCCAAGGAGGGACAGTTGTCATAGTCCTTAGGAGGCAATATCCAAAGCCACTCAGTCTTGTCGGGATTGAGTCCGAGTCTGTTCCTCCCCATCCAGATCCTAACGTCGTCCAGGCACCGGCACATTACATCAACTGCCTCACTGAATTCAGACGGGGTGGTGATGTACAGCTGGCTGTCATCAGCGTACTGGTGAAAACACACCCCATGTCTGCGGATGATCTCCCCCAGCGGTTTCATGTAAATGTTAAACAGGATGGGCGAGAGAACCGACCCCTGAGGCACCCCGCATAACAGGGGCCTAGGGGACGATCTCTGCCCTCCTGTTAACACCGACTGCATCCTATCGGCGAGATAAGAGGAGAACCACCGCAAAACGGTGCCTTCCACTCCCAACTCGCCGAGACGATACAGAAGGATACCATGGTCGATGGTATCGAAAGCCGCTGAGAGGTCAAGTAGCACCAGGATGGAGGAATTCCCCCCATCCCGGGCCCGCCAGAGATCATCCATCAGAGTGACCAAGGCTGTTTCTGTACTGTAGCCGCGCCTGAAACCCGACTGATAGGGATCTAGATGATCTGTTTCATCCAGAAGTTGCAGAAGCTGAGTAACCACCACCTTCTCCACAACTTTCCCTAAAAAAGGTAAGTTGGAGACCGGACGATAGTTCTTCAAGTCAGCTGGATCCAGGGAAGGCTTCTTCAGGAGGGGTCTCACCACCGCAGCTTTTAACGACTGCGGTATGGATCCCTCCCTCAAAGAAGCGGTGACCACCGCCTGGATCCAGCCGCGTGCCACCTCCCTGCTGGCCGAAACCAACCAGGAGGGGCACGGGTCCAATAAACAGGTGGAGGTACCCATCGCCCCCACAGCTCTGTCCACATCCTCGGGAGAAACAGGCCCAAACTCTTCCCATAACGGTGGACTAAGACTTGCCCCTGTCAACTCCATGGACTCTGCCCAGCTAGAGTCCAGGTTCGACCGGATCTGAACGACTTTATCCGACAGAAACTCTGCGAATTCCTCAGCTCTGCCTTGTAAGTGTTCCTCGCTCCCCCCTTTAACAAGGAGGGAGCGAGTCACCCTAAACAAGGCGGCTGGGCGAGAATCTGCGGACGCAATAAGAGCGGAAAAATAGGATCGTTTTGCCGCCCTTATCGCCACTAAATAAGATCTGATGTAAATTCTTAATAGTGTTCGGTCGGATTCGGTTTTGCTGGCCCTCCAGCGGTGCTCCAGACCTCTCTTCTGGCGTTTCATCTCCCGGAGCTCCTCGGTAAACCAGGGAGCTTTCCGGGATCCACTGCCGCGGAGAGGTCGCTTAGGCGCAATTCGGGGTAAAGCCCCTGATGCTGCGGTGTTCCAAGCGGCCACCAGGGAATCAGCCAAATTGTGTACCAGGGTTTCAGGTATCTCCCCAAGTTCCCTCTGGAATCCTTCCGGCTCCATTAGGCGCCTGGGGCGGAACCACCTAGTCGGTCCCGCCTCCCTGCGGGGGAGGAATGGGGCTGCGAAATCCAGCCTCAGTAGGAAATGATCTGACCATGACAGTGGGGTGATGACTATGTCCCTTATCTTCAGATCATCTCTCCACTGCCCCGAAAGAAACACTAGGTCGAGCGTGTGACCACCCTCATGAGTCGGACCCTGGATTACTTGGGTCAGGTCCATGGTTGTCATGGAATCCATGAACTCCTGAGCTACCCCAGAGGTTTCGCCAGCAGATGGCAAGTTGAAGTCCCCCAGCACCATAAGCCTAGGGAACTCAACTGCCAAGCCGGCTACTGCCTCGAGCAGCTCAGGCAGGGCCTTACTTACGCAGCTGGGAGGCAGGTACGTTAAGAAAAGGCCCACCTGTACCCCTAAGTCCAACTTCAGAAGGAGCATCTCACACCCAACAATCTCCAGGGCAGGGATCCTACGAGGATGCAGACTTCCACGCGTTATTATTGCCACTCCTCCCCCCCTTCCCTGGGGTCGGGAATGATGCTGCACTGAGAATCCGTCTGGGCATATCTCGGAGAGAGCTACTCCCCCATCCTGGCCCAGCCAGGTCTCAGTTACACAAACCAGGTCTGCCCCCTCCTCTGTGATTAAATCACGTATCAGGGGGGCTTTGTTGATGATTGACCTGGCGTTAAGCAGCAGCAACCTGAGCCCAGGGCCCTGAAAACCCTGGTTGCCAGGTATTCGGGTTGAGCAAGATGGAACCGGATTGGAGGGGCCGGAACAAGGGATCGCTTGTAAGCAGCGAGGTCTTATTCCCCGAGAGCGGCCCACCCCTCTGCTCCCGCCATATCTGCCTCTTCCTATTATGACCGAGATGTTCCAGCTCTCGTCCCCTCCAGAGACACCCTCCCTTCCCCCGCTGGTCCCCCTCCCTTCCTGCAGGCCATCCATACCATTCGTACTGAAGTGGGTAATAGAGCCGGGACCCCCTCCGCTTCTGTTAGCACACTCAGCGAAGGGGGAACCAGACCCAATCCCCGGTTCACTCATTCTGTCTAATCATACATCCTATAAAAAAACCTACACACTCCTATTTACCAATAAGCATACCTTCATGTTCTCCAATCACAACACATTTCAGACAAATGGTTGCCCAATCTCTTCTTAAAAACCTCCAGTGATGGAGCATCCGCAATTTCTGAAGGCAAGTTGTTCCACTGATTGATTGTTCTAATTGTTAGGAATTTTTTTTCCTTATTTCTAGGTTGGATCTCTCCTTGATTAGTTTCCATCCATTGCTTCTTGTTCTGCCTTCAGGTGCTTTGGGGAATAGCTTGACCCCCTAATCTTTGTGGCAGCCCCTGAGATAATGGAAGACTTATGATGTTGCCCTTAGTCCTTTCTCTTCATTAGACCAGCCATACCCAATTCCTGTGACCGTTCTTCATATATTTTAGCCTCCAGTCCCTTAATCTCTTTCGTTCCTCTTTTCTGCACTCTTTCCAGAGTCTCTACACCTTTTTTTGTATAATGGCAACCAAAACTGAATGCAGTAGAGGTAGTCCTCGACTTACAACAGTTCATTTAGTGACCGTCCGAAGTTACAACGGGACTGGGAAAAAAACATATGACAATTTTGCGCACTCATGACCATGGTCATGTGATTTACATTCGGGTACCTCATATTTATGATGGTTGCTGCGTCCTAAGGTCATATCACCTTTTTGCAACTTTCTGGGGAAGTGGGGAATCCAGATTCACTTCAACAACCGTGTTACTAATTTAACAACGGCAGGGATTCGCTTAACAAATGTGGCAAGAAAAAGTCGTAAAATGGGGCAAAGCTCACTTAACAAATTTCTCACTTAGCAATGTAAATTCTCGCCTCAATTGCGGCTGTAAGTCTACCTGTATTCCAAGTGTTCATTAAAAATGATACTCCTCTTTCCAATCCCCTAGTTTTGCATTCCTAAATGTGCAGCAAAGCCAAACCAGAGGTGGGTTCCTCCCGGTTCGGACCGGTTCTATAGAACCAGTAGTAACATGGCGGCCTGGGTCGCTGGAACCGGCAGCGACCCAAGCCTGCCACGCCCCTGAGCCGGTTCTCTCCTACGGCACCGCCATCTTGTTTCTTGCTTCTGCACATGCACAGAAGCTTTTTTTAAAGTACTGCACATCTGCAGAGGGTCATTTCCGGGAAGTGATGCGCGCATGCAAGACGTGCACTTTCGTCGCGATGCGAACCAGCGGGGAAGGTAGGTAGAACCCACCCCTGAACCAAAGGTCCTTAAATCTTAAAATACAGTTTTTTGAGGGAGTGGGATTACAATCTATTGAATTCTTGCATTCAGGGCAATATTAGTTCCAAATAGAGATTGAGATGTATTTTCCCCCCTGCTTGGATACATTTTCTTGAGTATAATTTCCCTCAGTGACTACATGCTGGTAATTGATGGCACTGGAGCTAATCAAGATTACCTTGCTAGAGGCCTGAAGTGATTGCTTTGAAATTAGGTTAAGGGCCTTTTATCCTGCCCTATTAGCATACTTTAGGAAATGTAATCAGGGTTAGGCATCGGGAAATAAGAGATCTCTGTCCATTTATGTATAACCTCTCTTCCTTCAGGTGTCTCAAGGCAAAATCCATTTGTATGATCTCCACAATAAACCTTAGTTTGGACTTGGAGTTAGTAGCCCAGTGAGATGGGCTTAACTCTTGTTCTCCTAGCCCAGGGGTGTCAAACTCAAAGCCCGTAGGCCAGAGCAGGCCCGTGAGGTGCTTAGATCTGGCCCACGGGGCTGCCCTGGAAACAGCGAAAGACTGGCCTGTGGTGCCGGTAGCCCGTTTTTGCTGGCAGAGTACTCGGGCCGCCACAGGCAGTCCGAAGTGACGTCGAGCTGGCCACGCCCACCCCAGCCACGCCCACCCCAGCCCCCTGAGGTCAAACATAACCCTGATGCAGCCCTCAATGAAATCGAGTTTGATACCCCTGTCCAGGGCTGGGCTTCAAAAATTTTAGCAAGGGGTTCTCCGCCCAGTTTCTGGGTGGGCGTGGCCATGGTGGGCGGGACTAGTCGGCCTCCTGCACCATGGTGGGGGGTGCGTTTTTGCCCTCCCCGGGCTCTGGAGGCTTTCTTTGAGCCTCCAGGAGGGCGGAAACGGCCTCCCCAGGCTTCAGAGGCCTTCTGGAGGCCGGAAACGGGCCCGTTTTTCCTGAATTTCTGGTAGGCCCGAATTTCCGGTAGGCCCGTTTTTCACCCTCTGCAAGCCTCCGCGTGCGCCCTGCACTTAACTGCATCCAAAACGGGCCGCGTGGGGACTCCTGGGAGGGGCGGGGTGGGCGGGGTGGGCGGGGCAGGGGCGGGCCAGCCAAGAATGGGATTTGGGGGTTCTCCGAACTGCACAGAATCTTAGCTAGAGGTTCTCTCGAACCCCTGCGAACCCCCAGCAGCCCACCCCTGCCCCTGTCCTAGGCTTATCCAAATAGGATATGGAGGCAAACTGATTGGACAGATCAGCCTTCTCAACTCTGGTTACCCTCCCAGATTTCAAATCCCAGAATTCATAAGGATGGCTGTGCTTGATGGGGAGTTTTGGGAATTGGTGGCTATCTTTTTAGCATATATGCAAATTGGATTAGATTTGGTCAATGAAAGCAATGTCTCAATCGATAGGGGGCAGTCATTAGTTTTTAAAGAAAATAAATTTTGAACAGGATTTATTTTAAGATACAAGTTGAACTTCTTTTCAAAACATATTTAGAATTTCCCCTATTGGAAATTGATCCTATTGAAATTATAGGTTGCACGCATATCATTTCATAGGCGAATTACAATTGAAATGTTTTTCTACAGCAGTGTGTCTCAACATTAAGACGGGTGGACCTAAACTCCCAGAATTCCCTAGCCCAACATGGCTGGCTGGCTGGGGCATGCTGGGAGTTGAAGTCCACAAGACCCTTGCAATAGCTGTACAAGCTATACCAAGTTACGAATGAGACTTGTTGTGACCCAGCACGGGAACCCTCAGAAAGGACACACACACAATTGTTTGCTAAATCATAAGGGGTCTTTACTAATAAATATGCTTAGTAAAAATCAGGTTTAAAGTCCAGGAAAAAACAGAGAGAGATTTCTTGGTGCATAAAGTTCGATATTCTCTTTGTGAGCTTTTGGCCAGAGTTCAAAGTCCCAAACAAACAGGCAATTAATCCGTTCTTATCTGTTACTCACTAAAGTTGGCTGGAATCCCGGAACCAAATATCAAAGGAGCTGATAATCCAAAATACAAGACTCAGAGTGGAACGCCAATGCAGAGAAACTTGAGTGCAATAAATCACGGTAGTTGCTTCCAGCACCTACTACTGCGTGTGCCAAGCCTTAAGTAGCCTGAGGGCATGGCCAATTAGCCCTCAGCTCTACATACGAGGAGACCTCCGTCTGTAGAGCCATAGCTGCCCTGCGTGCCCTAGCATCCAGCAGAGGCTCCTCCTCTTCTGATGATTCACTCAGCACCAGCTGAGAAGGTGCAGAAGGCCCTGGCTGGTTTTCCTCCTCTGGCACTCTTAGGATGAGAAAATAAATCTTAGAGGTGATGAATCTTTTCTTTTGGAAACTAATCCTTGACAAAATGAAACGTGATTAAAAGTCTAAATAACAAAATATTTATTTCAATAGAAAAGAATACAAAAAACAATAAATCTTAATGACTACATCTTGACAATCTAAGAATAGGTCCTTCTCCAACGAAGGACAGCATAAGAAGAGTAATGGAGAATAGAATGGAATGTGCATATGTGCAGATCACCCTTCACGTGACTGCTTTGCTGTATTAAAAATCTCTGGGTCATAAAGTCTGACGTGAGTACAGCTGACAACCACCTCCCGTCTGGACTACTGCAACACGCTCTACATGGGGCTACCCTTGAAGAGTATCCGGAGACTTCAGTTGGTGCAAAATGCGGCTGCGCGTGCTGTGGTGGGTGTGCCAAGGTACACCCACGTGACACCTATACTCCGCCAGCTGCACTGGTTGCCCATCGGTCTCCGGGTACAATTCTAGGTGTTGATCATCATCTTTAAAGCCCTTCATGGCTTAGGACCAGGCTATCTCCGGGACCGCATTCTGCCTCATACTTCCCTTCCACCGGTTAGGGCCCACAGAGTTGGCCTCCTCCAGGTCCCGTCAGCCAAGCAATGCCGGCTGGCGGGCCCTAGGGGGAGAGCCTTCTCTGTGGGGGGCCCCACGCTCTGGAACCAACTTCCCCCAGAGACCCGAACCATACCCACCCTGCTGGCCTTCCGAAAAGCCATCAAGACATGGCTTTTCCTGCAGGCAGGGGGTTAGAGACGAATCCATCTGAGCTCTCCCCCGGGTATGTTTGGTGGATGGATGTTTTTTTTTAATATTGAATTTTTTAATTTTTGTATTTGATTTTAATTATGTTTATTGCTGGTTTCTTGTATTTTCTTTGCTGTACGCCGCCCTGAGTCCCTCAGGAGTAGGGCGGCATATAAGAAAACCAAAATAAATAAATAAATAAAACCAAAAAATCACATTGTGACACCCCTTCTTTGTCAGTTGAGCGAATATGAGGTATCACTCAACACACATTAGACTTCTCAAGTATTCATGTTGGGCTGTTGGTAAAGATTTGTTCAAAATGTCAGCTATCTGATATACTCGAATTTCACAAAACCTTGTCTTACTGACTCTCTAACATTTTTATAACGAATATCAATGTGTCTGGACCTTGAACCTGTGAAACGTGTTTTTGAAATGTAAACTACTGATTGATTGTCTTCCATCATGATGATTGGTTGAGTCGGTCTGGTCCAGATATCTGTAACTAGAGATTCAAACCAAATTAGTGAATTACATGCGTCTGAAGCACACGCGTATTCAGCTTCAGTTGAAGAACAAGAAATAAAACTTTGTTTTCTCACATTCCAATAAACCAGGCATCCATTCAAGAACATTATGTAACCTGAAGTGCTTTTTCTTGATTCCTTGTCACTTGCCCAATCAGCATCTGCATAACAATACAATTCTGCAAAATCAGTATGTGTTGATTCTAACTTTAATTTCAAATGTTGTGTGTATTTTAAATATTTCAATAGCTTCTTAATACATGACCAGTTTGCTTTGCCCACGTGTCGTGATAGCAAATTAACACTAAGTGCTATGTCTGGTCTAGTCCAACCACTAATGTATAGTAGTGAACCAATTACTGATCGATAAAGTGTTTGATCCTTGAACTCAGGACCTTGTGCATCCTTCAAATTGTGAAAATCTGTTTGCATAGGTGTGTGTGCTATTGTAGCATCTTTCATGTTACAATGATGCAAGAGTTGTTCTATCTTATTTTCTTGTGAAAGAGAAAACCCCTTCTCTGTTTTTTTAATCTGAACACCTAAATATTCATTAATGTGGCCTAATGATTTCAATGTGAAGTATCTTTGCAAACTTGTAACAAAAATCTCACTCATGCGTTTGTTTGGACCAATGTAAACAATGTCATCAACATAAACAAGAACAATTTCTTGGCTGCCTGGAACCGATGGAGAGCTAGTAAAGCTGAGTCTGACCGGACACTTTTAAGAACTTGCATTAAGTCTTACTTGGTGGCGATACGGGCGGCAAAATGCTCGCATTTTTCCGCCCTTATTGTGTCCGCCGACTCCTGCCCAGCCGCCCTGTTTAGGGTGACTCGCTCCCTTCTTGCTAAAGAGGGTGGCGAAGATCCCTTGCAGAGCAGAGCTGAGGAATTTTCTCAGTTTCTGGCGGACAAAGTCATTCAGATTCGGACAGATCTGGACTCCATTTGGACAGGGCAGGCCGAGGTGACAGGGGCGAGTCTTAGTCCTGTTATTTGGGAGGAGTTTGAGCCTATCACTCCTGATGATGTGGACAAGTCCATAGAAGCGATGAGCGCCTCCACTTGTTTATTGGACCCGTGCCCCTCCTGGCTGGTCTCAGCCAGCAGGGAGGTGACACGCGGCTGGCTCCAGGCTGTTGTGATCGCATCTTTGAGAGAGGGGTCCATCCCGCAGCCCTTAAAAGCTGCGGTGGTGAGGCCCCTCCTCAAGAAGCCTTCCCTGGACCCAGCGGATTTAAAGAACTTCCGTCCAGTCTCCAACTTACCCTTCGTGGGTAAAGTTGTTGAGAAAGTGGTGTCGCTCCAACTCCTGCGGTTATTGGAGGACACTGATATCTGGATCCCTTTCAGTCGGGTTTCAGGCACGGCTACAGTACGGAGACTGCTTTGGTCGCTCTGATGGATGATCTCTGGCAAGCCCGGGATGGAGGTCACTCCTCCATCCTGGTGTTACTTGACCTCTCAGCGGCTTTCAATACCATTGACCATGGTATCCTTCTGCATCGTCTTGGGGAGGTGGGAGTGGGAGGCACCGTTTTACGGTGGTTCTCCTACCTCTCCGATAGGACGCAGTCGGTGTTGACAGGAGGGCAGAGGTCGGCCCCTAGGCCCCTGATTTGCGGGGTGCCACAGGGCTCAGTCCTCTCGCCCATCCTGTTTAACATTTACATGAAACCGCTGGGTGAGATCATCCGACAACACGGGGTGAGGTATCAGCAGTATGCTGATGATACCCAGTTGTACATCTCCACCTCGTGTCAGTTCAGTGAAGCAGTTGATGTAATGTGCCGCTGCCTGGACGATGTGAGGGTCTGGATGGGAGTGAACAGACTCAAGCTCAACCCTGACAAGACTGAGTGGCTCTGGATATTGCCCCCCAGGGACTATGTCGACTGTCCCTCCTTGGTTCTCGGGGGAGAAAAATTGACTCCCTCAGAACGGGTTCGCAATTTGGGTGTTCTCCTAGACCCACAGCTAAAATTGGAGCAACATCTTTCAGCTGTGGCTAGGGGGACCTTTGCACAGATCCGTCTTGTGCACCAATTGCGACCCTACTTGGAGAGGGAGGCTTTGCTCACAGTCACTCATGCCCTTGTCACCTCACGGCTCGACTACTGTAACACGTTCTACATGGGGCTACCCTCAAAGAGCATCCGGAGACTCCAATTGGTACAGAATGCAGCTGCGTGAGCTGTGGTGGGTATGCCGAGATACACTCACGTAACACTCATTCTCCGCCAGCTGCATTGGTTGCCTATTAGTCTCTGGTCGCAATTTAAGGTGTTGGTTTTGACCTTTAAAGCCCTACATGGCTCAGGACCAGGTTACCTCTGGGACCGCATCCTACCACATACCTCCCTACGACCAGTTAGGTCCCACAGAGAGGGCCTCCTCCAGGTCCCATCAGCCAAACAATGTCGGTTGGTGGGCCCACAGGGGAGAGCCTTCTCTGTGGGAGTCCCATCTCTCTGGAACCAACTCCCACCAGAGATCTGGACTATCCCCACCCTACTGGCCTTCCGCAAAGTCGTAAAAACATGGCTCTTCCGGCAGGCGGGGTGAAGATCGGACTCCCCCATGATTGAATGTTCCTTTTAAAATTATGGAATGTTTTTAAAATTTATGTATGTTATATATTGTTCTTATCCTTGTTGTACGCCGCCCTGAGTCCTACGGGATTGGGCGGCCTATAAGAACTTTTAATTAAATTAAATTAAATTTCATATGCATTTTCATACCTTTTTGTAAACACGCACTCATCAGTTTCGGACTTAATAAAGCCCATTGAATTTAGTTTGTCTTTTAGACATAAATACCACATTAAACCTGATTGTTTCAGACCATAAAAACTTTTGTTAAGAAACCACGTGTCCCCTTCTCGGCCCCGGAAGCTGGGGGCGCACTTCATGTAGATTTCTTCATCTAGATCAGCGTGTAGATATGCTGTTTCAACATCAAACTGGAAAACTTCTAGACCAAGAATGGTCGCTGTAGTTAAGGCAATTTTTACACTTTCAGTTCGCACTGTAGGTGAGTAGGTATTTGTGTAGTCTTCAGGATAACTTTTTGCGAAACCTTGAGCTACAAGTCTTGCTTTGTATAGTGACTCACCATCTGGCTTCTGTTTGATTTTGTAGACCCACCTTGTGCCAATGACCCTTTTGTTTGTTGGAGGTGCTGCAGGTGTAAATACTTTGAGTTTCTGCAGACTGTCCATCTCAACTTGCATAGCTTTGTTCCACTTCTCTTGTTCATCTTCAGAAAGATATTTTATTAGTGAAAAGTTCTCTGGTGGAAGTGTAACGTTACAGATCAATGGCGATGGTTTGTCTGTGAATTGCAGTGTGTATTTCTTTGGAGGAATATGTTTGGTTGATCTCTTTGAATGTCTCGGGACAGTTGTCCGTTCTTCTCCTGTGTCTTCCTCATCTCCATCATCGTCGCTAGCATCAGCATCCATGGCATGGGAGGATGGGACATCAGGTTGGCATTGGTCATCTGGTTGCACTGCCTCATCAGTTTCATCTCTGGGAAAATAAACTCCAGGATCATTAGAATGTATCTTGGACCAATCTGAGTCTTCTTCAAAATTGGCTGAATTAGAAATTGTCATCATATGTCGGGAATCAATTAATTTTCCCCATTTCGAATTGTCATCAACTCCCATATATGTCAGTCTCTTAGCTGTTTGGCCACCTTTTCTTCTTTGTGCCAATGGAATGTTCACCATGGCATATGAACCAAAAATGTGTAAGTTTGAAAGATCTGGCTGGTAGCCATGTAACATGTAAAAGGGTGTCTGATCAATGACACTGCTCCAAGTACGATTGACAATGTAGTTTGCATACTTGAGAGCTTCACTACAAAATGAGTGATTGAGATTAGCATCTGTTAGAAGACATCGCATCATGGTTTGTAAAACTCCCTGTCTTCGTGCAGCTACTCCATTTTGCACTGGTGTGTAAGGAGCTGAAGTTTGGTGTATGATACTGTTTGTACGCATCCAATCCTGGAAACGCTGTGACATGAACTCGGTACCTCGGTCACTCTGGATTCTTCGGATCCTCACTCCATGTTGATTGTAGGCTTGGACTGCAAAGTCTTTAAAGATCTGAAAGGTCTCAGATTTTTCTTTCATAGGATATACATATCCATATCTAGAATGATTATCAACAATAGTTAAAAAATACTTTTTACCGCCAATTGTTGGGCCATAAGGACCCACTATATCAGTGTGTACCAAATCAAAAATGCGTGTAGCGTGTTTTGGAATGGCTGCTGCTTTGGACTTTGCCTTTTTGCAAACAGAACAATCCAAATACACCTTACACCCCTTTAAATCCAAACCTTTTGCAAAGAATGGCATTTTCTTAAGAACTTCAAAACTTGGGTGACCCAATCTTCTATGCCACTTGAGAATTCACCTGTAATGTAAAGGTTTTCCGGTTAGTGAATTTGCAACATTGACATTTACATGAGGAACCTTAGGCTTGCATTTGGCAATTTGTTTGTCTACCCTTTGCTTAATGGCTTTAGAAGCCGGTGGAGTAATTGCAGGATCTCTCTCTGGGATCTCTCTCTCTGGGCCTGCATTGCTCTGTATTGAGATTTCTATACTTGCCTGAGCTTGAGGTTTTGGCTTTGGCCTCAAGTAATAGACTCCACCAATCAAAATTGTGTCAGCAACAATTTTACCATCCTTAATAATGTAACTCGCCTTCTGTAGGTGGTTAACCTGAAAATGTAAAACGGTAGACAAATAACTTTGGCTAAGCAAATTAGAGGTTGCTGCTGGTACATAATAAACATCTGGAACAAGTGTGTCCAACTCTTCAACGTAAACAGTTCCTTTTCCTTCGACTCTGCAGGGTTGGTCTGCAAAACCATAAAGTTCACGGAATTCTGGCTCTGGTTTATGCAGTTCTTTAAAAAGTTCTTTTCTGTAGGTAGCTTGAAGCGCCGCACCGCTATCAAGAGTCCACAAGAGACGTCTGTCGTATTTTTGACGTGGTTGTGCATCACTGGTGATGGCAAGTATGGCGTATGGTGGCTGCAGGTCGCACCTGGGACCTGGGCGACACTGCCTTCGGCCGCTGCCTCTGCCGCCTCTGAAGACTGTTCCTCTGGGCTGGTACTGGACAGGAACTGGGGTGCGTTGAAAACAATCTCTGTCGATGTGACCCACACGACCGCAAATTTGGCATCTTGGCAACCTTGGGACGTAATCCCTACCTCTGAAGGGTCGTCTGGCTGGAGCTCTGGCTGCTGCTGGTGGATACTGCAAATGTGGAGTAGCAAGCATAAGTGCTTCTTCTTCTGTTAAAATTCTACAAACGTGGTCAACTGTTCTTTGAGCAACAGGCACTTGATTAATTTTTGTAATGGCCTCTTTCCATGCGTAATTCAATGAATTGATAATAATACTGACCATTTGAAAGTCATTGACTACATTGCCTCTTTCGGCCAAGTCTTTTCGCATGGCTTTCAGGTTTGTTAAATGTGCCCCAATACTTTCTCCATGCTTAAGTCTTGAACCATGAAACTCTGATAATAGCAAACATGTGGACTCCAGTGAAATTGGGCGAAAACACCGTTCTAACTGAGTCCAAATTTCTTGGGCAGTTACATCGGGGCCAAAAGTTAATTGGAGTTGTGTTTCCATTGACATCAGTAACGTGGTACATGTTTGGATGTCCAGTTTTCTTATTGCATCAGTCCAGGGCTGTGCAGGTGGATGGAAGATCATGTCATATGTGCCTTCTCGGCAAAGCAAAAACCTAATCTCACTGACCCAAGCTTTATAATTTTCTCCTGATTGTTTTAATCTTGTGCTGCCAGCTAATGGGGCAACAGGTGCCTGGTGAGCTTGGGCTACTTGCACTGGGGCAGGTGGTGGTGCAACTTGTGGCATGCGTGCACCTTGAGCACCTATTGGAGCAGGTTGAGGTATTGGCCTCTGCGCTTGAGGTCCCATGTAGGTTAAATCCAAAGGTGGAGGAATAGATGTAGCAGGACCTCTAGGGGGCACTAATGGTTGGCCTTGCATATCCAAGCGGGACATCATTGATTCAAGCCCCATCTGAGTAAAATAATCTGGGCCATAATAATTCATGAGTAATTCGGCCCTGTCGAATGGTGCTGCAACATTACTTTTTGGAAATTCATACTGCTTTTCTCTAAAATCCGCCCCTTGAAACGTATACGGATTTCTTTCATCTAAGAGGCTTGAGGTGGCACCCATTTGTGGGCGTGGCTCAAATTTTGATGAAGAAGGAGGAAATGAGGCCATATTTGTTTCTTCAGGAATTTTAGGGAGTTGGCCGACATTTTGTTTTGCACTAAGAGTATAAATGCTACGTCTTGCGGCCCCTAATTCCATTTGCAAACGCTCAATCTCCCTATTCTGGTATTCAATCAGTCTTGTCTTTACTTGTTTGTTCAGAGGAAAATATTTCTTCCGAATAATCTTCTGACTGATGTGACTCGTCATGGGGCAATTTTGGCCTGGCTCCCGTGTGAGTAAGGTTAGCTCTGGAGATTAATGGGGTGCTTTCAACAGGTACTGGCCTTTGATAAGATTCAGAGTGTCTTTCGGCCGTCGCTGCCGGAGGAGGAGAAGAAATTCGTCTTTCAGGCATGGTGAGGATATCTGAAGAAGAAGAAGCCCCTTCTGTCTGCAGTTCCAGAATGTGTTGTTGGAGCTGTTCTTCATCAAGCGACATTTTGAAAGATTTATAATAGAGTTCTCCTCTTTAGAAAAAGGCATTAAATCTCTCTATCTCTCTAACTGGCCTAAATGCATAAATCTTGTCTAGATAGAGTCCAAAAGAAATTAATGAGGAAAAGTTCAAGCCGTCCGAGTGCTACCATGTTAGGATGAGAAAATAAATCTTAGAGGTGATGAATCTTTTCTTTTGGAAACTAATCCTTGACAAAATGAAACGCGATTAAAAGTCTAAATGACAAAATATTTATTTCAATAGAAAATACAAAAAACAATAAATCTTAATGACTACATCTTGACAATCTAAGAATAGGTCCTTCTCCAACGAAGGACAGCATAAGAAGAGTAATAGAATGGAATGTGCATATACGCAGATCACCCTTCACGTGACTGCTTTGCTGTATTAAAAATCTGTGGGTCATAAAGTCTGACGTGAGTACAGCTGACAACCAAAAAATCACATTGTGACAGGCACTGAGTCCTCCTCGCTATCAGACTCAGGTGCCAGGTGCACGGGATGATAGTGCCGCACCACAGTCGGCTCTTGGTCCTCCGGATCCATGGCCAGCTGCGCGGGACGTGGGCAAGGCACAACACTATCCCTCACCGCAGGGCCCTTCCCCCGGGTCTGTCTGTCCGGATGCGGTCTCAAGGGGAATTGCGCATGGAAGGCACGAACCAGGTCCGGAGCGTGAACAGAGGTCACATCCTCCCAAGTGAAATCTTCTGGGCCGTACCCTTTCCATTCGATGAGGTACTGGAACCGGCCCTTCATCCACCGGGAGTCCCGAATGCTGGCGACCTCATACTCGGGAGGTTCATCGGGAGCGCTGGGCACAGGTTGGGGCTGAGCAAGAGGGCGAAGCGGACAGGCAGGATGGTTGGGAACAAGGAGGGAGCGATGAAACACGGGGTGGATATGGAGCGAGCGAGGCAGGGTCAAGCGATAGGCTACGGGATTGATGACTGCTTCCACCGGGAACGGACCCAAAAAACAGTGGTCGAGCTTGCGAGCCGGTCTGTCGGAGGGGAGATGCTTGGTAGAAAGCCAGATGCGATCCCCTACCGCCAAAGGGGGTGTTGCTCGCCGGGAGTGGTCCGCGACCCTCTTATAATCCTCCTTGGCCTTATTTAAATATCGCTTCACCAGCTGGTGAACGGCCTGGAGCTCAGACAAAAACTCCTCTGCCACAGGAACCGGGGAATCCAGGAGTGTGAGTGGGAAGAAGCGAAGGCGGTAGCCCAAGAATGGAGTGGTTTGGGTGGAGGTATGTTGGGAATTGTTGAAGGCAAACTCGGCCACAGCGAGGTACTCTGCCCAATTGTCCTGCTGTTGATTCACAAAACAGCGCAGGTACTGCTCGATGATGCCAATCACCTTCTCCGTGCCTCCATCGGTCTCCGGGTGATGCGCAGATGACAGACAGACTTGGACCTCCAGAGCCGCCATCAGACCCTTCCAGAATTGGGCGGTAAACTGGGCCCCACGGTCCGACACGACCCTAGCCGGCAGGCCATGTAACCGGAAGACATGCTGAATGAACATGCGGGTGGTGGCGCGAGCCGTCGGCAACCCTTGACAGGGGATGAAGTGCGCCATCTTCGTCAGCATGTCCACCACCACGAACACGGTCATGAAGCCGGCGGACAGGGGCAAGTCCATCAGGAAGTCCATGGAAACAGCCCCCCAGGGTCTCTCCGGCGTCGGCAAAGCCTGCAACAGGCCCGGAGGTGCTCCAGGGGTGTACTTGGCCTGGCGACAGCAGACGCATGAGGTCACGTAGGCCTGGACGTCGTGCCGCAGTCTAGGCCACCAAAAAGTCCGGGACACCAGGTGCAGGGTCTTGAACAGGCCGAAATGTCCGGCCGTAGGGTTGTCGTGGCACTGATTGAGAATCAACCCGCAGAGCGGCCCGGCGGGAATGTAGATCTTGTCCCGGAAACGGAGCAAGTCTTCCGAAAAAGTCCAAGGGGACTCGGGCCCTATCTCCTGCCTCCGTTGCGCCATGTATCTGTCCTGACGCTGCGCCTCACGAATCTGTCCTCAGAGATCCACAGGAGTCTGGACAGCTGCAAAGGACTTGACGGGCAGAATCGTCTGAGGCAGCAATGGGTCCTGGGTGTGGGCGTACTCGGGTTTGTGGGATAAAGCGTCCACCTGTTGGTTGCGCCCACTCGGGATATACGTGATCCAGAAGTTGAAGCGGGAGAAGAAAAAGGACCATCGGATCTGCCGTTGATTCAACTTCCGGGCGGTCTGCAGGAACTCAAGATTTTTTTTTAATTCAAAAAGTTTTATTGTACAAAGTACAAACATTTTTCTCTTTTCTCCCCCCCTTCCCCCCAAACCCCTCCCCACCCCCTTACCCTCCCCTCCCCTCCTCCCTCCCACCCCCCCACCCCCGACTTCCCAGAAAAAGCACAGGGTATAATGTTCAGTAAACATAAAATTAAAATATACTAACAAATTATTAATTTCAAAATTTCCTCTAGTTCTTTAACTCCTTGTTACTCAAAAACCTTTTAAACATAATATAAAAAATTAAACATGTATCATTAATAGACTAACATTCCCATATATCAAATTATTAATTTCACAATTATTCTAAATCTTTAATTCCGTATAACTCAAAGTCTTTAAAAAATTTTTTTTTAACATATATCATCTCTAATCCATTCCATTATATTTCTATCAGTCAAATAATCTTTAAAATATAATAATGAAAAGGAAAAGTCTCGGCCAGATGTACCCATCAGCATCAATTCCTCGATAATAGATGAATCTTCCTTCTTCCAACACTATATCTCCAATAAACTGGCATTTAAAATCAACTTAATTGCTATTACAGTTCAGTCCATCATTGTTCCTATCAATAAAAACTGTGTTATAAGCTTGATCTTTTCTACAAAATATTTTGAATGATCCACCATATTCTTATCCAAAAAGCCTTAATTTTCTTTTCTTTTCTTTTTCTTTTTCTCCTTTCTTTAAACATAACCATCATATACAAAAATACATAACATCTTCACATCACCAACATTTAACTTATAAATTTAATCTTTTCCCTTATTTCCCTCCTTATATTTTCTCCCTTATTTTAACCCCAATTTCATACACTCCTTAAACTCAAATTTTTTCCCTCTTTTTCTCTTCTTTCCCTTTCCCTTTTCTTCCCCCCCTTCCTTCCCTTTTCTTTCCCTTCAAATTAATTCCATTATCATATTATATAACCTTTCTATATACATTGAACTATTATCTTTTATTTGTATTGTCCCTTTATCATCTTACTGCAAAATGCCAATAATCTTATCTCCATCTAGCCTAAAATTACTCATACTAAAACCAGATTCTAGTTGTTTCTTCTTTTCATTTGACCCTTAGATCTAACTCTTACACCTCGTTTTGGTTTAATGATTTGAATTGTTGACTTAAATTGTTGTTGTCTTGATTCTTCTTTACATATAGACGCTGCTTTGGTCTGACTCTGATCCTTTGTCTCTTCTTGTATCTCAAGTACTTCCAAATTGTGAACATCACTCTGATTCTGTAAATCACCTTGACTCATCAGAGCTCCTCCCATTTGAATTAGTGTCGACGACTCTCCTCTCTCTCCTTCCTTTACTTCCTTCATTCTTCTTCCTTCTGGTATTTTGGATATCTAGGCCTTTAACACTTTTACATAAAAATCTGTTGCTTTCAATATCGTATTAAGCCGATATCTCTTTCCCAAATGTATAACCACTATACCAGCTGGAATCTCCCATCTGTATTGTATTTGCTGTTTCTTCAATTCTTCCACCAGAAAGGCGTAATCCTTTCTGGCTCTCAGCATTTTGGGAGGTATTTCTTTCAATGTCATCACCTCCTGTCCATCTACCTGAAGCTTGTTCTTGAAAGTCGCCTGTAAAATCTCGTTACGTAATATCCTTGTGGTGAAGTATATTACAATATCTCTTGGCAGATGTTTCTGTTTAGCCACCCAGGAGTTGGCTCGATATATCTTATCAATCTGCATATCCAATTCCTCCTTAGTCACCCCCAACGTTTGCACAAATGCCTCCAACAACATTTCTTTTAAATTTTTTCGTTTGTTCTCCTTTACACCTCTTACTCTTAAAGCAAACTCCATATTTCTATATTGAATCATTAATATCTCTTCTTCCTGCTTTTGAATTTTGTTTTGAGTCTCTCTTATGTCTTCACTCAGAGTTATCACTGATTGTTTATTTTCCTCCACCTCTTCTCCCAAAATTTCAAAATTTTGTACCAGTCCTTTAAATGCCAATATTATATCTTCTCTTAGTCGCTGGTTCCGAGTTACAATCTCCTCTGAGACAGCCTGTATCTTTTCATTAATTTCCTTAATTTTTTGATTGGACTCATTAATTTTTAAATTAAACTCCTTAAATTTCAGGTTGATCTCCATAAGAAGTTCATCCTTCATAATTTTTAAGGCTTCTTGTAATTTTCCAAACGTTAAAGTCTCTGGGGGTGATGAATAAACAATAGGTTGCATTCTTGGAATATAAGCAGGAGGACTATAAAATCCTTTGTTAAGAACAGTCTTTCCAGATTTTAAAGCCATTTAGAATTTTCAACTTTTTATTTTTTTATCCACCAAAATCAAGAAGAAAAGAAAAAATTCCTCACTTCCAGGATAAAAATCAGCTTTGGAGTTTTTGTATTACTCCAGAGTCAGAAAGAGAAGAAAAAAAATTCATCAAAGTCAGGCATTTTCTGAGTGAACAATAGGTTGCATTCTTAAGATGTGAACAAGAAGATTATCAAGTCCTTTATTAAAAACAGTCTTTCCAAGTTTTAAAGCCATTTAGGTTTTAAAGTTAGATTTGTTATTTTATTCCAAAGTCAAAGGAAAAAAAAAGTTCATCAGAGTCAGGCTTTCATACAAAGGGCTGCTAACAAAACAAAACTTTCATTTTAGCTTTCACTTTCCACACCCTTTGAAGCTTCAATCGCCATTTTGTTACTTGTTAGCTCAGTTAATTTGTAACTTCCGAAGTGAAAGTCAGCATTGGAATTGAGTTAAAGTACTTGCCATCCAAATATCCTGGCTTTTCCTGTCTGCTGTCTGCTGTAAATCAAAGTGTTATAAATCCCATCTTGAAAGCAGAGCTGGTCGCGGCATCTTGCTCCGCCGAAGCGGAGGCGTCCGAAGTCCCGGAGCAAATGACAGGCTACCTGGGGAGCCCTCACCCTTCGTGCCCCAGATTGTCTCCTGGGGCACTAGGGGGGCTCTACCCTCACTTGTCAGCTCTCATCTCTCCCCTAAACCCGGGGAGAAGATTTTCAAGCCGCCAGACAGCTGTTCTGGCGGCTTTAGAGGACCCCGGATCAGGCGCTCATCAAGGAGCATCCTCGATGCTCGCGGAGCCAAGCGGAAGTCCAGGAACTCAAGATTTTTATGGTCCGTCCACACTTCGACTTGATGTTGGGCCCCCTCAAGGTGGTGCCGCCAGGTCTCGAAGGCAGTCTTGATGGCCAGCAACTCCTTTTCCCAAATCGTGTAATTGCGCTTGGACTGAGTGAGCTTTCGGGAGTAGTAGGCGCACGGGAACAGGGGGCCACCGTCCTGTCGAGTCTGCAGCAGTACAGCTCCAACGGCAATATCGGACGCGGCCGCCTCCACCACGAACGGACGGTGAGGGTCTGGGTGCTTAAGGATTGGCTCCTTCATGAATGCATCCGTGAGGACCTTGAACGCATGCTGTTCGGGATCGCCCCACTGGAAGGGGACTTTCTTCTTCAGGAGCCGAGTGAGGGACGCGGTCAGAGTGGCGAACCCCGGGATGAAGGTCCGGTAATAGTTCACGAACCCCAGGAGTTGCTGGACATCCTTCACCCGGCGAGGAGGTTGCCACGTCTTCAAGGCCTCGACTTTGCCATGATCCATCACTATGCCTTCTGGAGAAATATGATGGCTCAAGAAATCAATGGTCGTTTGATAGAATTGACATTTCTCCAGTTTGGCATAGAGATGGTGCTCTCGCAGCCGCTGCAGGACTTGGCGGAGGTGCTGGAGGTGACTGCTCCGGGACATGGAGTAGATCATGATATCGAGGTAGACCAGGACAAACTGGTCCAGCAAATCCCTGAAGATGATGTTCATGAAATGCTGGAACACCGCCGGAGTGTTGGTTAATCTGAACGGCATGACCGTGTACTCGAAGTGGCCATACCGAGTCCTGAACGCGGTCTTCCACTCGTCCCCCTCACGAATCCGCACCAGGTTGTATGCGCCGCGCAGGTCCAACTTGGTGAACATGGTCACCGATCGGAGTCGTTCCATGAGCTCCGGGATGAGGGGCAAAGGGTACCGGTTGCGCACTGTGATGGTGTTAAGTTTCCTATAGTCACAGCACAGGCGCAAGTCTCCGGTCTTTTTCTTGACGAAGATGACAGGGGCAGACAAGGGCGACAAGGAGGGTCGGATAAAACCCCTGTCCAGGTTCTTGTCAAGGAAGTCCTGCAGCGCGGCCAGTTCGGGTTCTGACATAGAGTAAATGAGCCCGACAGGAAGCGGAGCATTGGGGATCAGATCAACGGGGCAATCATACGGCCGGTGCGGGGGCAATTGGTCCACCTCTTTCTCGCTGAACACATCGGCAAAGTCCGGCAGCGAGACGTCGGGAGGCTCTGGTACCATGCCCGCGCAGACTTGGCGCGTATGGTCCATGCACTGCAAACTGGGGAATGAAATAAAGTTCTGGGACCAAACAATCCGAGGGTCGTGGGTGCGCAGCCACGCCAGTCCTAGGACCAGGGGAAAATGGAGTCCCGATGTGACGTAAAACTGGATGGCCTCCTCATGCCGTCCGATGGTCAAGTACACCGGTTGCATGATGGCCTTGATCGGACCGGACAGCAACACCCAACCATCAATCGTCTCAACCATCATCGGCGGATCTACGGGACACAAGGGGACGTCGATATGCTGAGGGAACGCCTCGTCCATGAAATTTGTGGTCACTCCGGAGTCCACCAGGGTGTGCACAGTGATCCCTCGGGCCTGGTGGTCGACGAAGACCTTGGTCTCCAGAAGCAAATGCCGCGGAGGTCCAGAATCCACCTCAGCCGGGCGGGAGTCCTTCTGTGTGCATGCCCGACCCAGCATTTCCCCTAGGTTTTATAAAAATCTGTCTCTTCTTTGTCCTGAATTTCCATCGTTAACTTGCACATCTCTGCTACTTCCAAAATTTTATTGACCACAGTTATCATTGTTGGTATTGAATCCAATTTCCAAGTTTGTGCGTAAGTAATTCTGGCGGCTGTAGTAATATGTAATATTAAATATCTATCTTCTTCATCAAATTTTCCCCTAAATATGCCTAGTAAAAATAATTCTGGTTTTAATTCAAGACTTTGTGCTGTAATTTGTTCTATTATAATTTTAACCTTATTCCAAAATATTGGAGAGAGAAAGATGCATCTTAATCACTGTATTTATTGCCAACCGTAATAAATACAGTGATTAAGATGCATCTTTCTCTCTTCTCTGAGCGGTCCTTGGTGCTCTCTAAAGTTTGTTTTCTTGCAGATGTTTAATTATCCAACTAGGTAACAGCATCAGTGCGATCTCATTTTAATCAGGCCAGCTGTGATTTGGCCTTGCAGACTATTTGATCTCAGTCACTGGACTGTCAGCAGAGGTGCCTCTGCAAAATTCAATTTGCAAGCCAAATTGTGGGCATTTCATTATGCTTCTCACTGTTACAAAACACCCATGTCCCTTAGCAGCCCAGTTCTAGACAGGTTGCCCTCACTCTGTGAGCCCCCTCCCAGTATAGATTTAAAATCAAGCCTTGCCTTGTTTCTGACAAACATTGATGGATTGGGCTCAGATGTAGCATAAAGCTATCGGGGCGAGAGCTAATCAGAGAAACATCAGAATGAAGCAAAATCCTCCACTGTTTCCTGGCAGTAGATCTCCTGATCTCTAGCAAGTGCCACTTTTGAACAAGCAGAAAATCTTCCAAATGAATTGGAAGATATCTGGCTGCAGACAGATCCAAAGGATCAAAACCACCAGCAATTCCCAAAGTTCCTTCCCTCCTTCCCTCCCTCCCTCCTCTTTTCAACTGAAGAAGCTTCTTGGATGAAAGTGAAACGTTTTCAAAGAAAACCCAAGAAAGTTGCCTTTTGGAAAAGCACTTTTGGGACAACCATAACCTGAATGACTGAAAATCTCCATAGACATTAGAGATTCCCTTTTCAACGCAATGCAGCGTAGCCCCGAAACTAAAACTCTCCTGCGGCTTATTAAAAGACGAGGTTTGGAATCAAGGAAATGGGAATCACTTCGATGCAAACTTCATGCATGCTCCCCACGCCACAGCCCCTTGCTTTATTTCATCTTTTCTTTGCGAGTGGTGCCTTTGTCACCAAGCAGAGCGAACGCTGAGCACGAAGCAAGCTCCCAGTCCTGAACTAAGCTTGGACTACGTTTCCCAGCATGCAAAGTGGCGTGCCTGTGCTTTTTGCTCCTGTGGGCGTTACGAGCGGGGGGAGGGAATGTTAGCAACAGAACCCAGATTGGAAGAAAAACGGTGGACTTAAAACCCAGGTTCGCTCCTGCTGTTTAGGAATGACACCTCTGTGGGTGCGTGACGAGGGGCAGAAAGACAGCAGGGGGCTCTGGGGAGAACCGTGGGAAGAGCAACGGGGCTGGGAGTGTGGGATGCGTGCACAGAGAGGAAGAGAGCCTCGGCAGCTTGCAGGTGTGGTGAAAAGATTTAGGGGTAAGAGTTAGTGAGTTGGGGGTTGTTGAGAAGAGCCACATTCAAGGGGCCAAAGAACCGCTTGTGCCCTAGCCTATTTAAGGGATGACGACGAAGGAGCCAATTTGCAGGAAACAACTTCGTTCATATTCCTTCGTGTCTTGATTCCAGAAACGTCTGGTCGACTCTTGTTCTCTCTCTTGGCATTTTTTGTGCAAATTGCTTCTGGGCATTTTGCCAACCACCGTAAGATTGCTGTTATCTACAAGAGTGTTTACTCAGAATTGAGTTATTATTTTGTGGACTCGTGCTGGCTGTTAATGAAGTTGAAGACTGCTTTAAACTGTATTCGTGTTTGACGACTACTAAGAAAGCTCATTAGTAGTCCTTAATTAGTAAACTAAGGTTTGTACAGACTTTGTATGTGTGTGGTGTTTTGCTTCTGACAGGCCTCTCATATATCTTAGCCGAATGATAAGGAAGACATCGGACAATGGTTTCCTTATGGTGAGAGCGCCCCGAAGCAGGCTCGGGGGGCCCCTTTTATTAGATACCAACAAAGAAAGGGTGTATACAATGATATCATAAGGCACATGATTAAATAGGTCCAATACAAATATTACAACATGGCAAAAAGCTCTGCCCTAGGGCGGGATACAGGTGGGGGGAAGAGATGATGAGCAGGTTACAGAAAAAGGTGGGGGGGGAGTACATTCCTGCTGAGTGAGATATTGTTATCTCGTCCTGGTACCATTTCTGTAAGGCTGCTTGGTAATGTTACCATGCTGGTACGGATGTACACGTGATCAGGGAAGATTGCCACAACATCTCCACATGGCCATGGAAGACTATTGCAACATCTCCTCTGTTTTTATTTTTTAAAAGGAGGAATCTTCCTCTTCGCTCATGGCAAACACCTTTTGAGACAGGCTATGCTCGTCCTCAGGTTCCAGAAGGGAAATGGTGTCGTTGATCAAAATATCCTTCCTAGCTGAGGGAATGAAATTTTTGCACATTTGTAAAAGGGAGGGAAAACATTGGATGCAACAGCATAATAAAACAAGCAAAACAACTATAGTTATAATGGTTTTCAGAATGCCTCCTAACCAACTAAAATTGGGTAGCCAAGAAGTCAACCACTCCCACCATGACTCAGAGTCGTCGTATGTCTGTCTTACTGTTTTCACTATGTCGTGTAGTTTGGAGACACTTGTTTCAATATCTCCGGATTGATTCAAATAATGACAGCAGGTAGAATTCAACCATACGCATAAACCTCCCTCCTTACTCAACAAGTAATCTAAGGCCATCCTGTGTTGAGTTAATATGCCTGCTAATGAGTCAACTTCCACCTGCAGGGCACGTAGCCCCAAAACAGTGGTGTTTGCTAAAGTTTCCATTTGTGCAGATAAAATACGTAGTTGTTTTACGTTCCAGGTCACTCCCAATTGTGGTATGGCTAAGGCAACCAGCCTTTCTCCTTCTGTCAAATAAGTGTTGTCAGGATCATAACCAAGATCAGCATTGTATTCTCTTCTTTTTCTAGCCCACCCAAATTGTTTTTCCCAGGCACTATTGGGTTGGGACAAAGGATGTGCTGAAATGCCAGCAGGTGCTAAGGTTCCAATGGTACAGGTGCCATTCCACACGGGTGGCAGTACCTTGCCTGCCCAGTGGCCACAAAGCCAATGTAAACCAGGCGGTAGCCCGTACAGATAATACCCATGATGGGCAGTAATTTGTTCCTGTATTTTATAAAAGACAACCGCTCCTCTTTGGTTGGAAAATAAATCTATGACATCGTTGTCGGTGGCCCTGCACTGAAACAATGAAGGCAATGTTAGATTTGAACAATTATAGCCGGTTTCTACGATTTCAAAGGTATGGTTACAGTTCGGGTAGTCCCCTAGCGAGAAACGGGCCAAGGGGATGTGTTTGGTGTTACCGTTTTGTGTCACTGCTCTGTAACCTTCGTGCGAGGCGTTCCACCATGTTATGCAAATAGGAGCCAGCGGGGGCTGGACTCTATGTGTTAAAATGTACTGGGCAGAATCATAGATAACATGAGTGCGATTGCTTGTTGTGCCAAATACCGTAGTAGCATTCCATCCTGTGATATTCAATGTCCCAGTGGCCATTATGGGCCAGCCCTGCATGTTGGAAGCAGGGCCATGCGTACAAACCCAACAGTCAGACAGATTATTGATTCGGGTAAGACTATGAATGAGACGATGAAACTCATTTGCATGCCAGTCTACTGTACGTGTGGTGCGGTGGTGAATGCGTGGTCGTGCAATCACCCCCCATGGTTCCCAATCAGGAGGGTGAATGTAGGCGCCCTTGGAGGTCCATTCTCCCGTTCTGGTGGAGGCATCACACCAATACTGCCCTACGGTTGTGTTAGAAGGCTGTAACACCGTAAGGAGAATGCGACGGGGTAACCAGGTTTTCTGAATTATAATGTTGTGTGTGGTTTTCAAAATCTGCTCATTTCTAATCCAATACATATAAGGTAAAAAAGCAAGGTTAGCAATATCGGTACATTGGATTATAAATGGCGTGTTGGGATATTGCGCTTGGCGACGGGGCACCACCTCTAACTTGGGTGATGTGAAAGCTTCACTGCGTCCAAGCAAAATAAGCAAAAATACAATAATGCTTAGCAAGATAAAAATAACACCATGATATGAGCATGTTCTGGCATCCACCGGCTTAACAAACTCCTGCCACAAGGACAGGGGATAATGCGGTGGATTGCGGCGAAACAAAGGACATCTTGCAGGCGGGGAATAGAGTGGAGGGTGTCCTGCCCCGTTCTCCTGGTCGGGGCAGGAGACAACCTCTGTGAGTTGTCCCTCAATCGGAGGTACTTGATTGGACGTCATCCCTGGGTGCTGATGTTTTTGGAAGAAAAGGTCTTACGTGCCGTCCAGGTACCCACAGGACTCGATCAGGAAGTTGAATGGCGGCGTATCCTCGTCCCCAGGTGATGAGATCGGCAGGTCCACGCCAAGTCAGGTCCGGTAGGCAGCGATAATAAACAGGTGGTCTGGGCAAGGAGACTGGAACAGCTGCAAAATGACGAGTCGCTGCTGAGGATGGCGGGCTGCCGGTGAGATTCAAAAAGTTCAGGGTATAAAGGCAAAGGTTAAGTGTATTTTGCAATGCCGGGAGGCCAGGGGGTGTTTTTCCCCTATTTCCAATATATCTATCCAGGGCATGTTTTAATGTCTGATGGGCTCTTTCAATCAGAGCCTGGCCCTGGCTGTTGTAAGGAATGCCAAATTTGTGGACAATGCCCCATTGGTTACAAAATGCAGCAAAGGCTGCACTAGTGTAAGCAGGCCCATTGTCTGTTTTTAACTCTTTTGGGCGTCCCAGCGATGCAAAGGTCCGAATACAATGATTGATAACATGTTTGGTGGCTTCACCCCTCTGGGGGGATGCCATAATGTAGCCTAAATATGTGTCCATGGAAACATGTAAATATTTCCAAGGGGCAAATGAAGGATATTGGGTAACATCCATTTGCCAAATTTGGCAACACTCTGTTCCCCTGGGGTTAACCCCCATAGGGATGGAGTTTGCCTGTTGGCTACAAGTGGGGCACTGCTGAACAATGGCAGAGGCCTCATTTGCGGTAATGCCGAATTGTTTGATGAGCGCTTTCTTGTTTTGATGAAAATAAGAATGACTTTCCCACGGGGTGGGAGCTGTTAAGGTCAAAAAAGAAGAAAAGTTTGCAGCAGCCGCTGCGGTGGCATCCACCACGTCATTGCCCTCCTGGAGAATCCCAGGAAAAGGTTGATGACTTCGAATATGAGAAACATGAAAAAAATGGGTACGAGCGGAAATTAACTTTTGCAAAGATAAAAAAAGCGAAAGTAATTGTGGTTCCAATGAAGGAGAGAGATAGGCCTCATAGATTGATTTCACAATCTGAGTTACATAGAGGCTATCCAAAATCAAGTTGAAAGGTTTATTTGGAAAGGTAGAAAAAGCCAAAATGGAGGCAGCAAGCTCCGCACGCTGAGCGGAAGTCTGCGGGGGGGGGGGTAACTTTAGTACACCACCGACCATTGTGCTGCCAGACACAGGCTCCATACGTTTTGCTTCCGTCGGCAAAAATAGTCAAGGCCTGAGGAAGCGGGCTAGAAGAATATGGAGTGCGCCATTGCAGGGGAACTGTTTTCAAAAGAGCCAATCTAGGGTCGGGGGGTGCATGGCAAGAAATTTCGCCTGGCCAATCAGCAAGCGCATATTGAAGAATATCAAAGTTAGCAAGCAAAGTCTCCCAAGTCGATAAAGAACAAGGGACATAAATCGTGGAAGGTTCAATTCCGGCCAGCAACTTTGTTCTAGCACGGGCTTTTGTAATTAGGGCTGCAAAAAGAGCAGGTTTCTGAGAAATAGTGGATCTTGGGGTGTGAGACAAATGAACCCATTCAATAATCAATAATTTTGAAGTTTTCTGCACCATGGCCCCCGTTGGGAGTCCAAGAGTGTTACATATGATAAAAGCTAAGGGGGTGTTGTCCTGAATGCGATCCACCCAGATTTTAGTAAGGGCCTCATTCACTTCTTTCAACACTTGGAGATGTGTTTCATCCAATTTAATAATATCTGCAGGGCTTTTGCCCATTGTTAATGCAGAAAACAACGGAGCCAATTGAGGGGTTGTGAGCCCCATATATGGGCGTGCCCAATTAATGGAGCCCAAATACTGCTGCAACTGTACTAATGTGGGGGTGAGTGGCAAATCCAATTCTGGAAGTACAGGCACAGCATGAGAAGCCAAAAGCTTATGACCCAGATACGAAAAAGGTTGTACTGTTTGAACCTTCTCTGGAGCCATGTGCAGGCCATATTTATGGAGAAGGTTAGTCAAAAAAGGTAATGTTGCTAAAACCGTACCCGAGGGTCCACATGCTGCAACCAAAATATCATCCATGTAGTGATATACCAAAAAGTGGGGATATGCCATTCGGTATGGCTGCAGGGCTTTATCTACAAAATATTGACACATGGTGGGGCTATTGAGCATTCCCTGGGGTAAGACTGTCCATTGATAACGAGAAGCGGGTTTAGCATTGTTGAATTCTGGGACGGTAAATGCAAACAATTGGCGATCTTTCTCATGGAGTGGTATTGAGAAAAAGGCATCCTTTAAATCAATAACCATGAGATCCCAATCTTGGGGAATCAAATTTGGATTGGGAAGGCCGCACTGCAGCGCTCCCATGGGTTGGAGAATCTTATTGACTGCGCGCAAGTCATTTAAGAAACGCCATTTTCCAGATTTCTTTTTTATAACAAACACTGGAGTGTTATACGGGCTCAGGGATGGCTCAATGTGCCCTTGTTGTAATTGCTCCTGCACTAAATCTGTTAAAGCCTTTAGCTTCTCCTGGGTCAATGGCCACTGATCGACCCAAACAGGGGTTTCAGTTTTCAAAGTTAAGCGCAAAGGGGCAGGAAGCAAAACAGAAGAGGACATGACAAGCAAAGTAAAAAGCAGTTACTGCAAGATTAATTTGGCATTAAACTGATGCATGAGATCACGGCCCCACAAATTAAGATGAAGCGGAAGAATGACAGGTTTAATATAGGCAGTGATAGCAGAATCGGGTGAAAGTACTGGAAGCCACTCTTTACTAACTTTTGCAGTTTGGACACCGCCCACGCCTCTTACGGCAGGAGAGGCCTCTACTGGCCAATCCGAGGGCCAGTCTTCTTCTCTGATGACTGAGACGTCCGCCCCGGTATCTAAAATTCCAAAAAAGGAACGTTTTTTAATTTGAAACTCAGCTGATGGACGGGCATTTTGCATCGTTCTCTCAATTGCCATCAAATGCTGATAGTCCTCAGGGTCGGTTTCAAGGGGGACAGGTATGGCTGTAGCCACTAGGTCCCCTTTAGAAACACAAACCGGGACATTAGGAACAAAAACCAGGGCAACAGAAGAAAAATCAGAGGAATCTTTTAGAAAAGGGGTTGCTAAAACTCCTTGAGAGATGAAGTCTCGATGAGGAAAAACAAGCAAAGGCATTAGGGCAGGAAGGGGGTCAACATGCATAGGTATAACAGGAAGGAAATAAGAAGTGCCAGGTATGTCAGCCTCAACTGTCTCACCAGCAACAAGATTAATAAAAGCAGGTAAAGAAGACGTGGCAGACATGACAGCGTCAGCCTTGCGAGCGGGGCTGGCTGAATGCCCCAATTTTAGTTTCCCGCCTGGGGAGATGAATTGGTGCGACACTGATTGGCCCAATGGAATCCCTTTTTGCATCGGGGGCAGACCGTTCTTGGCCCAGCCCCTCGGATATTTGATCTGGTCGCACCCCCCCCCCCAGGGGCACGGCATTGTGCCTTAAAGTGGCCAGGCTTTCCGCAATTAAAGCAATTGCCAAATGGCTTGTTACCAGCCTGCTGAAAGGCAGCGGCCAGTGCATTCATTTGATAGGTTTGAGTGCCCACTATTCGACAAGCCTGAAGATAGTCTGCAATCGTTACACCTGGTTTACCCACCAAAGGTTGCAATACGCGCTGGCAGTCGGAATTTGCATTTTCATAAGCTAATTTTAACATCAATTCTACTCGGGCTTCCTGATTATCAATTTGGCGCACGAGTGCCTTTTGTAAGTCATCCAAAAAATCCGAATAAGATTGGTTAGGTCCTTGGTGAATCTTTGAAAAGGATTTAATTGGACCTTCCATTACATCATCCACCTTTCTTAGGGCCATCATGGCTGCACGGGACACCAGAATGCTGGCTTCAGGAGGTGCCTGTGCCTGCTGAAGGGCTGTGGCAAAGCCATCATGTCCCAACAAGTGTCCGGCAGTCACCCCATTAGGAAGACCCTGCCCAATTATCCTTTCAATTTGTTTGTGATATTCCGAAAGCCAGACTGTATACTGTGACGGGGTTAATAACATAGCAAATAACAGTTTCCAATCCTCCAAAACCAACATATAAGTATTTGCAGTTGTTGCCAACAGCCCTTGAGTGTAGGGGGACTGAACCCCATACATAGCTGACGCCTGTTTCAAATCCTTGATTAGCTTGTACGGCATGGGAACATAATGAGGAACAGGGGGGGCATTTGGATTAGCTGGATCAGGTCTCATTTCTACCGGGTAGCAATGAGACATATCTTCCAAATCTAATTCCCCATTCGTTAAACCCTTTTTTAAAGCTGCCGCTACCACTCCGTTGGAAATGGGGGTCGGCACTGACTCTGCTGAAAAAACACCAGCAGGGGGGGAAGCTTCTGGCGCGGACGGGAAGACGCCAGCAGAAAAAGAAGCTTTTATTAGGGGCAATTTGTCTTCACTTTGGTATGACGGGGGAGCGTCCGAAACTCCAGTCATTGCATTCTCATTAATTTGCAAACATTCCATTACAACCCGCCATGTGGCAAGAATTTTGGGAGGTGCTCTAGGAGCCTCATGTAAATATTTACCCAATTTAAGCCATGTGGACGTTTTAAATGATCCCGTCTCTGGGTAAGCAGGACACTTTTGATAAATATATTTGAGAAGGGAGGCAAGATCTGATTTAGTAGGAATAGAAGGATTTTTGCCATTATTTTTTAAAAGTAAAATTGAAGACTTGGTCAATTCTCTAAGTTTGTGGAGGTGTATAACCTGAGGCTTAGAGAATTCTACACCCATACTCACGATTAAGGGAGGGTGCTCCGTTCGCTGACGGCCGGCCCTGGATGCGAGGCTTTTCCCAGCCGAATGAGTATGAGGGTACCAAGAGACGTGTTCCGTAAATCACGTCCGGGGTCGCCAGATGTGGTGTTTTGCTTCTGACGGGCCTCTCATATATCTTAGCCGAATGATAAGGAAGACATCGGACAATGGTTTCCTTATGGTGAGAGCGCCCCGAAGCAGGCTCGGGGGGCCCCTTTTATTAGATACCAACAAAGAAAGGGTGTATACAATGATATCATAAGGCACATGATTAAATAGGTCCAATACAAATATTACAACATGGCAAAAAGCTCTGCCCTAGGGCGGGATACAGGTGGGGGGAAGAGATGATGAGCAGGTTACAGAAAAAGGTGGGGGGGGAGTACATTCCTGCTGAGTGAGATATTGTTATCTCGTCCTGGTACCGTTTCTGTAAGGCTGCTTGGTAATGTTACCATGCTGGTACGGATGTACACGTGATCAGGGAAGATTGCCACAACATCTCCACATGGCCATGGAAGACTATTGCAACATATGTGCTGTGTTCTTTGTGGTCCGTAGCTGGGGCAGAACACTGATGTATGTTTTTGTCTATGCCGTTGGGGAATACTGAGAGTAGAAGGTCCAGTACATCTGCACGTTAATATTTCCAGGAAATCTGTAATGCCTGCCTCCTTCTGCAGCTGGAGCATCAAAAAGACTATACGTAGTCATTGACTTAACAACCATTCGTTAAACTTTAAAACAATCAACAATAAATCAAACAATAAATCAGCGGAACGGCTTCCCTCCAGAATTTTGTGGGTGCTCCAACACTGGAGGTTTTTAAGAAGAGATTGGACAAGCATTTTGTCTGAAACATTTATAGGGTCTCCTGCAGTGGTGGGTTGGCTCCCGGTTCGGACCGGTTCTTAGAACCGATAGCGCTGGCGGTGGGAGGCTCCGCCCACCCTCCTGGGACGCTCCGCCCACCCACCCAGGATGCTTCTGCACATGCGCAGAAGCTTCCGCGCATGCGCACCAGTAGTAAAGGGTTTTAGAACCCACTACTGGTCTCCTGCTTGAGCAGGGTTTGGACTAGAAGACCTCCAAGGTCCCTTCCAACTCTGTTTGTTGTGCCCTGTTGGCCGCCGCCTCCAGCAGCCAAATCAGATGAGGAGGTAGCGTGGAAGTCAGGGTCAGCATCAAGGCAACCTGAGAGCTCCAAGGGGGAAGAGGGAATGGAGCTGTCAGAGAGACAAAGGTGGAGCCTGGGCCTTCCATCAGCCCTCAGATGGGAGAGTCAACAGCCCCCAGGTCTGGAGGTGGCTGATGAGGAAGAGGAGGAACAGCTGGGTCCAGTGCCTGACGCGCGGATGCGCAGGAGGCAGAGGAGAGGAGAGGAGAGCAGTGGAAATATGTGGGCCGATCCTCGGGACGGAAGGGCCACCGCTGCTAGCGAAGCCCCACACTAGCTCTGGGGATAAAAGGCAGGGGGTGGATATGAATAGATGTGGCAGACAGCTATTCATCTCCCGGCCGGACAGACATGTTAGCCTGCTGTAAGAGAGTAACTTTTTGCCCGGGCTGCCGGCGCTCCTAATAAAGGAATCATTGCTTCAACTACAGAGGGTTTGTTGTGTTTGGGGCGCTGTTATTCTGTAGCTAGAAGTTACAACAGCACTGAAAAATAGTGATTTATGACAGGTCTTCACATTTACGACCGTTGCAGCATCCCCATGGTCACCTGATCAAAATTCTTTTTCTTTCTTTCTTTCTTTCTTTCTTTCTTTCTTTCTTTCTTTCTTTCTTTCTTTCTTTCTTTCTTTCTTTCTTTCTTTCTTTCTTTCTTTCTTTCCTTTCTTTCTTTTTCTTCCCTTTCCTCTTCCTCCTCCCTCCCTCCCTCCCTTCCCTTCTCCCTCCTCCTCCCTCCCTCCCTCCCTCCCTTCCTTCCCCTCCTCTTCCTCTTCCTCCTCCTCCCCTCTTCTTTATTTCTTTCTCTCTCTCTCTTTCTCTCTCTCTCTCTCTCTCTCCCTTCCTTCCTTCCTCTCTCTCCCTTCTTTCTTTCTCTCTCTCTCTCTCTCTCTCTTTCTTTCTTTTTCTTGTTTCCTCCCTCCCTTTCTTCTTCTCCTCCTCCTCCCACCTCCCTCCCTCCCTTTTCTCTCTCTTTCTCTCTCTCCCTCCCTCCCTTCTCCCAGTGGAATATCGGAAACGCGCAAATCTGGGTTTGAAACAATGAGTTCGGTTGCCGTGTTAACACCCGAGAGCTTTGCTGAGCACCGCAGCGGCCTGAGGGACGAAGAATCACGAGGTGAGAGGGTCTTGCAGGTGGAGGATGCTAGAGCCGGAAGGACCATGAGAAGCAAAATTGGTCATAAGTCACTTGTTTTCAGTGCCGCTGTAACTTCGAACGGTCACTAAATGACTGGTTATAAATTGAGGACTACCTATAGTACGTCATTGAACTTCACTCAAAGGAACCTTTGTCTCTACACATTTCTCTCTTTCTATTCTTTTGATATTGGTTTCCTTGTGGTCTCTGCTCCAAGCAGGTGGTGTCCCAGAAGATGAGGCCTACATCCCCACTTATTTGGAAGCTTTCCCACTGCTCCCGGAAAAGGGGGCTCCGGGGGAACGATCCAGTGAGTTCACAGGAGTATGGAACAAAATTCGGCCTATCAAATCTTCAGTCATCACCCAGGTGAGTGCACGGAGCAGATGTGTGCGGCACATAGTGTGTGTGGTGTGATCTCTCACAGAAAAGGAATGTGTGGGTTGGAAGCAACCTTTGCCAATCTGGTTTCCTCAGAAGTGCCTGGACTTCCATACCCAGAATTCCTCAGGGTGGCATAACTATGGCTGAGAATTCTGGGACATCCAAGCTGGGTAAGGTTGGTCCAGAACAGTGGGGAGTCAGTGGGGCATATCCTGAGGGTAATGAAGCCATTTGCAAATGGCTTTTGTTGATAATTGAGGATCCAGTTTGCATCTGAATGCTGCTGGGATGCTTGCATAAATACAACAGATTCTGTTTTTTACCAATAAAGAAGAATATTTGTAGCTCATATTTGAAATGAGGAATTCTTGATGCTCTCTGGGCTTGGTTGTTTTCTTGCAGACGTTTCATGACCCAAACTAGGTAACATCATCAGTGCTAATGCAGTGCAGTGTTAGTGACTAGCGCTGATGATGTTACCTAGTTTGGGTCATGAAACATCTGCAAGAAAAGAACCAAGCTCAGAGCACCAAGGATCCCACAGTCCTCCTCCTCCTCCTCCTCCTCCTCCTCCTTCTCCTCTCCACAAACCCTACTCCCTTCTCGCACTGAAGATGTTACCTACCGGTAGTTTGGGTCATGAAACGTCTGCAAGAAAACAATAAGGTCAGAGAGCACCAAGGATCCCATAGTCCTCCTTTCCTCCCTTCCCCCCTCCCCCTCTCCACAAACCCTATTCCAGTGATGGCTAACCTTTTTGTCATCGTGTGCCGAAATCGCGGACGTGCCGGCACCTATAATGCAATGTGTGCCCCCCCTGTGCATGCGTGCACAACCCCCCCCCCATGCTCCCACACCTCCCTGTGCATGCACGCGTGAAACCCCCCCCCCGGGTTTTGGGCCTTAGTAGGCCTCCCTGCAGCTTCCTGGGACCAAAAATGGGCCATGAGGGGGCACTGCACCCCTCCCACACCCCGTTTTGGGCCTAGTAGGCCACCCTGCAGCCTCCTGGGACCAAAAATGGGCCGTGGGGGGGGGCGCCGCACCCCCTACACCCTGTTTTGGGCACTGCACCCCCCACGCTCCGTTTTGGGCCTTAGTAGGCGTCCATGCAGCCTCCTGGGACCAAAAATGGGCCGTGAGGGGGCACTGCATCCCCCCACACCCCGTTTTGGGCCTAGTAGGGCACCCTGCAGCCTCCTGGCACCAAAAACGGGCTGTGGGGGGGCGCCGCACCCCTTATGCCCCGTTTTGGACACTGCACCCCCCGACGCCACATTTTGGGCCTAGTATGCCTCTCTGCAGCCTCCTGGGACCAAAAATGGGCCGTGGGGGTGCCCCACCCCCGTGCTCCCCCAGCGCATGTGCGCGCGACCCCCAGCGCATGCGCGTGTGACCCAAGTGCACGCATGTGCATTTCCCACATGCGCCCCATCCTTGCGCATCTCGAAAATCAGCTCGCTGGTGGGAGGTGTGCATGCGCGATGGAGCTGAGCTGGGCGACGGCTCGCGTGCCTGCAGAGAGGGCTCTGCGTGCCAGCTGTGGCACGCGTGCCATAGGTTTGCCGTCACGGCCCTATTCTCATCTTGAACTGAAGATGTTACCTAGTTTGGGTCATGAAATGCCTGCAAGAAAACAGCCAAGTTCAAAGAGCACCAAGGATCCCATAGTCCTCCTCCTCCACCTCCTCTTTTTTCTCCTCCTCTCCACAAACCCTACTCCCTTCTCGCACTGAAGGTGTTACCTAGTTTGGGTCATGAAACATCTGCAAGAAAACAACAACCAAGTTCAAAGAGCACCAAGGATTCCCCAGAGTCTGTTTTTTATGTGGGGATGTGTGGGTTAATGGCATTGTTGGAGTCCGGGAAGAAAGATAATTGGGTCAAACCATTTTGAGAGCCACTGGTCTGGAAAATTAATCATAAGACAGGGAAATGAAAAGACAGAATTCCAATATCCCCCCCCGCACCCCGCCCAACCTCCTTTAAAATCTCTAGATTGAATTCTGCTTAGAAAGAGAGACAGGAATTGGGGGCAAGGGCTTTTTGCATCCTGCTTTGATAACCAGGGGATTAGTCTGGAGAAACCTTTCTCAACCTCTGCAACTTTAAGATAGGTGGACTCCAACTCTGGACACGCACGCGCGCGCACGCACGCACACACATACACACACACACACGGGCAAAGAAGATGGTGTTCTGGATCAATTCTTTTGGCATGCTCCGAATAACAGAGTAGGAAGGGATCTTGGAGGTCTTCTAGTCCAACCCCCTGCTCAAGCAGGAGACGCCGTACCATTTCAGACAAGTGGCTGTCCAGTCTCTTCTTAAAAGCCTCCAGTGTTGGAGCACCCACAACTTCTGGAGGCAAGCTGGTTATTTGTTCTCACTGTTACGGAGTTTCTCCTTAGTTCTAGGTTGTTTCTCTCCTTGATGAGTTTTCCTCCACTGCTTCTAGTCCTGCCTAGGTTGACCCCCTTTTCTTTGTGGCAGCCCCTTAGGATTTCCCTTAGGATTCAGTAAGGGTGTCTGGAAACGTTGTAGCACAGGGGTGTCAAACTCAAGGTCCGCTGGCCGCATCTGGCCCGTGGGGTGCTCAGGTCTGGTCTGCAGGGTCGGCCTGGAAACAACAAAGAACCGGCCCGCGGTGCCTCTGCCAGTGAAAACAGAGTCCATGCTCCGTTTTCGGCCGTGACAGTTTCCTGCAGCTCTTCCAGCAAAAACGGAGCTCGGGGGGGGGGGATTTGCGTGCGTCCCCCCCGGGGCTCCGTTTTTGCTGGCAGAGGGCTATCAAAACAAAAGGAGAAATGTTTCCCCTTTTGCATTTGAGCATGCAAGAAGGGACAGGAAAGGAGAAAGGGGAAGAGGAAAGACAAAGACAAAGAAGGAAAGAGAGCAAGGAAGAAAAAATAAGAAAAGAGGGAGAAGAAGATGAAAGGAGAATGAAGAGGGAAGGAAAAATAAGGAAGGAAAGGAAGGAAGGAAGGAAGGAAGGAAGATTATGAGAGTGAGGGTCTCGAGGAAGTCCTGCCTTAGCACTTGGCCACCACACGTGCTCCCAACACGAGTCCCGTATCACGTCCACCATGGCCACCCCCAGCCACACACACCCAGCCCTCTGAGGTCAAACAAAACCCTGATGTGGCCCTCAATGAAACAGAGTTTCACACCCCTGTGGTAGCATTTCGATAACAGTGCCTGGTTCTTCTTGACAGGTGTTTCACGTCCCTCTGGAAGAGCGATGCTACAAGGACAACAGCCAGTTCGGAGAAGGCGATGAGGCCAAAGTCTGCGTGGACATCATGCAGAAGACGGGGGCTCATATTGAGCTTTCCTTGGCCAAGGACCAGGGCCTGTCCATCATGGTGACTGGCAAACTGGACTCTGTGATGAAAGCACGGAAGGAAATTGTCGCTCGGCTTCAGACCCAGGTGACATGTCAAGCTAGCCTCCCTTGCTCCACAGGGCCATTGCGGTGATGGTTCGCCATCCCCTCCTCCCAATTCAGCACTTAAAACATTACAATTAACATTATTTAAGGGTTTCCAGGGTGACACACTGACTTTGTAGTCATCCTTCGAAAACTGGCAGCAAATCGGATCTTTTGTAGAAGGCTGCCTTCAACAGAATCTTGCCATGGGTCTATCGGCTCAGTTCTGCCGGAGCACCTTTGGACAGTCTGGGTCCTACAGATGTTGACCTCTGTTTCTCCTCAGGCTAGGCAGCATTCTGTAGTCTTACGACATCTGGAAGGGCTGTTGTGGCCTGTTGGCCGCCGGCCCCTCCAGCAGCCGAATCAGATGAGGCAGCATGGGAGTCAGGGTCAGCATCAAGGCAACCTGAGCGCTCCGAGGGGGAAGAGGGAATGGAGCTGGCAGAGAGAGAGAGAGACAGAGGCGGAGCCTGGGCCGTCCCTCAGCCCTCAGATGGAGAGTCAACAGCCCCCAGGTTTGGAGGTGGCTGATGAGGAACAGGAGGAACAGCTGGGTCCACTGCCTGACGCACGGATGCTCAGAAGGGAGAGGAGAGGAGAGCAGTGGAAATCTATGGCCTGGTCCTTGGGACGGAAGAGCCACCGCTGCTAGCGAAGCCCCACCCTAGCTCTGGGGATAAAAGGCAGGGGGTGGATATGAATAGATGTGGCAGACAACTGTTCATCTCCCTGCTGGACAGACTTGTTAGCCTGCTGTGTGTGTGAGAGACTTTTTGTCGGGGCGCCTAATAAAAGGAACATTTTGTTAATCACAGAGGGTTTGTCGTGTTTGGGAGCCGGGTCAGAACAAGGGCTATCCTTAGTCTAGACTGGCAATCCGGCAGAGACTCTCCATAATTACAGACAGGTCTTCTCCAACTTTATCCAGAATTGATCTTAGGAGTTTTTGCAAACATCCCCTGTCCTCTTCTGTTGGGCCAAATGCTTCCTCCAAGATGGTTACTACAGGTGAGACTTGTGTCATCGTTCCGAGTAACACATCCATTGAAAGCAGAACTCCGAGGCAGGCAGATTCCTCAAACAACATGTTTTTTAGATGCATCAAATCGGCACAGCCCTTTGGAAACCAACTCTGAAAAGTTTCCCCCCAGTAATAGCATAATAAAATAGCAATTGATCTCCTCCCCTATTGTCACAGGTCACATTTTCCACTCAGGACATTTGGCGGGCTCCTTGGTTAACTTTCCCCTCCTTCAACGGCCACCTGTGTATCTGACCTTGGTTCCCATGAGAAAGCTTTTTGTTTTGACTGCTAGCTAGGTTAGCATGTCCCCCCCCCTCTACTAGTTTGTGGCAATTGTGAAGTAGCAGAAGATGGCTTCGGCCAGGTTCTCTTCAGAGTTGACAGCTTGACCTTGTGTAAATTCCTGCTCTTCCTCTGTTTTTCCAGTGAATCTGCCCCCTCAGATGCTTCAATCCTTCTTCATAATTCCCTCCTTTCCACAGGCTTCAGCTACTGTCACAATCCCCAAAGAACACCATTGCTTTGTGATCGGCAAGAACGGTGAGAAACTGCAGGAGCTCGAGCTAAAGACGGCCAGCAAGATCAACATCCCACGGCCCGAGGATCCCAGCAGCCAGATCAAGATCACGGGCACCAAAGAAGGCATCGAGAAAGCACGTCATGAGATCTTGCTCATCTCAGCAGAGCAGGTGAGCGGCTGGGCGCCTCTCCTTCTCTCCGAAAGCGACAGGGTGGAGACGTGGAAGTTTGCAGATTATTTTGAAGGTCTTCTGCAATTGATGCAGCAACGTCTTGATTCTAGAACGATAAGCGGGCACTCCAGGAGACAAGCGGCATGGATTGTGCTCTTAATTTTACCATAGAGTTAACCAAATGCAACTTTAATGAGTAGTTGTTTCTGCATTCCGCACCCCCCCCAAAAGGTGAGGACGGGTTCTTACATGTTAAATTGTAAAGGTTCCCCTCGCACATACGTGCTAGTTGTTCCCGACTCTAGGGGGCGGTGCTCATCTCTGTTTCAAAGCCAAAGAGCCAGCGCTGTCCGAAGACGTCTCCGTGGTCATGTGGCCGGCATGACTAAATGCCGAAGGCGCATGGAACGCTGTTACCTTCCCACCAAAGGTGGTCCCTATTTTTCTACTTGCATTTTTTATGTGCTTTCGAACTGCAAGGTTGGCGGAAGCTGGGGCAGGTAACGGAAGCTCACTCAGTTACGTGGCACTAGGGATTTGAACTGCCGAACTGCTGACCTTTCTGATCAACAAGCTCAGCGTCTTAGCCACTGAGCCACCGCATCCCTTAGTTTCTTCTTAATTTCAGGAGAACTGCTGTCTTTTTTTCACAGCAGGCTTGCAGTGAAAATAGCAATAGCACTTAGACTTAGATACCGCTTCAGGGTGTTTTTACAGCCCTCTCTAAAACGGTTTACAGAGTCAGCATCTTGCCCTCCAACAATCTTGGTCCTCATTTTACCGACCTCGGAAGGATGGAAGGCTAAGTCAACCTTGAGCCTGGTTGAGATTCGAACTGCCAAATTGCAGTCAGCCAGCAGTCAGCAGAAGTAGCCTGCAGTACTGCACTCTAACCACTGCGCCACCACGGCTCTTAAATAAATCAGTGATTACAGGCAGTCCTCGGTTAATGACCGTAATTGAGCCCAAAATTTTCTTTGGTTAAGTCAAACTCACTTAACCACCCCGAGACGGTGGTTAAGGGAGTCTTACCCCGTTTTACGACCTTTCTTGCCACCGTTAGAAGAATTGCTGCAGTCGATAAGTAGTAACGCATGGCTGTTAAGTGAATCTGGCTTCCCCATTGACTTTGCTTGTCAGAAGATCCCAAAAGGGGATTGTCAGGGTTCCAAGTAACACCCCCAACGAAAGAAAACTCCGAGGCTTGAGTTTCCTCAAAGTTCCATTTTATTAGAGATGTCATATTGGCACATCTGGGAAAACCCGAATTTGAAAGCTTCTGGGTTTTCCCCACCCAAAAGAAAGTCCAAGCCCCTGCCCTCAGCACCCACATGCCCATCACATGGTCCAATCAATGCACCGTCCCAAGTGGAGATGCTTCCCAGTCACACCCCTCCAGGTGCAGGGGAGAGTGGCCTTGACTCTCAGAGAAAGGAATGTTATTTTGACTACATATCTCCCCAGCTTCATACAATCCCCCCTCCCAGTTTCCCACAGTGCTAAATGTGGCAGGCCTGAACAGCCAAGGCCCAAGATGGTTTCCAGGCCTGACAGGGATCACATGACCCTGAGACACTGCAATCGTCATAAATACATGCCAGTTGTCAGAATTTTGACCCCAGGGATGCCACAATGGTCAGCGGTGTGAACTCAGTCATAAATCACTTTTTTCAGTGCCATTGTAACTTCAAAGAGTCCCTAAACGAATGGTTATAAATCAAGGACTACCTATACAGTCATGCATGGCACTAGAAAATTGAAGGTTATTGTGATCACCTCCTGTGCGTTTGTTTGAGAAGGGAAGGAAGACCTGCTGTAATAGCTTGGCTTGTCTGCAAAAAAATGAAACAGACTTTGACCTTCAAAGAGCCAGTTTGGTCTAGTACAGGGGTCGGCAACCTTAAACACTCAAAGAGCCACAAAGGTCCTAACCAGAAGCCCCCCCGTTCAATACTGGAGCCGACCGGAAGTCCAGTTCCCCCACAATAGAGTCTCCTCCTAGCGCTGCGTCCTTCTTCCTCTACCTGTCCTAACCAAAAGCCCTATCAATTGTGGAGCCGACCGGCGACAGGGAGCCGCAGCAGAGGGATGAAAGAGCCATATGCGACTCCAGAGCGGCGGGTTGCCTAACTCTGGTCTAGTAGTTTAGGCACCAGGCTAGAGAAACTGGGAGACCATGAGTTCAAGTCCTGCTTTAGCCATGAAAACTAGCTGGGTGACCTTTAGCCGGTCGTTCTCTCTCAGCCCAACACATCTTACACAGTTGTTGTGAGGAAAATAGGAGGAGGAAAGTATGTTGGATATGTTCTTCACCTTGAGTTACAGGTAGCACTTGACTTACAACACTTCATTTAGTGACCATTCGAAGTTATGACCATTTTTCACACTGACGACCGTAGTCATTTACATTTCAGTCATTTACATTCGGCTGTTTGACAACTGGTTCATATTTATGACGGTTGCAGTGTCACGTGACCATCTGCGACCGTCCGACAAGCAGAGTCGACGGGGAAGCCAGATTCACTTAATTACCGGGTTACTAATTTAACAACTGCAGTGATTCACTTAAGAAACGTGGCAAGACAAGTCGTAACATGAGACAAAACTCCCTTAACAAATGTCTCACTTAGAACCACATAAACTCTGGGCTCAACTCTGTGGTCGTTAAGTCGAGGACCACCTGTATTTATAAAAATAATAAAGGCAGGACATCAATCAATCAATCAATCAATCAAGAGCTTTAGTTGTGTCACGTAGAACAGAAGGAAGCATGCCCCAAAAAGTGCTTTTTTTCAAGAGGCAACTGGACTTTCTTGTTTTTCTTTGAAGAGGTTTTGCTTCTCATCTAAGAAGCTTCTTCAGCTCTGACTTTCTATCTGTTCATCTCTAGTCAGGCTGAAGCTTCTCCGTGGTTTTCCTTTTAGGACAAACAAGCAGTGGAGCGCTTGAACCTGGAGAAGGTCTTCCACCCATTCATCGCTGGGGCTTTCAACAAAACAGTCCAGGAGATCATGCAGGAGACAGGGGCACACATTAGCATCCCCCCACCCAGCGTCAGCAAGGATGAGATCATCATTACTGGGGAGAAGGAACCTGTCTCCCAGGCTCTTCTGTGTATCTGCAAGATCTACGAGGACAAGGTAGTGCTTGAGAGAGATCTCGAGGGTGGGTGGGGGGTCTTCACTATTGGGGTATCTGTCGCCATATTTCTTATTCTGCTCTGGCAGCAGTTTTCTTCCCGATCTATTGCCGTGGCTGGCAAAGAACCCTCTGCACATGCACAAAGGCTTCTGCGCATTCGCAGAGGGTCATTTCCCCGACGTGACATAGGCAAAACGTGCACTTCCGACGCGATGCGAACCAGTAGGGAAGGTAAGTGGAACCCACCCCTGCCTATCTCCTCAGTTCCCATCCCTTCTCAGAGTCAGAGTGGCTGGGATTGTGTTGGGGAGAGATTGGCAGAGCCAGGGGGAGGAGTCAAACGGGGCATTAGTTTAGAATCCCAACGTAGTCACAAGAGGACAAAATCCGATCTCCCTTGAATGCTATTGAACCTTACCTAGTTTTACCCAGGTGCAGACCGTTAGTCCGAGATGATTCCTATGAGCAATAAAGCATAAACCAAACCCTTCACATGGGGACCTGATTGTTCACGCATGACAGATTGGGAGCAAAACATTTCCACATTATTGGGTATGACTTCATAAAATCCTGGAGTTCGAAGGGGCTAAATTAACATAAAGACAGCCCTCAACTTACTTCATTTAGTGACTGTTCAAAGTTACAGTGGCGCTTTTCACACTTAACAGCTGCAGCATCCCCATGGTCAGGTGATCAGAATTCAGACGCTTTTTAACTGATTCATATTTAAGACGATTGCAGTCTCCCGGGGGTCATGTGATCACCTTTGGCAATGTTCTGACAAGCAAAGTCAACGGGGAAGCCATATTCACTTAACAACCGTGCTACTAACGTAATAACTGCAGTGATTCAGTTAACAAGCATGGTCATAAAATGGAGCAAGATTCACTTAACAAATGTCTCATTTAGCTACGGAAATGTTGGGCTCAGTTGTGGTCATAAGTCGAGGGCTACCTGTAGATGGAGACATGTGAAGGTACAGTCCACCACTTCTGAGACATTGGTTTTCCTCTCAGAATGCTCTACCATTAGGAACTTTCTTCCAAAATTTAATCAGAATTTGCTTTCCGGCAATTTAAATCCTTTATTCCATGTCTTGTATTTGAGTGGTGAGGTGGCCTAGAGGTGGAGCTCTTGCCTCACAATCAGAAGGCTGTGAGTTCGATCCTAGGTAGAGGCAGATATTTCTCTCTGGGCACAATTAGAATATATCTGCTGAAAGAAAATTCCGCATTGGCAACAGGAAGGGCATCAGGCCAGTAAATTCACTTAACAACCGCACTGATTCGCTTAGCAATTGTGGCAAAAAAGTTTATAAAATTGGGTGTGACTCAAGTTTAATCGCCTTGCTTAGCAATGAGAAAAAAATCTGGTCCCAATTGTAGTTGTTAGTCAAGGACTATCTGTATCTGTAACGGGGAAATTTGAGTCCCCACTCAGGAGAGGCTTAGAGGTGATGGCTTACCCATCACCCAATGAGACAACGATTTGTTTCTGCAGAAACCACAGTCTTTCCATTCTTAGGATCATCAATCCTCACATTTTTTGCTGCTTGCTGCTAGTTGAACAGAAAACCTGGCGGTTTTACTAAGGCAGGCAGTTTCAGAGCAATGATCCTATCTGTCTTTTTATGTCTGTCACCTGAGTGATTCTTGGTAGCGAAAGCAAGAAAAAAAAACCAGTTATAAAAGGAGGGGGGAAATAGAGGGTTTTTGATGTAGATAAGGATTTCATACTAAACCTTCCCTCTTGTATGGGAAGAAACGGAATATTTCTCACACAGGCCATAACTCTCTTTCAACCTGAATATTGCACCTGGTTTTGTAAGTAGATATTGCAAATTTGAAAGTACATTTCTTCCCCATCACATTTAAAGCCCAAGAAACTAAGGAGGGTCACTTGATAGACATTTGCCACATCCCTATTGCTACTATAGGCTAAGCTGCCTATTATCTGATCATTCCCCTGGCTGTAGTTCTTCCCTGTCTCTCAAGGCCATTCCCACATACCAGTACAACTGACTCAAGGCTGCCACCTACTGTGACCTGCCTACTTTGCACTTAACAAAAAAAACAAACCGTCCTTCCTCAGTTTGATCAAGGGTACCTTTACAGGTAGTCCTCGACTTATGACCACAATTGAGCCCAAAATTTCCATTGCTAAGCCAGACAGTTTAGTGAGCTTTGCTGCATTTTATTTATTATTTCTTCGTTAAATTTATTGGCTGCCCTTCTTAACACAGGGCAGCTTTTTACGACCTTTCTTGCCCACAGTTGTTAAGTGAATCACTGCAGTTGTTAACTTATTAAACACGGCTGTTAAATGAATCTGGCTTCCCCATTGACTTTGTTTCTCAGAAGGTTGCGGGGAAAAAAAGATCACATGAGCCCGGGACCACTGCAGCCATCATAAATACATGCCAGTTGCCAAGTGTCCGAATTTTGATAACATGATCACAGGGATGCCGCAAAGATTGTAAGTGTCTTTGCCTTTGTTTCACTGCCTTTGTAACTTTGAACAGTCACTAAACGAATGGTTGTAAGTCGAGGACTACCTGAGGTAGTCCTCGACTTACAACTGTTCATTTAGTGACTAAAGTTACAGCTGCATTGAAAAAAGTGACTTACGATCATTTTTCACATTTATGACCATTGCAACATCCCCATGGCCACATGATTTATATTCAGATGCTTGACAACCGAGTCACATTTATCATGGTTGCAGTGTCCTGGGGTCATGTGGTCCATCTTTTGCAACCTTCTAACAAGTAAAGTCAATGGGGAAGCCAGATTCACTTAACAACCGGGTTACTAATTTAACAACTGCAGTGATTCAGTTAATAAATGTTGCAAGGAAAGTCGTAACATGGAACAAAAGAAATACCTTGCTTAGCAACAAAAAGTTTGGGCTCAGTTTTGGTCGTAAGTTGAGGAGGACCTGTACCTGTATGCTGGACCACATCTGCTTAATGGGATAGTTTAAACTCTATAGTCTTAGTGTTAGAAATTCTGCATATATATATATATATATATATATATCACCAGAGAACAAACCAAGAGTACAGTCACCATGTGCTTTACTGCTCAACTGCTCAAGGATCGTCTCTCTTTCCAATAGGATTTTGGGGAGGCTAAGATTAAGGTTGGCTTTGCATGTTTTTCTGGGTTTGAAGCTGCCTCTGGCTGTCTTTCAGAAGCGCAAGACCACCACCATTTCTGTGGAGGTAAAGAAGTCCCAGCACAAGTACATCATCGGCCCAAAAGGAAACACCTTGCAGGAAATCCTAGATACTACGGGACTCTCAGTGGAGATGCCGCCCCTTGAAAGCAGCTCGGAGTCCATCATTCTGCGTGGAGAGCCGGACAAACTGGGGCCAGCCCTAACTCAGGTCTATGCCAAGGTAACCGTCTGCCACGGTCGCACAAAGGCCTAGTAACCCGGGACATTTGACATGGGAGCAGCACAGTTTGGTGTGCCAAAGTCAACAAAAGAAATCTTGCTTTACCCCTAAAATTTGTGTAAGTTAACTGAAAACAATAAAAAAAACCATAAACTTTAAAGACCAGCTAGGTAAAAAAGTTGGATCTGTGCAGAAGTTTATTTTTCTCTCTGTGCGTGTGTGTTTTTCCTCTCATTTTCCCTTTGGTTCGATATCGGCTGTTTTGTTTAAAACAAACTGGTGTTACTGTCAGGCAGGCTCCATTTGGTTTAGATTATGTGAATTCGGCCATTGTAAGTCACAAACAGGATGAGGCGTCCTTGTGAACTTAGTAAATTGTGTTTTTTTCAGGAAACCACGTTCAACAAACTGTGAAAGAGGAAAGATGGGCAATCTTAGGATGGTCAAAAGTGGCACTTAAATGGGAGGGGGGAGAATGTGGGGCCACTTTATCTAACGAAACATTGAGGCTTTGGAGAATTTCTAGCCTCTATTTTTAACCATGACATTCTTGGACTTAAAATATTTTTCCCTTTGTTTCATAACTAATGGGAGGAAAGTTGGTTTTCACCAAAATTGGATGGGTTTGAGTGACACAAAATGGGAATTTAATGGATACCCTGTTTTCCTGAAAATAAGACCTAGCATGTTTTTTACGTGCACCTAATATAAGCCCTACCACCAAAATAAGCCCTACTTAAGAGCCTATGCAGCTGGTCGCCCGCCCATTCCGTCTTGTTGCTTGCTGTGCCGTGGCCGCGAGGTGGGGGGGGTGGAGCTGCCCCATGCAACCCGCACCAGCTTACCTCAGGGCCTCTGCAGTTAGGCCATCCACGCCCCGACACCTGCCTCATGGTGGCAGCACCAGCAGCCATGTGCAGCTGGAGACCACATGGCCGCCGGCCCACTTCTGCTTGCTTGCAGCCACACCAGAGCAGGAGGCCGAGCGGCGCACTGGTGCCATGGCCGCAAGGCGAGGCGGGCGTCGGGGTGTGGATGGCCTGGCTGAGGGGCGCATGGAGTAGCTCCACCCCGCTACATTGCCTCGTGACTGTGACACCGGCGCATTGCTCAGCCCCCTGCTCTGTTGCAGCCACGAGCAAGCAGAAGAAGTGAGCCGACAGGCACGCGGGGTCCTGCTGGACGGGGCTGCTGAATGTGAGGCAGGTGTCGAGGCGTGGGTGGCCTGGCTGCGGGGGCCCTGAGGTAAGCCGGGGCGGGGCATGTGGGGCAGCTCCATCCCCACCGCCTCCTGCCCCACCGTGGGCAAGAAGAAGAAGTGGGCCTCGTACATGAAAAAAAAAATAACCCTCCACCAAATAAGCCCTAGTGCTTATTTTGAGGCCCAAAAGAAAATAAAACCCGGTCTTATTTTCGGAGAAACATGAGTATGTGAATCCCAGAAGCTGAAGATTAACCAACTCTGGCTAAGTGTAAATGGCCAACTTGCACATCTAATTAAGAAAAAAATAAATAAACATGAGTGAGAATGCTGCAATGATGCTATAATGCCACCTGGAGGCAGAATGCAGGTATTGCAGCACTAAAAACACTTGCTGGCATAAAGATGTGGCCAGCTGTGGTATCTTCACTCGAATGGAGACCTGCCTGTAGCTAGGTTTTCAAAGTCACTCTTGTGAATGAAGCCGGTAAACTCTTCTTGCCATCCTGTCTCTTTTCCCTAGGTGAAGAGTGTGATGGTAGCTGAAGTAATGGCCCCAGCCTGGTTACATCGTTTTATAATTGGGAAGAAAGGACAGAATATTGGCAGAATTACCCAGCAACTCCCTAAGGCAAGTATTCCTAAAATAACAAGGCTATAAATAAAATAGCGAGAGTAAAATCTCTGGTTTAATGCATGAAATATTGTTTAAAAATAAAAACATGCCTCTCCCTTGTGGATACTGGAAAAGCAGGAATTAAATTTGAATAGTCCATTGGGCTTCTTGTCCCTATCTTAATAGAACCTAGAACAGGGGTGTCAAACTCAAGGTGCTTAAATCTGGCCTGCGGGGCCGGCCTGGAAACATCAAAGGACTGGCCCACGGTGCCTCTGCGCCCCCCCTCCCCGTGGCCCATTTTCAGCCTCCTGCAGCACTCTGCCAGCTGAAAATGGGCTGCGTGGAGGCCCTGCGAGGCCCCCGCGCGGCCCCTTTTCGGCCGGGAGAGTGCTGCAGGAGGCCAGGGAGGCCAAAAATGGGCTGCGCGGGGGGATTCCAGGGCCTCCGCATGGCCCATTTTCGGTCGGCAGAGTGCTGCAGGAGGACTGGATTGGACTGGATTACAATTATGTGGCCTCAAGTAAGTGCCTGATCTGGATAGAAAACAAGCAACATCCTATGTTAATACTACAATTTAATGCCAGATTTTACATACTGTAGGTCTATTTAATCTACAATCAACAATCTATAATCGACAGCCATTTCTATTTACTATCCTGGAAATTTACCTCTGCTGTTAGATCTTGTATTATCATGTTATTTATGCCCTTGTATTTTTATTATTAGTTGAATAATAAAAATCTAATAGTATAAATAGCTTTTCTACCTGGAAAAGCAATCTACTATTAAACAATGGGGTATAAATTTAGAAATAAAAAGTTTAGTGGAGTATGAAGAATGAGTAATAAATGTTTGCCTGTAATATCTGGTAGAAGAGATAGGAAAATGGTTATAGTAAAGAACTGTGGAAAGAAAGAAGGGGGAAAAACGCATCTTGAGCCTGTGTCAAACACCCACCATGGCCATGCCCACCATGGCCATGCCTACCCCAGCCACGCCCAACATGGCCCCGCCCACGCACCGGCCCTCCGAGGTCAAACACAACCCTGATGCGGCCCTCAATGAAATCAAGTTTGACACCCCTCACCTAGAAGACCATAAATATTGATGTATCAGTTTCAGATCCACATTGTTCCAGTACAGGTAGTCCTCAACATACAATAATTCATTTAGTGACCATTTAGAGTTACAACAGCCCTGAAAAAAAAGGAACTTACCACCAGTTCTCGCATTTACAACTGGTGCTTGTGGGATCAAAATTTGGCCACGTGGCCACAGGCGTGTAATTACGACTGTGGTGGCATCCCGGGGTCATGCTGGTACTGCCATTTGTGACCTTCCCAAATGACTTTTCAGTCGCAAAGTCAATGGGGGAAGCCAGGTTCGCTTAACAACCACATGATTCAGAGCGACCGCAGTGATTCGCTTAATAACCTCACCAGGAAAAGTCATAAAACTGGGCGCAAGTCACTTAACTATCTTGTTTAGCAAAGGAAATTCTGGTCGCAATTGTGGCTGTAAGCCGAGGACTACCTGTGGATGAGTTTTCCCGCAGGTATCGTGTGACATCTTAAGACCTGCTGCAAGAGTGGCCATCGCCCCATAAAAACTAAACAATGCTGGTTGAGACCTGTTGGGATACACTTAGACTTAGAATAACTTTATTGTCACTTGGAATGTACACTAATCGGCATAACATTAAAATGAAATTTTGATGCATACAGCGCTCAAAGGGTCACCACCAATATATACTTCATAAACATGACAAAATAAACAAACAGACAAATCAATAAATTAAATAAATACAAAATTAGGCATATACCCACATATATTATATGACACAGAGAAACAATACAGTCTAGTTCGGATGTATACATGTACATGGCGAGAGAAACGAATCTTGCGAGTTTACCAGACGGATGGCATAGGGAACAAAGCTGTTATGGAATAGCAATAGCACTTAGACTTATATACCGCTTTACAGTGCTTTGCAGCCCTCTCTCAGCGGTTTACAGAGTCGGCCAATAGCCCCCAACAATTTTGGGTCCTCATTTTACCCACCTCGGAAGGATGGAAGGCTGAGTCAACCTTGAGCCTGGTGAGATTTGAACTGCCAAATTTCAGGCAGCTGGCAGTCAGCAGAAGTAGCCTGCAGTACTGCACTCTAACCACTGCACCACCATGGCTTTTCGGGTAGTCCTGCTAGAAATATTTTGAAACCTCCTCCCAGAGGGGAGCAACAAAAACAGACCGTGAAGTGGGTGTGTGGGGGTCTCTAATAATGCTTTGAGCTCTAAGCACATAGTGCTCATAAGCAGTATCCTGAATAACAGGAAGAGAGCTTCCTATAATCTTCTCCGCTGTCCTCACCACTCTCTGTTTGGGCTTTCTATCTGAGGCACTGCTGCCACCAAACCAAACAGTGATGCAGTTTGTTAAAACGTTCTCAATTGTCCCTCTGTAAAAAGTAGCCAGGATACAAGGAGAAAGATGTGCAACCCTTCTTGGTGATAGACAGACACGGCTTGCCTTCTTTTAGGTTCACATTGAATTCACAGACGGCGATGAGATGATCACTCTGGAAGGACCCACCGAGGAGGTGGAATTGGCCCAAAGCCAGATTCAGGAAATCATTCGGGACCTGGTGAGTTCTCTTGTGAATCTTACATGTACTTCCTCTCTCTTGCTTCGTCAGACTCATCACTATAGCAGGAAGAGCAAACCTTTTAGATCCAGGTCGGCAATTTATCTGTTTCCTCCTTGGCAGCAGTGTGAAGTGTGGCCAGTGATATTATGAGTGTTGCATGATGGAGAGATGATGCAGAACTATTTGCAGAAGATGGTGCTTAAAACACCCAGAATTGTCCTTTTTGAAGTGTCTCTTAAAACTTCCTCAAGAAACTAATCCAGAAATTGGAGCCGTGCCTATTAAAATGAGCAGCAGAAGTCCAATGAGAAAGCTGCAGTCCTGTGGGTTATCTCTCTCCCCCCACAGTTTGATACCAGCTTTTGCCATGTTGAGAGTGTGGTGATGGCTCAGTGGTTAAAGAAGCTGGGCTTGTCGGCTGGAAAGGTGACAGCCCAGGTTCGAGACCCAGCACCGCGCAACAGGGTGAGCTCCCGGTTCCTTGCTCCAGCTCCCGCCCACCTCGCAGTTTGAAAGCATGCAAATGGGAGTAGATAAATAGGTACCACTTCGGCGGGAAGGTAACAACATTCCGTGTGCTGGCCATATGACCACTGAAGTGTCTTCGGACAATGCTAGCTCCCTCGGCTTAGAAACAGAAATGAGCACCGCCCCTTAAGAGTCAGACATGACTGGACAAAGGAAAATTTTACCTCTAGGTTTTTTTTTGCCATGTTGCCAAAAAGGGCCTTGGATTTTCCAAAAAAAACAAGGATCTCGGGGCTTCCGGTTTGGTGCTGCTGCTTCGAGGGCGCTCTTTGCAGAGCGCTTGTTCCTGATTTTCGTTCGCCGCCAGTTCAGCAGTCAAACAGCTGTCTGGCGGCTTGATTGTCTCCTCCCCGGGCAAAGGGGAGTGAGGAGAGCCGGCGGGGTGAGGTAGAGCCCCCCTAGTGCCCCTGGTGAGATCCTGGGGCACGAAGGGTGAGGGCCCCCTAGGAACCTTGCCATAGCTCCGGAATTGGGAAGTCTCCGTTTTCACGGAGCAAGAAGCTGCACCCAATCCCTGCAATCAACATATCTGATTAAAAGAAGATACTGTAGCAGGCGGAAAGACCCAGGAGGCAGAGATGTTAAACGGCAAGTAGTAACACTTTTTTTGTGGATTGGAAGTGAAGAAGGAAGTAATTAATTAACAAAGGGACAAAAGAAATGGCGCTGGAGGCTTCTGGGTGTGGAAACGAAAGTTAAAAGTGGAGGGCTCTTTTTACTACCAGCTCCCTCTTTGAAAACTTTGAACTTTAAATTGTTTTTTGACCTTGCCGGGGAAGAAAAGAAAAAGAACTTGATAGAATTTCTCCTGGCAGTTTGGCTACTTGTTTCTGGCTTTTTCTTTTTAACTATAAAGACTGAAGTGATTGGCAATGGCTTAAAAAAAAACCACCTCTGTTAGAGCACCAGCGAGTGCAGACAGCTCTCCTATCCATACTTCTAAAATACCAGCCCCCCTCCCTCAGCCATTAACGCTCCCAATGCTACAAGACGCACTTAAATCAATGCAAACAGAATTAGCAGCTGGATTTAATTTTAAAATTAATGAAACTAATGAGAAGATTTCTGCAATTAATGAAAGAATTAATGAGACCAATGAGAAAATACAGGAAGTTTCTGATGATATTGCAATTTGCAATAAAGAGATTAGAGAAGATATAATTAATGCCTTTTCTGGTCTGGCCACCAATTATGAGATTATGGAAGAAGAAATGCAAGAAATTAAGCAAACTACAACAGTGTTGGGAGCCAGGGTTGGCGAAGTAGAAAATAAAATTGAGAGGGAGGAGGCAGAAATGATAATTATGCAATACAGATGTATGGAATTTGCAATAAGAGTCCGTGGAGTTAAGGAAAACAAGCAGGAGAATTTGAAGGAAATTATGTTGGAAGCATTTGAGTTAGCACTTGGAGTGAAGAAGGAGGAGCTGGCATGGCAAATAGAAAAAATTTATCGCGTCAACTCATGGGTGGCCAGAAATAGAAATTTACCAAGAGATATTGTCATCTATTTCACTACTAGAACACTACGTAATGATATTTTACAAGCGACTTTTGTAAACAAACTCCAAGTCGAAGGACAAGAAGTGATGACAATGAAGGAAATTCCCTCCAAGATGTTGAAAGCCAGGAAGGAATACACCTTCCTGGTGGAAGAACTGAGAAGACAACAAGTCCAGTATAGGTGGGAAATACCAAGTGGATTGGTGGTTACGTTTATGGGAGTGAGATATCGACTTAATACAGTTCAGAAGGCCAGAGATTTTTATGAAGATGTTTTACTGCCTGGTTCACCTAAACCCCCAGAAGGGAAACAACAACAAGAAAGAGAAGAATTGCTGAAAGTGGTACAAGAAGGAGCTGTGTCATTGGCTATTGAAATGGAACAAAATTTAGAACTCAACAGACAGGAAATGATTAAAGAACAAAGACAGACTAGAGCTGCCAAACGGAGACAAGAAATGAGACAACAAAGACAACAGGCGGCAACTCAAGATACTCCTAAAACGGAAGCGGTGGGAGGAGCGAGACCAAAAGAAAAATCTAAGGTAGATCTTCAAGGGGTGCTCCATACGCTTCGGAAGCCCAGAGATGGGAAATAAATTTCTTACCTGGAATGTCAATGGTTTGAATTCTCCACAGAAAAGGAGGACAATATTTCACTACTTAAAACAATTTAATAATGACTTGATATGTTTACAGGAGACTCATATAAGGACTCAAGATAAAAAATACTTGATGAATACAAGACTAGGTACACATTTTGTTGCTACAGCTCCAGAAAAGAAAAACGGTATTGTTATATACGTGAAAAAAGATTTGATTGCAAAGTTAATAGAAGCAGATGATCAAGGAAGATTTTTAGCAATTGAACTTTTAATAAAGGGACAGAAAATATTAGTGATTGGATTATATGCCCCGAATCAACAACAAGAAAAATTCTACGATCTTTTGCATTCAAAACTCATATATTGGGATTACAAAACCTGCATTCTCTTAGGGGACTGGAATGGCGTTTTGGATGTTAAGAAAGACAAGAAGGGTCCTAAGCAAAACATCTTTGCAAGAGCAAAATTGCCTAAATCCTTTTTTGAGATGATGGAAGACTGGGATTTGAGAGATATATGGCGTGAAAGAAACCCTACAGAAAAGGATTTTACTTTCTATTCAGACAGACATCAATCTTTTTCCAGGATTGATTTTATTTTAATTACTAACGATCTTTTTTCCAGGGTGAAGAGAACAAAAATATACACGAGGATATTATCCGACCACAGCCCTGTCTGGCTGGAAATGGAATTTGGTTACGGACTAAGAAAATCTTGGAGGTTAAATGATAATTTGTTTAGATATGAAGATAATGTAAGAGAGTGTAAAAAATTTATGAATGAATTTTTTGTTATGAATATGCAGAAAGGCACATCAATTCAGATGGTATGGGATGCAAGTAAGGCTTATATGAGAGGTGTTTTAATATATTTGAATAATAAATATAGAAGAAAGAAGGAATTTAAAAGAAAAGGACTGGAGGAAGAAATTAAGAAACAAGAGAGGGCTTTGATTTCTAAACCAACAGATAAGAAAATTAAAGAAACAATTAATTTACTAAAAGCTCAATTTAATATGTTAATGGCAGACCAAGTTGCAACTAATTTACAATATGCCAAACATAACACTTTTTGTAATGCAAATAAGCCGGGCAGGTGGTTGGCTTACATGTTAAGGAAAAAACAGAAATCAAGAGTAGTAGAAAAAGTTAAGTATAAAGGGAAAGAAGTTTTTGATTGTGAAATGATTAAAAAGTCTTTCTTAGAATTCTATTCAGGGTTGTATAAGGGGGAGAAGATTAAAGAGGAAGATATAGATGGATATTTACGAAATGGTCATATACATATAGCTTCCACGGAGCAGATTGAAACTTTAAATCAACTTATAACCTCAGAGGAAATATTGGCGGTTATTAAACAGCTAAAAGTGGGAAAGGCTCCAGGTACAGATGGTTTAACAGCTGTTTATTATAAAAACTTACAGAATGAAATGGTGGAGCCTCTGAAGGTGTTATTTAATACTATACAGCAAGGAGGAGAAGTACCCCCAACTTGGAAAACTGCTTTTATCTCTTTGATCCCGAAAGAGAATCAAGATCACACAGACCCTAAAAATTATAGGCCAATTTCATGGTTAAACATGGATTATAAAATTTTTGCCAAAATATTAGCTAACAGATTAATGATACTTATGCAACAATTGATCCACCAAGATCAAACTGGTTTTATAGAAGGTAGACAAATGAAGAGTAATGTACGACACATAATTAATTTATTAGAGTATTTGGGGAGGAATAACCAGATACCCGCTGCACTGGTATTCCTGGATGCTGAAAAAGCTTTTGATAGATTGAATTGGAAATTTTTATTAAAATTAATAGGAAAAAATGCAGCTCGGAGAATACTTTACACAATCTATTAAGGCAATATATCAAAAACAGACTGCTCAAATAATAATTAATGGTGAATTAACAAATAATTTTAATATAGAGAAAGGAACCAGACAAGGATGTCCCCTATCACCTCTTTTGTTTATTTTGTCTATAGAGATTTTACTTAGTAAAATAAGGGAATCTGAGATAGTTAAAGGTATTAAAATAAGAGGAGAAGAATATAAACTACGAGCGTTTGCGGATGATTTAGTAGTTACTGTAACTCAGCCATATCAATCAATTACAGGCCTGATGGATATTATTAATTCTTATGGACAAGTAGCTGGTCTTAAAATAAATGTAGATAAAACTAAAATAATAGCTAAAAATATGACCAGAAATCAAGAGGAAAAAGTAGAAAGGGTTACGGGATATGAAATAGTCAAAAAGGTCAAATACTTGGGGGTTAACATTATGTCAATAAACACGAAACTTTATCAACATAATTATGAAATATTATGGCAAAAAATACAGAAAGACTTGGAAAATTGGAAAAAGCTACAGTTGTCCTTGCTGGGCAGGATAGCTGTAGTAAAAATGAATGTCTTACCTAGGTTTTTATTTCTTTTTCAAACAATTCCCATACTTAAAAAGGATGACAACTTGAAAGAGTGGCAAAAGGGTATTAATAAATTTATTTGGGCTGGGGAAAAACCGAGAGTAAATCAGAAAATAATGCAAGACTCACGTGAAAGGGGAGGATTAAAAATGCCTAACTTAAGATTGTATTATGAAGCAGCTACCCTCTCAGCAATTGCGGATTGGATTAACTTGACGGAAGAGAGGTCATTAAATATAGAAGGGTATGGCTTATTTTATGGATGGCATGCTTATTTAGTGTATAATAAAAAAGTAGATAAAACTTTTAAGAGTCATATATTAAGAAATGCTCTATTACGTGTCTGGAAGAAATATCAATGTAAATTAAATGATAAATTACCTATATGGACAGTGCCGAGGCATGCGATAGAGAATATAAATACAGAGCAAAAACTAGATAAGATTACATATAAAGAGTTTCTTTATGTAGAGGGAATGAGGTTACAATTAAAATCAATGGAGCAACTAAAAGAAGAAGGAATAATTAAGTCTTGGTTTCAATATGGGCAATTGCAGGCCAGATGGAAAGAGGATTCAAAAGCAGGTATTTTGCAGCAAGATGACAACTTGATAAATCAAATAAAGAATAAAGGACCAATGCATATAAAGAGATTATATAATGTATTAGTGGAATTAGATTCTGAAACAGAGCTAGTTAAGGATTGTATGATTAAATGGGCTCAAAATATTGGTGAACCTATAATGATGGAAACATGGGAGAATATATGGGTTAGAAATGTGAAATTCACACAAGCCCAAAATTTAAGAGAAAACTTTTATAAAATGTTTTATAGATGGCATTTTGACCCAAAGAAACTAGCTTGTATGTATCCAAATTTACAACCTAAATGTTGGAGATGTGAATGTGAAGATGCAACTTATTTTCATGTTTGGTGGTCTTGTAGGAAAATTAAGGCTTTTTGGATTAAAATATGGTGGATTATACAGAATATTTTGAAGAAAAAAATTAAGTTTACACCACAGTTTTTCTTGCTGGGAATAATTATGGACTGTACTGTAATAGAGACTAAACTGATTTTGAACTTGATAACGGCTGCCAGATTGTTGGTAGCACAATATTGGAAGAAAGAAGATATACCTACTATTGAGGAATGGACAATAAAAGTTACACACTTGGCAGAAATGGCAAGAATTTCATCATACTTAAAAGATCATTCAAATGAAAGATATATATTGGAATGGAGTAGATGGACTGATTATATTCAAAAAAAGTATCAGATTAAGAAGATATATATAGTTTAATAATGATATATGGTTAGAATTTTAGAATGGTTTTTATAATAGAATTTATGTTTTGTTAGTATATGTTAGTTTATGGTTATTTGAAGATTATATCCTGTGTTCTTTCTGGGAAGTCGGGGTAGGGGAGGGGGGGGGTTGGGGGGAAGGGGGGGGGAATTTAAAAAATTTTGTACTTTGTACTAATAAAACTTTTTCAATTAAAAAAAAAAACAAGGATCTCTTGGAAAACCTTAGCAAAACTGTATTAATGGGAGAGCAAATAGATTCTAATTCAGGCATCCATGCTGAACCTGTGAACACTGAAAATCCACCGAGAAGCAGTTGTGTGTGTGTTTTTTTAAAGAATCTCAGAAGAACTTTGTTGTTGCTAGGATAAGTGAATTTGTTCTGTCCCCAGTTATGAACGTATCAAAAACACAACGCTTGAATGAACTTAGTTTAATTAATGAACCACTGCTAATAACTGGCTTAGCAGTGGAGACACACACAAATCAAAAGAAGCAATCCTTTCTTGCAGAAGGTCAGCTGCTAATTACTCTTCATTAGCAGCTGGCGTAAGTTCAGGTAGTCTTAACTCCAAACAATGCAATTAGTTCTGGTTATCTCACGTAATGTCCGAAGGCTTGGCAAAATGCCCAGGAGTCTTTCTTGATAAGAAATCCGAAGCAGAGAAACAGGAATTCACAAAACAATGCACGACAGATACCAGAGTCTGAACTATTGTTTCCTGCAGCTTTCCAGCTGCCTCTACTGTTCTTAAGTCGACTAGGGGAGTGGCCAATTAGCCCCAAGTCTTACTCCCGAGGAGACCTCTTCTGGAGTAACCATTCCTGCCTCTTGGCAGCCCTGCGTGCTCTTGCATCAAGAAGAGGAGAAGCCTCTTCTTCCTCATCACTGCCAAGAGGTGCTGGAGGTTCCGAAGGCCCTGGCTGCACCTGTGCCTCTGGCACCGAGTCCTCACCAGCCTCCTCACTGTCTGACTCGGGTGCCAGCTGCGCAGGCCACTGGCGCATCCCCAAGTCGGTCTCCTCTTGAACGGGATCCGCTATCAGCTGCACGGGCTGCTGGCGGGCCACAACAGAATCAAAGGGCTGGAAGGGACCTTGGAGGTGAGGGAAGTGAGAGAGTGTGCCAGACCTATTCAGTTTTACATTAGCTCGGGAGTCTCCAAACCTGGCAACTTGAAGACTTGTGGACTTCAACTCCCATGGCTGGCTGGGGAATTCTGGGAGTTGAAGTCCACAAGTCTTCAGCGCGATTACAGACGCCCAAGAATGAATCCTGTTTGTCTGAGGTGCCATGTTGGTCTTGCAAGTCTTGTATCTCACCACCCCATCCTCTTCTGCAGCTCAGATGGATGGACTACACCGAAGTGCTTATTGACCAGAGGTTTCATCGTCATCTGATCGGGAAAAACAGAGCCAACAGTGAGTCTAGAGAGTGATAAAAGAACCCTGAAGGATTTGAGGTGGTTGGGGCGGCGTTAATTTTCCCGCCGATCACTGTAAGGTTGAAGCACACACACACGCAACCACTGAATAACAACTAAATCTTTTCTGTTAACATTTCCCAGAGTGTCCATGGACAGTCTCAGTCATCCAGGTCATGGTTGCCCCAAAGGTTCTTTTTCAAAAGACAGCTGGACTCTGTTTTACCTTGAAGACGTTTCGCTTCTCATCCAGGAAGCCCTCTTCCGTTCAATTCAGAACTGAAGAAGCTTCCTGGATGAGAAGCGAAACGTCTTCAAGGAAAAATAAAGTCCACTTGCCTTTTGAAAAAGCACCTTTGGGATTTCCCAGACTGACTAGTACAGTGATGGCAAACCTTTTTTGGCTCGGGTGCCAAAAGGGTGCGCGCGCGATAGCGTGCGTGCGCGTGCCCACACCCATAATGCAATGCCCTCCCCCCGCACATGCACACAAACCCCGCGCTGCCACCCCCGCGCATGCGCACAACCCCCCCGCACTGCCCCCCATCACGCATGCGCACAGGCCTCACTGAAGCCTCCGGATTTCCGGTAGGCCTGTTGGGCTGTTTTTCGCTCTCCTCAGTGTTCAGGAAAGTCTCCTGAAGCCTGGGGAGAGCGAAAAAACGGCCAAATGGGCCTACCGGAAGTTCAGAAGCTGGAGCTGACATAGGGCAATGCCTCGCGTGCCCTCAGATATGGCTCCGCGTGCCACAGGTTCGCCATCACTGGACTAGTAGGTGATGGAAGCCAACTCTCTTTTTCTACGTCCTAAAGAGATTAACCAGACAGCCCTTTTCCTCTTCTACAGTGGCGCACTGGTTAGAGTGCAGTACTGCAGGCTACTTCTGCTGACTGCCGGCTGCCTGCAATTTGGCAGTTCAAATCTCATCAGGGTCAAGGTTGACTCAGCCTTTCCATCCTTCTGAGGTGGGTGAAATGAGGACCCAAAATTGTTGGGGGCAAGATGCTGACTTTGTAAACCACTGAGAGAGGGCTGCAAAGCACTGTAAAGCGGTATATAAGTCTTAATTGCTATTGCTTTTTTATTTATTTATTTATTTTTCTTTTAATAGTTTTCATATAAAACATCCATACATATACCGTAATACCTTAACAATTTATTCTAAATCCCCCCCGCATCCAATATTACTCCACAATTTCCCATCTATCTTACATGTTTTATCTAGTCACTCCCTTCCCTCTATCCTTCTCTCCTTCCTCTACCTTCCTCCCCCTTCTCTCCCCTTCCCTACTACCCCTTCACCTTCTCACCTCCTCTCCTCTACTTCCTCTTCCTCCTTCTTCTCCTTTCTTGAGTGTATTATTATTATTATTTTAATTCTCTTTTAAGAGATAGACAGCCAGTATCTCTCTTCAATATTACATATTAAATTTCTATTTCAAATCTATCTTGTTGTTGAAAGTCTGCTTCAAAAAAAAAATTTAAAATCTAGGTATATTTTTATATTACCATATTGCTACTTCTTCATTTCTATCCATTTTGTCATCTGGGTATTTATCTATATTCATTCTCATCTTTTATAAACAGTAATTTTTCTAACTTAATTTTCCACTATATTCATTTTCCAACCAACTATAAAATTTCACCCAAACATTATAGTATTCTGAGTCCTCTTTATCTTTAATTTTCATTGTTACTTTGTTCATTTCAGCACAGTCCAAAAATTTTTTAATCAAGTCTTCTTCGTCTGGAATCTTAGTCCCTTTCCATTTTTGTGCGAAGGTGATTCTCACCGCTGTCAAAATATGTATTGTCAAATAGGTATCTTCTTTACTGAGTTCAGGTGGTGTAATCCCCAACAAGAAAGTCTCGGGTCTCAGCTCAATATTCTGTTTGAGCATTTTTTCCAGCCAACTTTTTACTCGAATCCAGTAAGATTTTGCCTCTATACAAGTCCACCACATATGGTAAAAGGAACCAGGTATATGTTGACATTTCCAGCACTTCATAGACATGTTCTTGAACATTTTGGCTAATCTTTCCGGTGACAGATGCCATCTGTAGAACATCTTGTACACATTCTCTTTATATGTTGTTGCTATGGTCAGTTTGTAGTTCCTTTCCCAAAGTTGCTTCCATTTTTCAAGTTCTATTGTGTGGCCAAAGTTCTGAGCCCATTTTATCATTGTCTCTTTGACTTGTTCAGATTCTAAGTCCACATAGAGTAAATGATTATATATTTTCTTAATTAGTTATTCATCTGGTCCTGCAAGTATTATATCTAATTCTGTGTTTTTTAACATGATACCTTCCGTTTTTTTATCTTTTTCATATCTTGACTGTATTTGCGTTCTCATAAACCAGTCCATTTTAATTCCTTGTTGCTCTAGTTCTTGTGTCGATTTTAATTCCCCGTCTTCCATCAAGATGTCTTTATATCTTGGTATTTTTTGCCAGTTTACTCTGCTTGGATGAAGTAGTGCTTCTATTATCGATATCCAATTTGGTATACTCATGTAATGTTTAGCTTTTACTTTTTCCCAAACTATATATAGCGAATTTCTTATATAATGTCTTTGGACGTAACTGTATATTTTGTTTCTTCCATGCCATAAAAGTGCATGCCATCCAATATGCATATCCTGTCCTTCTAATATTAATAATCTCTGGTTTCTTAGTAGAATCCATTCTCTCAACCAGGTCAGAGTTGCAGCATGGTAGTAAAGTTCCCAGTTCGGCAACCCAAAACCACCTCGAACCCTAGCGTCTTGCAACATTTTTAAGTTTATTCTTGATCTTTTTCCTTGCCAAATAAATTTCAAAATTAATGTATTTATTTCTCTGAAATATATTTTCTCTATTTTTATTGGAATTGTTGAGAACAAGAAGAGTAAGCGGGGTAGTATATTCATTTTAATCAATGCGATTCTGCCCATCAGTGATACTTGTAGGTTTCTCCATTTATCCAGATCTGACTCGATTTGTTTTTTAATCTTTATGTAGTTATCTTCTTTAATAGTTAGACATCTTGCAGATAGTTGAATCCCCAAATATCTGACCTTCTTTACAATTTGTATCTTTGAGCTTTCCCACAATTTTTTCTTTTGTTTTTCTGTCATATTTTTAACTAGAAATTTTGTTTTATCTTTATTGATTTTTAGTCCAGCCACCTCTCCATAGCGTTCTATTTGGTATAATAAGTTTGGAGTTGTTTCCAGAGGTTCTTCCAATATAAATACAAGGTCGTCAGCAAATGCTTGTAGTTTGTATTCTTCATGCTTAATCCTTAAACCTTTTATATCTTTATCTTGTCTCACCTGTCTAGTTAAAACTTCCAAGGTTAGTATGAATAATAATGGTGATAAGGGACAGCCTTGTCTAGTTCCTTTCATTATCTCTATCTTCTCTGTCATTTCGCCATTTAATATTATTTTGGCAGATTGCTTAGTGTATATTGATTTAATTACCCCTATAAATTTTTGTCCAAAGCCCATTATTTGTAGTTGTTTTATCATAAACTGCCAATTGACATTATCGAAGGCCTTCTGTGCGTCTAGGAACATCAATGCTACTTGTTTTCCGGGGTGTTGTTCGTAATATTCTAGGGTGTTTAAAATCATACGCATATTGTCCTTAATTTGTCTTTTTGGTAAAAAAAACCATTTTGGTCCGGGTGTATAAAATCATTTAAGAAGGTTTTGAGTCTGTTCGCTATAATCGAAGCAAATATCTTATAATCCACGTTTAATAGTGATATCGGCCTATAGTTCTTTATTTTTTGCAGATCAGCCTCTTCTTTTGGGATGAGAGTTATGAATGCTTCTGTCCACGAATCAGAAATTTTGTTTTCCATAATTAGTTCATTGAACACTTCTAACATTACTATTCCGAATGGTTCCTCAAAAAATTTATAAGTTTCTGCCGGCATTCCATCTGGGCCTGGAGCTTTACCACTTTTCTGTTTTTTAATTGCCGCTGACAATTCTGACATTGTAATTTTTTCTTCTAATAAGTTTTTATATTTATCTGGTATTTTTGGTAAATCCGCTTTCTCCAAAAACTGGACTATTTTTTTGTCATCTATTTTCTCTTCTGCGTATAAAGCTTTATAGTAAGTCCATGCAATCTTTTTTTTCTCTCTATCCCCATATTTAACATCTCCATCCATGTCCTCCAGTTGTTTTATCCATTTTTTTTCTTTCTCCTTCTTTATCTTGTAGGCTAACCATCTCCCTGGTTTATTAGCGTGTTCGAAGAAATTTTGTTTAGCACTTTTTGTTTTCCTTGCAATTTCTTCATTCTCAATCATATTTAGCTTGTGTTTTCCCAGGTCCATCATTATCTTAGTGTTTTTGTCTTGTGGGTCTTTTTGAAGTTTCTTTTCTAATTCTTTATATTCTCCTTCCAATTTCCTCTCCATGGCTTGTTTTTGTTTATTTCTTTTTGAGATATAATTCATCGCCAAACCTCTAAAATATGCTTTTGCTGTGTCCCAAACTGTTTGCAGGGATATGTCATTCTTTTTATTTTCTTTAAAGAAGAATTTCATTTCTTTCTCTACTAATTGTTGGAAATCTTTTTCGTATAATATTTCTTGATTCAAAGTCCACCTACTTCTTTTCCTTTTTCCTTTCCACGTCATTTCTAATGGGTTGTGGTCCGCCCAGGTACTAGATTCAATGTTTATTTGTTGTATGTTATTTATCATTTCCAGGGACATTCAAATCATGTCAATCCTTGACCAGGACTCATGTCTACAAGAGAAAAAAGTGTATTGTTTTTCTTCAGGAAATCTCTGTCTCCAGGCATCAAATAGATTTAATTCTTCTATCATAGTGAAAAAAGATTTTGGCAATTTCTTCCTTTGTGTTTTATTCTTTTTTAATGATCTATAGTCCAAATCTGCATTCACAATAGCATTAAAGTCTCCGAGCATACATATATTTTCGTAGTTTAATTCAACTATTTTCTGGTGCAGCTTAATTGCTATTGCTATTGCTATACTGGATGTTAATCTTTTTCAACGGCGACCCAGATTCTCATCTGTGTGACTTGGCTCAGGGCTATGGGTAGCATTTTCACTTCCCCCTTTTTATTTTCCCATCAACCCGCAAAATAAGTTGACCTTACTCCAACCCTGCACCGTAGGTTATCTTGAAAGAGAGATTAGCTGAGAGTCCTTGGGGACTCCCAGAGGCAATTTATTTATTTATTTATTTATTTATTTGGTCATTTTTATATGCCGCCCAACTCCTGTAGGACTCAGGGCAGCGTACAACATAATAAACAACAATTTATAAAAACGATACCAAACATTAAAATACAAAAGTTTAAAATCTAACAAAAACAAATCATCATTCAGATCTTCAGATATGGGGGGTTGATCTTAATTTTCCCCCGCCTGCAGGAAGAGCCATGTCTTCACGGCTTTACGGAAGGCCAGTAGGGTGGGGATAATCCATATCTCTGGAGGGAGCTGGTTCCAGAGAGACGGAGCTCCCACAGAGAAGGCCCTCCCCTGCGGTCCCACCAGCCGGCATTGCTTGGCTGATGGGAACTGGCGGAGACCAACTCTGTGGGACCTAACCGGTCGTAGGGAGGTATGCGGTAGGATGCGGTCCCGGAGGTAACCTGGCCCTGAGCCATGTAGGGCTTTAAAGGTTAAAAACCAACACCTTAAATTGCGTCCGGAGACTAATGGGCAACCAATGCAGTTGGCGAAGAATAGGTGTTATGTGGGTGTATCTTGGAACACCCACTACGGCTCGCGCAGCTGCATTTTGCACCAATTACAGTCTCCGGATACTCTTTAGGGGTAGCCCCATGTAGAGCGTGTTACAGTAATCCAGCTGTGAGGTGATGAGGGCGTGAGTGACCGTGAGTAAGGCCTCCCTCTCCAAGTAGGGTCGCAATTGGTGCACCAGGCGAACCTGTGCAAAGGTCCCCCTAGCCACAGCAGTCAGATGTTGATCCAATTTTAGCTGTGGATCTAGGAGGACACCCAAATTGCGAACCCATTCTGAGGGAGTTAATTTCTCTCCCCCAAGAACCAAGGAGGGGCAATCGACATAATCCTTGGGAGGCAGTATCCATAGCCACTCGGTCTTGTCAGGGTTGAGTTTGAGCCGGTTCATTCCCATCCAGACCCTAACATCGTCCAGGCAACGGCCCATTACGTCCACTGCTTCCCTAAATTGAGACAGGGTGGAGATGTACAACTGGGTATCATCAGCATATTGCTGATACCTCACCCCGTGTCGTCAGATGATCTCACCCAGTGGTTTCATGTAGATGTTAAACAGGATGGGCGAGAGGACCGAGCCCTGAGGCACCCCACAAAGTAGGGGCCTAGGGCTTGATTTATTTATTTATTTATTTATTTATTAAAATTTCTATGCCGCCCAACTCCCGGGGGACTCTGGGCGGCTCACAGCAGATATAGAAACACATAAAAAACAATTTTTAAAAGGAGCCATATTAAAATACTATCCATTAAAAAACAAACTTTCATTCATACCCTGCCTGCCGGAAGAGCCAAGTTTTTATTGCTTTACGGAAGGCCAGTAGGGTGGGGATGGTCCTGATCTCTGGAGGGAGCTGGTTCCAAAGGGAGGGGGCTCCCACAGAGAAGGCCCTCCCCCTAGGTCCCGCTAGCCGACATTGCTTGGTCGACGGGACCTGGAGGAGGCCGACTCTGTGGGCTCTAACCGGTCGTAGGGAGGTATGCGGCAGGATGCGGTCCCGAAGATAACCTGGCCCTGAGCCATGTAGGGCTTTAAAGGTAACGACCAACACCTTAAATTGGATCCGGAGACTAATGGGCAGCCAATGCAGCTGGCGGAGGATAGGTGTTACGTGGGTGCATCTAGGTACACCCACCACAGCTCGCGCAGCTGCATTTTGCACCAATTGCAGTCGCCGGACACTCTTCAAGGGTAGCCCCATGTAGAGCGCATTGCAGTAATCCAGCCGTGAGGTGATAAGGGCATGAGCAACTGTAAGAAGTGCCTCCTTCTCCAAGTAGGGTCGCAATTGGTGCACAAGACGTACTTGTGCAAAGGTCCCCCTAGCCACAGCTGAAAGATGTTGTTCCAATTTTAGCTGTGGGTCTAGGAGGACACCCAAATTGCGGACCCGTTCTGAGGGGGCTAATTTCTCCCCCCCAAGAATCAAGGAGGGACAGTTGGTCGAGTCCTTAGGAGGCAATATCCACAGCCACTCAGTCTTGTCAGGGTTAAGCTTTAGCCGGTTCTTCCCCATCCAGACCCTAACATCGGCCAGGCAGCGGTCCATTACGTCTACGGCTTCCCCAAATTGAGACGGGGTGGAGATGTACAACTGGGTATCATCAGCATATTGCTGATACCTCACCCCGTGTCGTCGGATGATCTCACCCAGCGGCTTCATGTAGATATTAAACAGGATGGGCGAGAGGACCGAGCCCTGTGGCACCCCACATAGTAGGGGCCTAGGGCTCGACCTCTGCCCCCCTGTCAACACCGACTGCGTCCTGTCAGAGAGGAAGGAGGAGAACCACTGCAAAACAGTGCCGCCCACCCCCACCTCTCCGAGACGACGCAGAAGGATACCATGGTCAATGGTATCGAAGGCCGCTGAGAGGTCAAGTAGCACCAGGATAGAGGAATAACCCCCATCCCGGGCTCGCCAGAGATCATCCATCAGGGTGACCAAAGCCGTTTCCGTACTGTAACCGCGCCTGAAGCCAGATTGAAAGGGATCCAGAAAATCAGTGTCATCCAACAGTCGTAGGAGCTGGAGTGCCACCACTTTCTCAACAACCTTCCCCGCGAAGGGAAGGTTGGAGACTGGACGGAAGTTCTTTAAATCCGCTGGGTCCAGGGAAGGCTTCTTGAGGAGGGGCCTCACCACCGCAGCTTTTAAAGGCTGCGGGACGGACCCCTCTCTCAAAGAAGCGTTGACCAACGCCTGGAGCCAGCCGCGTGAAACCTCCCTGGTGGCCGAAACCAACCAGGAAGGACACGGGTCCAATAAACAAGTGGCTGAGCTCATAGCTCCTATGGCCTTGTCCACATCCTCAGGAGTCACCGGTTCAAACCTATCCCATATAACCGGACTAAGACTCGCCCCAGTCATCTCGGCCTGTACTGCCCAATCGGAGTCCAGGTCTGTCCGAATCTGAATGACTTTATCCGCCAGAAACCGAGAAAATTCCTCAGCTCTACCCTGCAAGGGATCTCCGCCTTCCTCCTTAGCAAGAAGGGTGCGGGTCACCCTAAACAGGGCGGCTGGGCGGGAGTCAGCGGACGCAATAGGAGCGGAAAAATGCGAACATTTTGCCGCCCTTATCGCCACTAAGTAAGACTTAATGAAAGTTCTTAAAAGTGTCCGGTCAGACTCAGCTTTACTAGATCTCCATCGTCGCTCTAGGCGTCTCTTGTGGCGCTTCATCTCCCGGAGTTCCTCGGTAAACCAAGGAGCCCTCCTGGATCCACTTCCACGGAGAGGCCGCAAAGGCGCAATCCGATCCAGAGCCCCTGCTGCTGCCTGATTCCAGGCCGCAACCAGAGACTCGGACGAACTGTGTACCAGGGATTCAGGTATTTCCCCAAGTTCCCTCTGGAATCCGTCGGGTTCCATTAGGCGCCTGGGGCGGAACCACTTAATCGGTCCCGCCTCCTTGCGGTGGGGGAGTGGTGCCATGAAATCCAACCTCAGAAGGAAATGATCTGACCACGACAAGGGTACTGTGACTAAACCCCTCAGCCTCAGATCATCTCTCCACTGCCCCGAGAGAAACACAAGGTCAAGCGTGTGACCACCCTCATGAGTCGGACCCTGAACTACTTGGGTCAGGTCCATGGTTGTCATGGAAGCCATGAACTCCTGGACTGCCCCTGAGGCTTCGCCGGGCGATGGCAGATTAAAATCCCCCAGCACCATCAACCTGGGGAACTCAATCGCCAGCCCTGCAACCGCCTCGAGCAGAACAGGCAGGGCCTTTGCTACGCAGCTAGGAGGCAGGTACGTTAGCAAAAGGCCCACCTGAACCCCTAGGTCCAACTTCAGAAGGAGAGTCTCACACCCAACAATCTCCGGGGCAGGGCTCCTTCGAGGACACAGATTCTGGCGAGCTATAATAGCCACTCCTCCACCCCTTCCCTGGGGTCGCGGCTGATGCTGAACCGAGAACCCGTCCGGGCATATCTCCGAAAGGGGCACCCCCCCCTCCTGGCCCAGCCAGGTCTCGGTAATACATGCCAGGTCAGCCCCCTCTTCTAGGATTAAATCCCGGATAAGGGGGGCCTTGTTGGTAATCGACCTGGCGTTTACCAGCAGCAGCTTGAGCCCAGGGCCCTGACATCCCTGGTTACCAGGCACTCGGGTTGAGCTAGGTGGAACCAAACCAGAGGGGCCAGAACAAGGAATCGCTTGTAAACAGCGAGTTCTCGTTCTCCGAGAGCGGCCTACCCCTCTGCTCCCGCCATACCTGCCTCTCCCTGTTATGACCGTAATGCTCCCACTCCCTGTCCCCCCAGAGATCCCCTCCCCTTCCCCACTGGTCTCCCTCTCTCCCGACAGGCCATGCATTCCATTCACATCAAGCCAGGGGTCGGACTCAAACCCCCCTCCGCTTCTGTTTCCACACTCAGCAGAGGGGGGCAGAATCTTAATCCCTGACTCACTCATTCCTTGACCATCCGTCTTAAACATACAAACCAACAATCACCCCCAAGGTAAAATCTTTAAAATAACGAAAGTTAGTGCAGGAAAAAAAAAACATAGAGAAACAGCCTGGTTAATAGTCCTCAACCAGATCCAGTTGTTTGCACACTTAATGACCGTATATGTAATGGCTAAGCGGAAAAAGTCTCTGCTCAGAAAAGTTTTCGTAATGGGCGTAGTGGTCATAAAATTACAATTTCCCCTACTAGTCTCTGCAAGATTATAAAGAGAGCGTCCCAGATATTGGCTTTCCTGCTCTTTAACTTCCCAGTTCTCCTTCACCGTAGATCTCAAGCCAGTGGGGGAAGTAGTATTCGATATAATTAAAACAGCAGGAAGGAATGCATGGGAGGGGGGGGTAACAGTCAACCAAGTCCTCTCCACGATGATTAATCCTGGATTAAAAAATGCTGTGCCGGCGGCAGCTCCGCAAATAGAGGCTACTGCCACCACCGCCACCATCACAGTCAAAGAACGAGGAACCGCTGCAACCCAACCTGACGGATACGCTCGGCCAACCAGCTGGAACGTCGTCTGCAACATCCGGGAGGATCGCCAAAGCCGACAATGCTGGCTAGGCGAATCAACCCCTCCCCTCGGCAGGCAGTCCGACCGGAGATCTCTATTCCACGTCATATCCAGCCTTTAGGGTGTCCTTTAGCTTTAACTCTTATTATACAGCTCCTCTTTCAGTCCTCTTACTGTTCACATCCAGTCTCAGCTCATCCAAGCACGACTCCCGACCAAAGTCACGTTCTTTGCTCAACAAACAGTCATGCCGGGAGGTGCTTCCTTTACGCCCCACTCTGTCTTGGGCGATTATGGATGATATCCTCTTGCGATCTGGGGCGCCCGCAGAAGCCGTTCTCTGGGGGAAACACTCCTGTTCTCCACCTCTGCTGTTTCTGTTTGTTGTTTGGTATTATGATTGAATTTTCCTTTCGTTATTCCTCTCGTTGTTAATTTGAGCCGTCCCAACCTCAACGCCTCCACCTCGGCTCCGCCATCTTAACGAGGCAACGTCCTCTCACCTCCCAATCTGAAAGCTGACACACCACTGATTTCGCAACGAGCGAAGTCGCCACGTTGCTCACTGGGGTCTCTGATGTTTCGTCTACTTCCCCAGTGATGGTAATTCTGGGAAGGAAGCCCCCAGGGTTTGGGAAAGTGGTGGGGTTGGGTTAAGGGGGAGCAGAGCTCAGTTCAGCTCTGTCTTACCGCTCGTGGCTCCACCCCGGAAGATCTCTGCCCCCTTGTCAACACCGACTGCATCCTATCAGAGAGGTAGGAGGAGAACCACTGTAATACAGTGCCGCCCACTCCCACCTCACCGAGATGACGCAGAAGGATACTATGGTCAATGGTATCGAAAGCCGCTGAGAGGTCAAGTAGCACCAGGATGGAGGAATAACCACCATCCCGGGCTCGCCAGAGATCATCCATCAGGGTGACCAAAGCAGTTTCCATGCTGTAGCCAGGCCTGAAACCTGATTGAAAGAGATCTAGATAATCAGTGTCATCCAAAAGCTGTAGGAGCTGGAGCGCCACCACTTTCTCTACAACCTTCCCCACAAAGAGAAGGTTGGAGACTGGACGGAAGTTCTTTAAATCCGCTGGGTCCAGGGAAGGCTTCTTGAGGAGGGGCCTCACCACCGCAGCTTTTAAGGGCTGCGGGATGGACCCCTCTCTCAAAGAAGCATTGACCAACGCCTGGAGGCAGCCGCGTGAGACCTCCCTGCTGGCCGAAACCAGCCAGGAGGGACACGGGTCCAACAAACAAGTGGCAGAGCTCATCGCTCCTATGGCCTTGTCTACATCATCAGGAGTAACCGGTTCGAACTCATCCCATATAACAGGACTAAGACCTTTCCCTGCCACCTCGGCCTGTACTGCCCAATCGGAGTCCAGGTCCGACCGGATCTGAGTGACTTTATCCGCCAGAAACTGAACAAATTCCTCAGCTCTACCCTGCAAGGGCTCCTCGCCTCCCCCCGTTGTCAGGAGGGAACGAGTGACCCTAAACAGGGCGGCTGGGCGTGAGTCGGCAGATGCAATAAGAGCGGAGAAATGCGAATGTTTCGCCGCCCTTATCGCCACTAAGTAAGTCCTAATAAAAGATCTTAGAAGTGTTCGATCAGATTCAGCTTTACTGGACCTCCAGCGTCGCTCTAGATGTCTGTTATGGCGTTTCATCTCCCGGAGCTCCTCAGTAAACCAAGGAGCCTTCCTGGATCCACTGCCTCGGAGAAGTCGCACAGGTGCAATTCGATCCAACGCCCCCAATGCCGCCCTGTTCCAGGCAGCTACCAGGGACTCAGATGAATCGTGTACCAGGGATTCAGGTATCTCCCAAAGTTCCCTCTGGAATCCTTCTGGTTCCATTAGGCGCCTGGGGCGGAACCACTTAATCGGTCCCGCCTCCCTGCGGTGGAGGAGTGGTGCCATGAAGTCTAACCTCAGTAGGAAATGATTTGACCACGACAAGGGTGAAATGACTAAACCCCTCAACCTCAGATCATCTCTCCACTGCCCCAAGAGAAACACAAGGTCAAGCATGAGTCGGACCCTGAACTACTTGGGTCAGGTCCATGGTTGTCATGGAAGCCATGAACTCCTGAGCCGCATCAGAGGATTCGCCAGACGAAGGCAGGTTGAAGTCCCCCAGCACCATAAGCCTGGGGAACTCAACCGCCAGCCCAGCTACCGCCTCGAGCAGCTCAGGCAGGGCCTTAGTGACGCAGCTGGGAGGCAAGTACGACAACAAAAGGCCCACCTGAACCCCCAAGTCCAACTTCAGAAGGAGCATCTCACACCCAACAATCTCTGGGGCAGGGATCCTACGAGGACATAGATTCCGGCGAGCTATAATAGCCACTCCTCCACCCCTTCCCTGGGGTCGAGGCTGATGCAGAACTAAGAACCTGTCCGGGCATATCTCAGAGAGGGGCACACCCCCCTCACTGCCCAGCCAGGTCTCGGTTATGCATACAGTATGAGGGGGGCTTTGTTAGTAATCGACCTGGCATTCAACAGCAGCAGCTTGAGCCCAGGGCCCTGAAATCCCCGGTCACCAGGTACTTGGGATGAGCTCGTTGGAACCCAAGAGGGGCCAGAACAAGAGATCGCTTGGACCGAGCGAATTCTCGTTCCACGACAGCGGCCTACCCCTCTCCGCTTGGCTCCTCCCCTGAAGTCCTCCTTGTCCTTGGCTCAGCATTTGTAGGAGAAGCAAGAACAGAGCGGGATCATTGCTTTCTTCCACATGCCCTCTGAAGAACAAGCTGTGCCACGGCTTGACCTGGCAGGTGATCTGGAAGCTGCCAATCCCGGCACAGTGTTGGGCAACTCCAGCCCTCTTTTCTCTGCATGCGCAAGGCTACAGTTGATCCAAGAGGGAAGAAGCCCTGTTCTGGGAGCTAGGGGGGCAATTTGGGGGAGGGGGGGCACATTTTTTTAAAAAAGACCTGATGAAGTCTCACAGAAAAAGATCTCTTGGCCTTTGTTCCCTTTCCGACAGTTTTAAGGCTCCCTCTGATGCATTACCTTAAAATTTTAACTACTCAAAAGGGGTATAGGTAGTTGTTCTGACCTGGCTCCAAAACACGACAAACCCTCTGTAGTTAAATCAATTATTCCTTTATTAGGAGCGCCAGCACCCCCGGCAAAAAGTTTCTCTCTCACCACAGGCTAACAAGTCTGTCCAGCAGGGAGATGAATAGTTGTCTGCCACATGTATTCATTTCCGCCCCCTGCCTTTTATCCCCAGAGCTAGGGTGGGGCTTCGCTAGCAGCGGTGGCTCTTCCGTCCCAAGGATCGGCCCACATATTTCCACTGTTCTCCTCTCCTCTGCCTTCTGTGCATCCGCGCGTCAGGCACTGGATCCAGCTGTTCCTCCTCTTCTTCATCAACCACCTCCAGACCTGGGGGCTGTTGACTCTCCATCTGAGGGCTGACGGACGGCCCAGGCTCCGCCTCTGTCTCTCTCTCTGACAGCTCTATTCCTTCTTCCCCCTCGGAGCTCTCAGATTGCCTTGATGCTGCCCACGCCGCCGCCTCCCACGCCGCCACCTCATCTGATTTGGCTGCTGGAGGGGCCAGCAGCCGACAGGCCGCAACAGTAGTCTACTTACAACAGTTCATTCAGTGACCGTTCGAAGTACAACGGCACTGAAAAAAGCGACTTACAACTGTTTTCACACTTAAGACTGTTGCAGCATCCCCATGGTCATGTGATTAGAATTCAGATGCTTGGCAACTGGCATGTATTTATGACGGTCGCAGTGTCCCGGGCTCCTGGGATCACCTATTGTGACCTTCTGATAAGCAAAGCCAGTAGAGAGGCCAGATTTACTTAATAACCATGTTACTAACTTAACAACTGCAGTGATTCACCTGACAACTGGGAAGGAAGGAAGGTCATAAAATGGAGCAAAACTGACTTAACAGCTATCTTGCTTAGCAACAGAAATTTTGGGGCTCCATTTTGGCCGTAAGTCAAGGACTACCTGTATAATAAAATGACTAGCCTTTAAGGAGCCATAGACCGCGTGTTGCTTTTCATTAGGTGTGCAACTTGGGAGCAGAAAGAATGAAGATTTATTGGAGGCAGGGAAAACGAATGACATCCTTGCCTTGTGTATTTTCTAAAATCCAGCTGTCTTGCTTAGCAACAGAAATTTTGGGCTCAGTTGTGGTCGTAAGTTGAAGTGTACCTGTACTTATTTCTTCCTCAACTCTAATCGTAAAGAATTCGTTTGTTTTATTCATGGAGGGAGGGGGGGAACACTAATTCATTTTTTAGTTTTAGGAGATCACAGCAGGGGTGGGTTACTCCCGGTTTGGACCGGTTTGCCCGAACCGGTAGCGGCCCACTGGTGACATCACGATAACGTCACCAAACCGGATCGGTCGGTGCTGGTCCGTGGGCGCCGCCATCTTTTTTTTATTTTATTTTTTCGATTTTTTTTTTCGATTTTTTTTAAAATTTAATTTTTCTTCTGAGCATCCGCAGAAGCCGAGTTTCCGGCACTGTGCATGAGGTCGCCATTTTGTTTTTGTTTGTTTTTGTTTTTTGAATTTTGTGGGGGGTTTTTTGTACTGCGCATGCGTGACGCAGGAGGAAGCGAACCGGCAGCAACATAAGTTGGAACCCACACCTGGATCCCAGCCAAGTTACAGAATTCCTCATTATTAACGATCCCCGAGGGAGTGTCGTCAAAGACAGTGGCCTGTAGTCAAAACAAAAAGGCTGATTCCTAATTGGACCATGTGACCCGTTCCGTGAGAGGCAGGGATGAAACGCATTTTAACTCTGCAGGGTTGCACGGGAAATTTTAAGAGTTGGTTTTACTTTCTTCTGTGCCTAAGTGATGTACTCAATAAAGTTTTGCTTTTGGGTTTTTAAAGTTCCTGAAGATGCCTGCTTTTATTGGGTCTGTTAGTCGGATGGTGGCCATTGTATCTGAAACTTGTGTTCCTCCGGTCTTTGGCTTTTCACCATCACACTTTGCTGGAGGGAAGGGAAGATAGCTGCGCCCCCCCAGGGAGAAAAGGACTTCCCTCTAATGCAGGGGTGTCAAATTCAATTTCATTGAGGGTCGCATCAGGGTTGTTGTTTGACCTCAGGGGGCCAGGGTGGGTGTGGCCAGAGTGGGCGTGGTCTGCTCAATGTCACTGTCAGGGGTGCCTGTGGTGGCCCGAGCACTCTGCCAGAGAAAACGGGCTCCCGAGCTCCGTTTCCGGCTCCCGACGGCCTCCTGCAACCCTCTGCCAGCTCCGTTTTCGCTGGCAAAGTGTTTTCAGGAGGCCGTCGCAGCCAGAAATGGAGCTTGGGAGCCTGTTTTCACTAGCAGAGGCACCGCGGGCCGGTCCCTCATTGTTTGCAGGGTGGCCCCGTGGGCCAGTTCTAAGCACCCTGCGGGCCAGATCTGACCCCCGGGCCTTGAGTTTGACACCCCTGCTCTAATGGCTCTCTTTCCTGTACTCCCCCCCCCTCCAGTCAACCACATCAAGGAACAGCACAAAGTCTCAGTTTGCATTCCTCATGACAGCGAGAAGAGCAACCTGATCCGGATTGAGGGAGACCCTCAAGGGGTTCAGCTGGCTCGTAAGGAGCTCCTGGAAATGGCAGCCCGGATGGTAAGGAGAGGGGGCGCCTTGGCCTGCCTCAAGCATCTCTCTGGCTATTGGCTGGAAGTCCTTGGGGAAGGGGCCCAAACAAATGGTTGGTTTGGGACCCAGGGTGCAACGCCTTTCCTGAACGATGGCTTCTCCTAGGAAAATGAACGCACCAAGGACCTGATCATCGAACAGCGCTTTCACCGGACAATCATTGGGCAGAAGGGCGAGAAAATCAAGGAGGTCCGGGACAAGTTTCCAGAAGTAAGGGATTCCCTAGAAGCACGTTCTTGTCCTTTTGCAAAAAAAAAAAGTAGTTCCAGATTTCTGGCAAAATGCAACACTTCGTTTTGGGGTTCCGAGTAGGCTTAGTGCTTTATTTTATCTTAAATTAAATATATTTTATTTTATATTTCAATTTGTTGCTTTTGTAGCTCAGATGCTGGAGAAGTGTCAGGTGGAAACAACCAAAGTCACTCATGAAAAGCTTAAGTCATCAATTTATTGACTTTTACAAGTCTATACTTGTATACTCTATTACAAGAATATCTTGAGGCTGCTTGCCTTCTCTGGGAACACCCCAGTAAGGTTTCATGGATCTTGGGAAGAGGGGCAGTCAGGCTTATGCTTTTTGCAACGACACAGGGAATCAAGGCTAGTTCCCTGCTTGACCCCTCCTTCCAGCCTGGCTTCCCAACAAGAAGGCATGCATGCAAGTCTCTCCTCAATTTCCCCCCCCCCATAGCAATAGCCCTCTGAGATTATTATAGAGAGCCCTCTATAGCTGCAAATAGCCATGAATTTACTTTAATACTGAGATTAAATTTCTCTGTTTAGCATTGAACACCATTTGCACTCAAAATACTAGACTGAAACTGAACAGCTTTGTCTTCTTTACAGCTTTTATTGCATCACAGTCTTTGCAGAAGTGGTTAGACAAAGATTGGCATATAAGTTCCAGGAAATTAGTTTATGTTTAATGCAGAATGTATTTTCTGTGAATCTCTGCCTTTTTAAAAGAAAAGTACACGCTTTTCAGAAAAGTGTTAAAGGTCCAACTATTTTGTTGGGCCTTTTAACTGCTAAATGGTCTTGGCACTCATTTTAATTTAACTTGTCAACTTTTACATGCTGTTTTTGTTTCTTTCAATGTAATCAGCCGATTTGAAAACTTGCCAAGGGGGCAAGTGGGATGTGGGGGAAGGTATAAATTAAATTAATAAGAGCTTTTTGAAAATGTGTTGGCCGTACTTGACTGAAATATTATAAATGATAGGATGAGTAATAGACACTGCTACTTACAGGAAGAAGACCTCAAGCCCAAAAATTGGTTCAGGTGAATGTAAATTTGGCTAGGTTTTTGTATCACTCCCATCCTTGCCAAGTCTCTGCTTTGCAATAGGACTTAAACAAAGCGTGCATGTGTGTATAGATAGATATACAGATAGATATACAGATAGATATATAGATATAGATATACAGATGGATGGATGGATGGATGGATGGATGGATGGATGGATGGATATATGATAGATACACTGTATGATAGATAGATAGATAGATAGATAGATAGATAGATAGATAGATAGATAGATAGATAGATAGATAGATAGAGATAGATAGATAGATAGATAGATAGATAGATAGATAGATAGATAGATGATAGATAGATATACAGATAGATATACAGATAGATAGATATACAGATAGATAGATAGATATACAGATAGATATACAGATATAGATACACAGATATAGTGAATGGAGATATGACAGAGAAAGTGGACATTATGAAAGGAACAAGACAATTATCACCATTGCTATTTGTATTGACCTTGGAAGTATTAACTAGAAGTATAATACAATGTGAGGACATAAAAGGAATGAAAATTAAAAGAGAGGAGTACAAACTACAAGCATTTGCAGATGATTTGGTGTTCATATTGGAAGAACCATTAGAGACTGGGCCCAAATTAATACAACAAATTGAAAAATATGGAGAGATGGCGGGATTAAAAATCAATAAAGATAAAACAAAGCTTTTAGTGAAAAACATTACGGAAAAACAAAAGAAGGAATTAATGGGGAAGCTAAATATACAGATCACAAAAAAAATATTTAGGGATTCAGTTATCAGCAAGATGTATGACAATTAAGGAAGATAATTATAGGTTAAAGAAACAAATTGAAATAGATTTGGAAAAATGGAAAATTTACAGGAAGAATTGCATTAATTAAGATGAATATATTGCCACGATTCCTGTTTTTATTTTTGACAATTCCAATAAGGATAGAGAAAAAATATTTTAAAGAGGTAAATAAAATGATTTTGAAGTTTGTTTGGCAAGGAAAAAAGGCGAGGATTAATATAAAAATGTTACAAGTTGCAAGACTTTGAGGTGGATTTGGACTTCCAAATTGGGAGCTATACTATTATGCTGCAGTATTGACATGGATGAGAGAATGGATTTTGTTAAGAAATAGAAGACTTTTGGCCTTGGAGGGACATGATTTACAGATAGGATGGCACACATTTATATGGTATGGGAGAAATAAAATACACAGCTATTTCCAGAGACATTGTATGAGGAACTCTTTGTATGTAGTGTGGTAAAAGATAAAAGAGAAACATTATCTGAAAATACCATATTGGTTATCAATAATGGAAGCACTAAATCACCCCAATAGATTTAACTGGGGAAATATTGCACGATATAAGGATATTCTAAAAGATAAGGGGGAATTGAAATCTACTCAAGAATTGGAGAAACAAGGGATAAAGATGGATTGGTATATGAGAATGCAAATGCAGTCAAGATATGACAAGGATGTTAAAACAGAGGGTATTAATTTAGAAACGACAGAACTAGATGAAATACAGGAACGGATGAAAGATTAATTTAAAAATTGTATAATTATTTACTATAGATTTAGAACAAGTGAAGGAAAGGATGATAAAATGGGCAAGGAATTTTGGACATACTATAGAATTGGATAAATGGCAACAGCTTTGGGAAAGGAATTATAAATTGACAATGGCAACAGCATACAAAGGAAATATGTATAAAATGTTTTATAGATGGCACATGTCACCGGAAAGGATAGCTAAAATGTTTAAAGATAAATCTATGAAATGCTGGAACTGTCAGCAAATACTGGGTTCTTTTTATCATATGTGGTGGACATGTGCTGAAGCCAAAGTGTATTGGAGTTTATTTCAAACTTGGATAGAAAAAATATTGAATCAACGTATAGAGCTGAAACCAGAGATATTCCTGTTGGGTATATTACCAGAGAAATTTAATAAAGAAAATACATATTTAATTATTCATATAATTACTGCAGCTAGAATTGCATTTGCGCAAAAGTGGAAAGCAACAAAAGCCCCTTCTGAAGGGGAGGTAATCAAAAAAATATTGGATTGTGCGGAAATGAACAGATTGACAATGAAAATTAAAGATAAGGAAGTTTCTGAATAGTATAATGTGTGGGAGAAATTTTATGATTGGATAGAAAATGAATATATATAGAAGATAACACCGATTAAATCAGAGCCTGGGGGAGGTGCTCCTGGCAGCAACTTTTGAGTCTGAGTGAGAGAAGGAGAGGAAAGGTGGGTAATAGCCCTTCCATTGCAGTTTGAATTCACAGAGCCTGGGGGAGGTGCTCCTGGCTGCAACTTTTGAGTCTGAGTGAGAGAAGGAGGGGAAAGGTGGGTAATAGCCCTTCCATTGCAGTTTGAATTCACAGAGCCTGGGGGAGGTGCTCCTGGCTGCAACTTTTGAGTCTGAGTGAGAGAAGGAGAGGAAAGGTGGGTAATAGCCCTTCCATTGCAGTTTGAATTCACAGAGCCTGGGGGAGGTGCTCCTGGCTGCAACTTTTGAGTCTGAGTGAGAGAAGGAGAGGAAAGGTGGGTAATAGCCCTTCCATTGCAGTTTGAATTCACAGAGCCTGGGGGAGGTGCTCCTGGCTGCAACTTTTGAGTCTGAGTGAGAGAAGGAGGGGAAAGGTGGGTAATAGCCCTTCCATTGCAGTTTGAATTCACAGAGCCTGGGGGAGGTGCTCCTGGCTGCAACTTTTGAGTCTGAGTGAGAGAAGGAGGGGAAAGGTGGGTAATAGCCCTTCCATTGCAGTTTGAATTCACAGAGCCTGGGGGAGGTGCTCCTGGCTGCAACTTTTGAGTCTGAGTGAGAGAAGGAGGGGAAAGGTGGGTAATAGCCCTTCCATTGCAGTTTGAATTCACAGAGCCTGGGGGAGGTGCTCCTGGCTGCAACTTTTGAGTCTGAGTGAGAGAAGGAGAGGAAAGGTGGGTAATAGCCCTTCCATTGCAGTTTGAATTCACAGAGCCTGGGGGAGGTGCTCCTGGCTGCAACTTTTGAGTCTGAGTGAGAGAAGGAGAGGAAAGGTGGGTAATAGCCCTTCCATTGCAGTTTGAATTCACAGAGCCTGGGGGAGGTGCTCCTGGCTGCAACTTTTGAGTCTGAGTGAGAGAAGGAGGGGAAAGGTGGGTAATAGCCCTTCCATTGCAGTTTGAATTCACAGAGCCTGGGGGAGGTGCTCCTGGCTGCAACTTTTGAGTCTGAGTGAGAGAAGGAGGGGAAAGGTGGGTAATAGCCCTTCCATTGCAGTTTGAATTCACAGAGCCTGGGGGAGGTGCTCCTGGCTGCAACTTTTGAGTCTGAGTGAGAGAAGGAGGGGAAAGGTGGGTAATAGCCCTTCCATTGCAGTTTGAATTCACAGAGCCTGGGGGAGGTGCTCCTGGCAGCAACTTTTGAGTCTGAGTGAGAGAAGGAGGGGAAAGGTGGGTAATAGCCCTTCCATTGCAGTTTGAATTCACAGAGCCTGGGGGAGGTGCTCCTGGCTGCAACTTTTGAGTCTGAGTGAGAGAAGGAGGGGAAAGGTGGGTAATAGCCCTTCCATTGCAGTTTGAATTCACAGAGCCTGGGGGAGGTGCTCCTGGCTGCAACTTTTGAGTCTGAGTGAGAGAAGGAGAGGAAAGGTGGGTAATAGCCCTTCCATTGCAGTTTGAATTCACAGAGCCTGGGGGAGGTGCTCCTGGCTGCAACTTTTGAGTCTGAGTGAGAGAAGGAGAGGAAAGGTGGGTAATAGCCCTTCCATTGCAGTTTGAATTCACAGAGCCTGGGGGAGGTGCTCCTGGCTGCAACTTTTGAGTCTGAGTGAGAGAAGGAGAGGAAAGGTGGGTAATAGCCCTTCCATTGCAGTTTGAATTCACAGAGCCTGGGGGAGGTGCTCCTGGCTGCAACTTTTGAGTCTGAGTGAGAGAAGGAGGGGAAAGGTGGGTAATAGCCCTTCCATTGCAGTTTGAATTCACAGAGCCTGGGGGAGGTGCTCCTGGCTGCAACTTTTGAGTCTGAGTGAGAGAAGGAGGGGAAAGGTGGGTAATAGCCCTTCCATTGCAGTTTGAATTCACAGAGCCTGGGGGAGGTGCTCCTGGCTGCAACTTTTGAGTCTGAGTGAGAGAAGGAGGGGAAAGGTGGGTAATAGCCCTTCCATTGCAGTTTGAATTCACAGAGCCTGGGGGAGGTGCTCCTGGCAGCAACTTTTGAGTCTGAGTGAGAGAAGGAGGGGAAAAGGTAGCAGCTCGCGCGCCTAATGGCGCGCGAATCATATAACTATAAACAAAAAATAGTAATAATACAATCAGGGTTAGTGCCCTTGAGACTGTGATTTTATTTTATTTCAAAATGACTGGCTTAGTTCAGTGTAATACTTGTTTTTCAGTTGTGTTTCGAAGTACTCTTTTCAAATTTGGATACTGTCCTCTCTGTAAACAAATTACTAGTCTATGTGGACAGATTATCTATCTAGAATCTCTAATCTGTGCTCTGCAAGCAGAAATAAGGTGCCAAATTCAGCCATTCCACTCTAATGAGATGCCACACTATCAGCCCCCTCTACCACAAAGATCCTGCAGGAGAAGGGCAGTATGGACAACTGTGGGATCTGGCAGGGTGAGAGCTGTGAACCAGAAGCACAGAGCTTTTACTGTGTCCCAGCATAACAGATATAGTGCCCTTGCTGACCTTAATAGGGACACTAAAGCAACAGGTCAAGGTACTTGTGATAACAATAACTCAAATAAGCAGGGGAACGTGGTCCGAGATGAAGAACTTAATTTGGAAAGTGGAAAGTGTGAATCACGTATTACACATCAGTCACACAAGAGCAGCAAGGTATCCAAAAAGAGAAGCCACCTTCTGATTGGTGATTCAATTGTAAGGGATGTAAATTTAGGAAAGGATATCGAGGTTTTGAAAGAGGTCAGGTGTCTGCCAGGTGCTACTGCCAGCAGAGACAAGAGGCGTATTCTTAAGATAGTCAAGAATGCCAGTAAGGACTGTGATGTTGATGCTATTATACATCTAGGCACAAATGATCTGTCCCAAAAAGATGTACTTTCTGTGCAGAATGACTTCCAGAGCTTGGGGTACGAACTTAGTAGTATAGGTTGTAGGCTTATCTTTTCAGAGGTTTTACCAGTATATAAGGAACAAAAAGGGGAAGGCCAACGTGTAGCAGAGTTTAATGTGTGGCTAAAGGAGTGGTGTAAAAGGGAAGGCTTTGGTTTTATTAGTCATGATATCAGCAGCTGGTCCAATGAAAAACTGTACAAAAGAGATGGTTTGCATCCATCAAAGAAAGGGACTGAGCTACTTGGTATTAAATTCAGAGATTTCCTGGATAAACATTTAAACTGAACAGCGGGGACAGAGAATTAATTGATACAGATCATTTCTGTCCCCAGCAATCTAAAACTAATAGGGTTAACAGTGCACACAACATAGATATGTGCACTAATCAAACAGGTGGCAAGAAAGTAGGGGCAGTCAGGCACAACACAGGTTATGTAGACAGTAAACACAGGGTCAATCTAAATGGACTTAAATGTCTATACACCAACGCACAGAGTATGAGGAATAAACAGGGTGAATTAGAAATTCAAGTAATTGACGGAAGATATGATATAGTTGCCATTACAGAAACTTGGTGGGATGAAACTGACAAATGGAATATACAGCTAGAGGGATTTAAATTATTTAAAAAAAACAAAACAAATAAAAGAGGAGGTGGAGTTGCACTATATATAAGAAATAACTACATCTCTACAGAAATAGAGCACAACAATAATGATAATCACCTCGAATGCATTTGGGTCAATATCAAAGGGGGGCGAAATGACATTGCCATAGGTCTATACTACAGGCCACCCAACCAAACAGAGGAAGTAGATGAACTTTTTGCTAGTCAGCTAACTAAGGTATGTAGGAAGCACATCACAATAGTAATGGGGGATTTTAACTACCCTGACATCAACTGGGAGACAAACTCTGCACCAAGTGGAAGAGCCAACAGGTTCCTAACAAACCTAGCAGACAATTTTGTTACCCAAAAAGTAGAGAAGGGAACAAGGGGATCAGCCATATTGGACTTAATTCTCACTAACAGAGATGAAATGATAGAAGGTGTTGAAGCTACAGGAACCTTGGGGGCAAGTGATCATGCAATATTGGAATTCAACATTATGCAAACACAAACAGTAGAACAAAGTCAAACTAGAGTCTTGGACTTTAAGAGGGCTAATTTCAATAAACTCAGAGAGAACTTGGGAAAGATTCCATGGATGAGAATCCTCAAGGGGAAAACAACTCAAGAAGCTTGGGAAATTTTGAAAAGTGAGATTATAAAAGCCCAGACTAGCACAATACCAATGAAGAAGAAAAATAATAGATCTCAAAAGAAACCAGGATGGCTGCATAAAGAACTCTCTGACAAATTGAAAGACAAAAAGGACAAGTATAAAAAGTGGAAAGAAGGGGAAATAACTAAGGCAGAATATCAGCAAATAGCTGGAGCCTGTAAAGATGAAGTGAGGAAAACTAAGGCTCACAATGAACAAAGGCTTGCGACAAAAGTACAAAGTAACAAAAAAAGCTTCTTCCAACATATTAAAAACAAGAAAAAAGTCAAGGAAACAATTGGTCCATTACAGGGAGAAAGTGGCAAGAAGATGACAAGCAACAGGGAGAAAGCAGAGCTACTTAACACTTTTTTGCATCTGTCTTTACACAAAGGGAGAAAACAGTCCAACCTATCAAAAACAGCATCACAAAAAACATATTAGGAACAGAAGTTAAAATAGGGAAGAAAATGGTAAGTGAACACCTGTCTACCCTAGACGAATTCAAATCACCAGGACCAGATGGATTACACCCCAAGGTTCTGAAGGAACTGGCAGACGAGATCTCAGAACCACTGAACTATATCTTTCAAAGATCCTGGAGCACCGGGGAACTGCTAGAGGACTGGAAAAGAGCTGATGTAGTTCCCATCTTCAAAAAAGGAAAAAAAACAGATCCAGGAAACTACAGACCTATCAGCCTGACCTCAATACCAGGGAAGATTTTGGAAAAGATAATCAAGCAACGAATCAATGAACACCTAGAAGCAAACAAAGTAATATCCAAAAGCCAACATGGGTTTGTCAAAAACAGATCATGCCAGACTAATCTTATTGCATTCTTTGATAAAGTGACAAAATTAGTGGACCAGAGGAATGCTGTCGATGTGGTTTACTTGGACTTCAGTAAGGCATTTGACAAAGTAGATCATAACCTACTACTAGATAAAGTAGAAAAATGTGGGTTAGACAGCATCACCACCAGATGGATTCGAAATTGGCTAACCAACCGCACTCAACGTGTAGTGCTCAATGGAACTGCATCTACATGGAGGGAAGTATGCAGTGGAGTACCCCAAGGCTCTGTTTTAGGCCCAGTACTCTTCAACATCCTCATCAATGACTTGGACGAGGGGATAGATGGGGAACTCATCAAATTTGCAGATGACACCAAACTGGCAGGAATAGCCAACTCTCCAGAAGATAGGCTCAAGATACAGAAGGATCTTGACAGACTTGAACATTGGGCGCTATCAAACAAAATGAAATTCAATGGTGAAAAAAGTAAGGTTCTACATTTAGGCAAGAAAAACAAAATGCACAGGTACAGTATATGTGGTACCTTGTGTTGTGCCTTGGCCGCGTCCGGCGCCGAGTCTGGAGGATCCGGAGGACGTGGAGCCGCTCATGGTGCAGCAGTACCAGCCCATGTGCCTGGCACCAGAGACGGCTGGTGATGAGGACTCGGTGCCAAAGCAGGACGATCTCCCAGGACCTTCTGCACCTGCGCAGCAGAGTTCTTCATCAGGAGATGAAGAACCCATGCTGGATGCCAGAGCTCGCAGAGCAGCCAGAAGACAGGATTGGCTGAGTAAGCATCGGTCCAATCGGAGGAAGCAGTGAGGGCTAATTGGGCCACGCCCTTCAGTGCCTATATTAGGCCGGGGCAATTAGTGCTCATTGCTGAGAACAACGAATCAATGACCACGGCATATCCAGAGTTTCATTTCTGCGTTTGTTTGGGAATCTTATCGAAGACACCAGCTTCTGCCAGCTTTATTCCGGGAAGCCAGCCAAGTTGTTCAGATAAGAGAAGAATTAATGAGTCTTGCTTTGAACTTTTGTCTGTGTGTTATTTAACCCTCAAGTAACCCAAAGAACCTTATTCCTTGAGACTTTCCGTTTGTGTTGTTTTGGACTTCTAACACCTCTGAGTTTTGCTAAGAAACTTTATTAGTAAAAGGAACCTTTTTGTTTGCCTCCCAACGATTGTGTGTGTGTGTTTCTGGGGGTTGCGGTGCTGGGTCACAACACCTTGCTCAACAGTAGTAACTGCGAGAGGGATCTTGGAGTCCTAGTGGACAACCATTTAAATATGAGCCAGCAGTGTGCAGCAGCTGCCAAAAAAGCCAACACAGTTCTAGGCTGCATTAACAGAGGGATAGAATCAAGATCACGCGAAGTGTTAATACCACTTTATAATGCCTTGGTAAGGCCACACTTGGAATACTGCGTTCAGTTTTGGTCGCCACGATGTAAAAAGGATGTTGAGACTCTAGAAAGAGTGCAGAGAAGAGCAACAAAAATGATTAGGGGACTGGAGGCTAAAACATATGAAGAACGGTTGCAGGAACTGGGTATGTCTAGTTTAATGAAAAGAAGGACCAGGGGTGACATGATAGCAGTGTTCCAATATCTCAGGGGTCGCCACAAAGAAGAGGGAGTCAAACTTTTCTCCAAGGCACCCGGGGGTAGAACAAGAAGCAATGGGTGGAAACTAATCAAGGAGAGAAGCAACTTAGAACTAAGGAGAAATTTCCTGACAGTTAGAACAATTAATCAGTGGAACAGCTTACCTCCAGAAGTTGTGAATGCTCCAACACTAGACATTTTTAAGAAGATGTTGGATAACCATCTGTCTGAAGTAGTGTAGGGTTTCCTGCGTAAGCAGGGGGTTGGACTAGAAGACCTCCAAGCTCCCTTCCAACTCTGTTATTATTATTATTATTATTATTATTATTATTATTATTATTATTATTATTATTATTATTATTATTATTATTATTATTATTATTATTATTATTATTATTATTATTAAATTGGAGGAAAATGGAAAATTAAAGGTGGTAGACTCAGGTGACAAAATTAGGTAGTAAAGGAGGCAGCATTAAGTTAGTAGTAAATATACCTCGAAAAAAGTATAATGTATGTATAAATATGGATATAGAAAAAATATAAGTCTAAGAGTTGCACCGATAATTAAATGTAGTTAGGGATATGAGTTACCTGTCTGTTAACCATAAGATGGATTAGGATTAGATTTACTCAGGGAAGGGATAAGAGGGAGGAAGAGGAAGGAGAGAAGGGGAGAGGAGGGAAGTAGGTAAGTGGGAGAGAAGGAGAAAGAAGGTAGAGGGAAGAGAGGGAGATGGAGGGGAGGATATGAAATATGGGGGGGGGAAACAGACGGGCAATAAAAGTATAAAAGGTGCAAAATTAGGATGTTTGTTTATGGGTTATTGGATAGAAATGTATAACTATGTATATCTTGATATGATTTATGGTATATGTATGGATGTGTATTTGGTGTTTAAAAAAATAAAAAAATATATTAAAAAAGATATAGATATACAGATGGATGGATGGATGGATGGATGGATATATGATAGATAGATAGATAGATAGATAGATAGATAGATAGATAGATAGATAGATAGATAGATAGATAGATAGATAGATAATAGATAGATACAGAGATATAGATATATAGATACATAATAGATATAGATAGGAGCTCACCTCTCTATCACTCCACCCTACAGGTAATCATCAATTTCCCCGACCTGTCACAGAAGAGCGACATTGTACAGTTGCGTGGGCCCAAAAACGAGGTGGAGAAATGTGCAAAGTACCTGCAAAAAGTTATTGCAGAGTTGGTGAGTCTAGTTGGCTGAAAATCCATTTAGAGTCCTTTATGCCATTGGGGTAAAAAAAAAGGCTTCCTCTCCTTTTCAGTCATTGGGGCATAGAGAGGAGATACCACCTGATCTCTTTTGGATAGCTGCTGCTCTGACAATTGTGCTCTGTGTGGTGAACTACCACAGCACACATTCCTTGCGATGGTTAGGATAGTAGTGAGGAATGGCAATATGTATCAGGTGGTGAAAAAGCAAGTCCACACTTGAAGGTCAAATTCAACTGATTTGTTGCTAAAAAGCCCATGCACAGCAATCTTCTCAACTAATGGACAACATCTGCTTGGAGTTAGATACGGATCAACAGAATCCAAGGGCAGTTGGACTTAGTCCGCTTGTGGCTATATAGGGATTCTAGGCTGATTCAACTTTTGACTCCGCCCCCAGGTTCTGCCACTCCTTCTCATACAATATCAGGAGACAGGTAGTGCGGAAGCTTTCTTCCTGTGATGTTAGGTGGTTAGCATGCTTCTATGCCAGGGGGGTCACACTCAAGGCCCGCGGGCCAAATCCGGCCTGTGGAGTGCTTAAATCCGGCCCGCAGGGCCAGCCTGGAAATGTCAAAGGACCAGCCCGAGTTGCCTCTTCCGGGCAAAACAAGCTGCATGCGGCCACCCCATGGCCCGTTTTCAGCCGCCTGTACTCTGCCGGCCAAAAATGGGCTGCGCGGAGGCCTCCCACACAGCCCGTTTTTGGCCGGCAGAGTGCTGCTGGAGGCCTGGGAGCAGGGGTGGCTTCTGGCTTACCTCGCTGCCAGTTTGCTTTCTGATGCACCGCGCGGGCATGCGCACGCACATGCGCAGTGCTAAAAACCCAGCTTCTGCACATGCGCAGAAGCAAAAACCAAGATGGCGCCACCTATGGCGCTGCCGAGAGAGCCGGTTCGGGGGCGTGTCCAGCCGGCCATCGCTGCCGGTTCGGCGAGCGGGGGGAAATTCCCGTTACTGGTTCTATAGAACCGGTCCGAACCGGCAGGAACCCACCTCTGCCTGGGAGGCTGAAAACAGGCTGCGCGGAGGCCCATGGAGCCTCCACGCAGCTTTTTTCCGGCCGGCAGAGTGCTGCAGGAGGCCATGGAGGGCGAAAACAAGGTGCGGGGAGGCCGCCCGCAGCCCCCCCCGCACCCCGTTTTGGCTGGTAAAGTGCTGCAGGAGGCCGTTCAGGCCAAAAACTCCCCCTCCCCCTTTGCCCCATTTTGACCGGCAGGGTGTTGCGGGAGGCATCCGTCTTTCTCCCCCCTCCCCCACGCCGACCCGTGGAGGAGAACTACAATGCTGATCTGGCCCTCGAAGAAATCCAATTTGACACCCCTGTTCTGTACCATAGTGTCCGAGCAAGTCAGAGGCTGGGCTACAAGGCCAGATACATGAATAGAGGCGAGTAGAGCAGGAAGTAAAATCTCTTTGGTTTAACTCCTTTCCTTTTCTGTGCCTTAGATAGAAAACAGTTTTTCCATCCCGGTTCCCATTTTCAAGCAGTTCCACAAGAACATCATTGGGAAAAGAGGCGCCAATATCAAAAAGATAAAAGGGGGAATAGAAGGATATTAACTCTAGAGGGTTTCGATTTGCAGATAGGTTGGCACGCCTTCTTATGGGGGGACACCTATAAAACACATACATATTTCCGCCGACATTATATAAGAAAGAATCTATTAGACACATGGTTAACAATAAGGAAGGACCATTATAGAAGTGTTCCAAAATGGATATCACCAACTGAAGCAATTATATACCCGAACCTTTTAGACGTAAATAAGATTATAACATATCAACAACTCCTAGATGAATACAATGAGATGTTCTCAAAACAAGAACTTAAAGAAAAAGGAATAGACCTTGACTGGTGGCACTATTTACAGGTCAAATCAAAATACAATAAAGATAAAATAAAATACGGATTTCAAAAAAAATGTGACTTAGATAGAATATTAATGGGCAAGGACCAAAAAATGATTTCCAAATTATATAATTTCCTACTCCAATATAACTTATTCGAAGAGGTGGTAAAAGGCTCAATGATTGCGTGGGCACAAAACTTTGGTTATTCAATTAATTTAAACGAATGGGAAAAAATTTGGTCTATAAATTATAAACTAATACTGGCGATACCATACAAAGAAAACATATACAAAATGTTTTACCGGTGGCACCTTCCCCCAGCACGACTGGCAAAAATGTTCCCGAAACTTTCCCCAAAGTGCTGGAAGTGTAAAGAAGGTATAGGAACATACTACCATCTATGGTGGACCTGCCCCAAAACGAAAAACTTTTGGATTAAGATCAAAAACTGCCTTGAACAAATAATCTCAAAAACGATTCCCCTAAAGCCGGAGCTTTTCCTATTAGGTATCTTCAGGGAAAAAATGACGAATGAAGACAGATATATAATTTTACACATTACAACAGCCGCAAGAATTATATATGCGCAGACTTGGAAAACCGAAAAAATCCCAACTACGTTAAATCTCATTAATAAAGTATTTGAATGCGCAGAACTTAGTAGGATGTCACTGGAAATGCAAGACAAAGATGACTCTGAATTCTATAAAACTTGGGACAGGTGGTATAACTGGCTTAACCAAAATAAATATCAAAAATTGCTATAATTATGTGTCATGATCCTAGACACACTATGAGTCATGATCTTAGACAGTATAAATAATAACAAATGTCTACGTTTTCGCAAAGACCGGAACAAAATATCGGAATGTATACAATTTTACAAGATTATAAAATATTAATCAAGCTGAACAAAAGAACCATTGTTGAAAAAGGGAAAATTGTTTTATTGTAATGATAATAGATTGAACACAATATAACAAGAGAAAAGAATAAGGAAAATATTGGAAGATATAAGAAAGATAATGATGTAAATAATAACTATAAAGATTAAACATGTTTTTGTATCACTAGGCTGTAAAAGGATAGCGTCGACGAGATGGTTGACATGTATGTTCAATGTTCAATGTTTTCTATACTCAAAGATATTTCTTACCTATTCTTACATATGTTTATACATGTTTTTATGTTTGTTTGGATGTTTGTTTGTCTTTTTTATATAATTAATAAAGATTATTTTATGATTCAAACATGAACATAAATGCTCTTCGCAACTGAATTAAATCCCCGAGCTGCAGTGTCCCGGAAACACAAACAACCATCCGGCTACGACCCACACACGTTGCTTCCAGCAACGCCTCCCTCTTCCTGCAATGCTAAATAGCCCCTCCCGGTGCAGCCGATTAAGAGGGGCTGGCCTTTTCCCCATCAATCTGGCAGATCTCCGCCTCTCTGCCCTGCGCACTCTAGCATCTACCAAAGCCGGTAGCTCCTCCCCCTCTTCCTCATTGGCCTACGAGCTCTCCCCAACCAAGGCATGCTCTGCCGGCAACTCAGGGTCAGCAAAGCCGGACGTAGGGGTGGTATTCACTTACCTTCCCTACCGGTTCGCAAATGCAAGCGTGTGCGTGCGCTCGCACAAGCCATCTCCACACATGTGCACAGCCCCCCCCGCGCATGTGCTTTACTCACACACGCGCCTTCCGCGCGTGTGCCCAGCCTCGAAAACGTGGCTAAATCGGACGGCATTACATCCGGGCGGGCGGGCCCCACCCGCAGTCTCTGCTACCAGTTCACCCGAACCAGTCCGAACCGGAAGAATAGCACTTCTGACCGGACATGCCAGGAATGCTCTCATTCTCCCTCGAGGCCTCTGAGGAAGACGTGGAGGAGCCGTCTTCCATAGGAGACGTCACACTGAATGAAGCTATGTGAATATCTTCCACTCGGGATGCAATCTGGAACAAGGTGTATATTGGGTTACCTTTGAAGCAGGGGTCCCTCACCTTTTGGTCCTCAGGCACCACTAAATTCATAATTTTAAATTCCACGGACCACTAATACGATCTGCCTAATGACTGGCTGGGTGGGCGTGGCCAACTTGATGTCACTCACGTCGAGGGGCACCTCGCCGGCCTCTACTCACCCCTCCCCTCCCAGCCACTCCTTGCCTGCCCGGGCTCCTTAGGGCCCCAACAGGAAGCAGTTGTTGGAGCTACGAGAAAGAGTTGGCAAAACAGCTGGCTCAGTTCAAATTGGATCTGACCGAGAAGGAGGCTCAGCAGAAGCACCTCACTGAGGACTACGAGCATAGGCTTTCCAAGCAGAGGGAAGACCTGCGGGAGTGCAAGGCCAGGTAATGGCGCCTGGAGGCTCAGCGGGCTGAGATGGTCATCCAGTTCCAGGCCATGATGCAGTCCCACTGGAATAAGGTCCTCCGGCTGAAGCAGGCCCCAAGTCGGAATTTCTGCCCCCCTCTGACCCGCACAAAAAGACCCCAAAGGGAGAGACTCTTTGCAGCAACACAAGCGTTCATTGCATGTATCCGGCCCAGGGGCCGTAGTTTGAGAACCCCTGATTTAGTGCAATATAAAAAATGCAAATAATTTTTGTGCAGACCACCAAAATTTTCTCGTGGACCACCAGTTGGTGACTGCTGCTTTGAAGCACACTTGGAAACTCTTATCAAGCCCGCTTAGGTGGTCCATCAACATAGACTGTTCCTACTAAGGGGTTACTGGCTCTCTATTCAGTTTGAGGCCCTTTTTGAATATTGACTTGCAGCTGGGCTGTCCAGAATCACAACTTTTTCTTGCACAAAATTGATCGTCGGTTGAGACCTTCGTACAGGTGATCCTTTGAGACCTGAAGCTAAGTTGCTACCGACAGAGAGAACCTGTGATGTAGTTTTTCTAAATTCCCCATTACACCAACAAAAGGCGGTTCAATGAAATAATTTTAGGTGACTTAAATTACCGTATTTTTCAGAGTATAAGACTCACTGGAGTATAAGACACACCTTAGTTTTGGGGGAGGAAAACAAGGAAAAAAGGCCTCTGCCTCCAAGCAATTTGTCAAACAGCAAACAGCAAACAGCACAGATGATATACACTGTTTGCTGTGTATTTCTGTGCATGTGTGCCTGACTCATAGAAATAGCAAAGAATTGGAGAAATGTACATTATGCCAGAAAGTTTTCTTAAATGTAGTCACACTAACTCCTCCCAATTATTTAAATAGATCTACTCCAAGGTAAGTCAGGATTTAACTCTAATACTAAACTGGACACTGTTACATTTCAGACTATACTTGTACAGAGCTGTTAAAATTAATTAAAATTTCTGGAAGTATACATTATTCTCTATTATTTAAAAGAAGATACAATAGCACTTGACCTCTTCAGAGCAAGCATTTATTTTAAAAAGCTTCTTCATTTTGTTAAGTTTTCTAGAGGTCTCCAACCTTGGCAACTTTAAGACTTGTGGACTTCAACTCCCAGAATTCCACAGCCAGCAAAGCTAACAAAGCTGGCTGTGGAATTCTGGGAGTTGAAGTCCACAAGTCTTAAAATTGCCAAGGTTGGAGACCCCTGGCTAGAACAATAATAAAGCAGTCTTTAAAAAATAAGTCTAATAATTTGAACATTCTACAGACATTTATAGTTATTCACTTACCCCCTTGCATCCAGCAGAAAATAAAAATCTGTGTGTCTCTCCCAGCTATTTGCCTCTTTGCCACTAGTTTCACTTTCATTTTCCCACGTAGCAAACCTAATCAGCTGTAGGTTGGGAAACTGCTACTGACTTGCTTGGCTTTACAGGCTCTTCCCTCTTTGCTGCAAGCAGGTAAATTGCTGGAAGACAGAGGCCAAAGGGTGGGGGTGGCTGGGTGGGTGGGGCTGCATTCGGTGTATAAGACGCACCCAAGTTTTCACCCTATTTTGGGGGGGGTAAAAAGGTGCGTCTTATACTCCGAAAAATACGGTAACTTAAAATTATGCTGTGAAAAGCTTTCCAGTTGCCAAGGAGTTTTTCCCCTTAAAAGCCGTGGTGGTGCAGTGGTTAGAATGCAGTATTGCAGGCTAATTTTGCTGACTGCCAGCAGTTCGGCAGTTCGATTATCACCGGCTCAAGAGTGACTCAGCTTTCCCTCCTTCCGAGGTTGGTAAAATGAGGACCCAGATTGTTGGGGGCAATAGGCTGACTATGTAAACCGCTTAGAGAGGGCTCTAATTCTGTAGGAAAAATCTGCAATGACAGATATGTGAAGTGTTAACACCACTTTATAATGCGTTGGTAAGGCCACACTTGGAATACTGCATTCAGTTTTGGTCGCCACAATGTAAAAAAGATGTTGACACTCTAGAAAGAGTGCAGAGAAGAGCAACAAAGATGATTAGGGGACTGGAGGCTAAAACATATAAAGAACGGTTGCTGGAATTGGGTATGTCTAGTCTGACAAAAAGAAGGACTAGGGGAGACATGATAGCAGTGTTCCGATATCTCAGGGGCTGCCACAAAGAAGAGGGGGTCAATCCATTCTCCAAAGCACCTGAGGGCAGGACAAGAAGCAATGGGTGGAAACTAATCAAGGAAAGAAGCAACATAGAACTAAAGAAAAATTTCCTGACAGTTAGAGCAATTAATCAGATTGAGATCTCCGCAGCTGTCTCCAAATCTTTTACATCTTGAGGGACCTTATTCAAACCGAATTCGGACCTAAACCCCTGTGGGGTGAAGCGGAGCTAGGGCTGATCAAGAGGGTAGAAGGGATTCGCATTCCCCTCCCCGAACTGACAACCCTCTCGCTGACGAACGGAGCAGCGCTGCAATGCTGCGGTAAATTATGGCTGCCGCGAAGCCATAGGAGAGCCGGAATTAACAATGTAGAAGGGAGTGATTTGTGACTTGGGACAAAAGGTCTTTCTGCTTGGGACGGGACAGGCACTCGCCAGGAGCTTAGATCGTGAAGGCGAGTGAGTTACCAGCTCATTATCTTCCCGGTATGTCCCGCGACTTATGGGACGGCGAGCTACACCTCTATTTTGCGCCACTGGTGAATGTCGGCTTTTCCCAATGTCCTTTATGCCACTATTAACATTGATCCTCCTTCGGGGCGGCAAGTTTCTTTGTAGCTACCTACCTCCCACCTGGCTGATTCGATTTGGCACTCAGATGACTTCTGCTGTCCTCGGTGCGACCCCCCCTTTTGCTATCATTGCGGCGGCTTTTTTGGACGCAACCGTCGTGGGGTTATTCTTGACCGATGCACCCTTATTCTTCCACGCAGCTCTTTCTTTTACCAGGATTGCAACAGCTGCTACCATTCCCGTTTGCTGCCATTGCTGTCTTGATCAAGAACTAAGGAAATGGGACTATAAGATCAGTGTTTTTAATTTTCATTATACGCTGCAGCTCATTGAGCTGCAACCTCAATGAGGAAGGCAGTGGGCTGACTTGGGGAATTGGGCCCCTGAGCTTCCGGGACTCTGAGACCTTGGCGCCATCTGGTACTAGAAAGCTTTTTGACAGCACTTACATCTTTAATTATACCATCAATTATAACATTAAGTTCCCGAGGTCTGTTATTATGTTGCAGAGACTTATGGGATTAGCATTATTGCGGTGGAGAACAGTAGATTACAATAGAAACTGTTAAAAGGGTAAGGAAAAATCTCCTACCCCAAGAACTATTCTTTGCTACGTCGGAAAAAACAAGAGAAGGAGTCGGAGGACGGGCACATACACTCTCCTGGCATGTCCCTGTATTTATATTATGTTATTCTGTTATTTGTCTATTGACTTTTAACTGGGGAGTATACTAATGTGCATAGGGGAGATGGGGGAGTAGAGTGTATGGGCACATTGGAGGGGTTGGGAAAGAAATTCTATACCTACCCTTGAAGAGGTGTATTTGTATGGTAGTATGGGGACATGATTGGGGGGATGAATGTATAGATCAGTGGTTCCCAACCTTTCTAATGCCGCAACCCCTTAATATAGTTCCTCATGTTGTGGTGACCCCCAACCATAAAATTATTTTCGTTGCCACTTCATAACTCTAATTTTGCTACTGTTATGAATCGTAATGTAAATATCTAACATGCGGGATGTATTTTCATTGTTACAAATTGAACATAATTAAAGCATAGTGATTAATCACAAAACAATATGTAATTATATATTGTAAAATATTTATTTCTAATTACAAATAAATTAAATTTCCTTCCTTCCTTTCCATCCATCCATCCCTTTCCACCCACCCACCCATCCTTCCTTCCCTTCCTATCCTTCCTTCCTTCTCTTTCTGCTTCTCCTTCCTTCCTTTCCATCCATCCATCCATCCTTCCCTTTCCACCCACCCACCCATCCTTCCTTCCCTTCCTATCCTTCCTTCCTTCTCTTTCCATGCTTCTTCCTTCCTTCCTTCTTTCCTTTCCATCCATCCACCCAGCCTTCCTTCCCTTCCTATCCTTCCTTCCTTCTCTTTCCATGCTTCTCCTCCCTTCCTTCCTTTCCATCCATCCATCCTTCCCTTTCCACTCACCCACCCACCCTTCCTTCCCTCCCCATCCTTTCTTCTCTTTCCATGCTTCTCCTTCCTTCTTTCCTTTCCATCCATCCATCCATCCTTCCCTTTCCACCCACCCACCCATCCTTCCTTCCCTCCCCATCCTTTCTTCTCTTTCCATGCTTCTCCTCCCTTCCTTCCTTTCCATCCATCCATCCTTCCCTTTCCACTCACCCACCCACCCTTCCTTCCCTCCCCATCCTTTCTTCTCTTTCCATGCTTCTCCTTCCTTCTTTCCTTTCCATCCATCCATCCATCCTTCCCTTTCCACCCACCCACCCATCCTTCCTTCCCTCCCCATCCTTTCTTCTCTTTCCATGCTTCTCCTTCCTTCTTTCCTTTCCATCCATCCATCCATCCTTCCCTTTCCACCCACCCACCCATCCTTCCTTCCCTTCCCATCCTTCCTTCCTTCCTTCCTTCCTTCTCTTTCCATCCTTCTTCTTCCTTCCTTCCTTCCTTCCGCAGCAGCTTCTCCCCATCTCCTCCCTCCATTCACACATACGACACACATTTCCAAGCCCTCCACCCCCGCCCCACCCCTTCCACTTTCCCCACTCCATGATCAAACCTGGGATCGCACGAGGGATGCGGAGGGAGCTCGGGCTGGCTCGGCGTCTACTTGCCTCGCAAATCTCGCCTCGCCACGCCTCCACAACACACACACGCCCCCCCCCACAGCCGCCCCCCTTTCGGGCCCTTTCAAGAGCGGAGAAGAGAAAGAGGAGGAGATCAGACTACCTGTACACTTTTTCTACATTATCCCTAATCCAAGTTCTCTTATCCACAGATCCTAGGTTCCCTTCTCATCTCTCTTTATATAATAAACTCATTTCCTCTATTCAACATTTTATTACAACCATTTTTCTGCCCTTTGCCTTCCATCCTCTCTTTATTTCCTTCTCCTCTTAAGCTTTATTTCCTCCACCCTCAATAAACACCCCCCTAGAACAAAGTGACCAGATTTTTTTTTAAGCGGGACGGGGGGGGGGCGCCTGGGTGCCGCCATTTGTTTTGCCCTCTGCGCATGCGCAGAACGCTGCGCATGCGCAGAGGGCAAAACAGCAAATGTCGGCGTCCAGGTGAGGTGGGGGTGGGAGGGGGGGGAGGCGGGAGGGCGCTTGGATGCCTGCAGCTCGCGATAGGTAAGCTGCCGGCTGCCTCCTTTCCCCGTCTCCCGCCTCCCGTTCGTTGCTTGCCAGCCCGGCCGAAGGGAAGGCGGGAGGCGAGGAAAGGAGGCAGCCGGCAGCTTACCTGTCGCGAGCTGCAGGCATCCAAGCGCCCTCCCGCCTCCCCCCCTCTCCCCCCCCTTTCAGGAGGCCTTTCCTTGCCTCCCGCCTTCCCTTCGGCCGGGCTGGCAAGCAACAAACGGGAGGCGGGAGGCGGGGAAAGGAGGCAGCCGGCAGCTTACCTGCTCCAAATATCCAAGCGCCGCGGTCTCCCGGTCGCCCGCCCGGCCCCAGGGCAACGGCGGCAGCGAGGTACGGGGGGAAGAAAGGGGAGGGGGACGAGAAAGGGCTGTTTGCGCCGCTCGTAAACTAAAAGCGGCGACGGCTCATCGTCCCTCACCCCTCCCAACAGCAGCGGCGCCTCCGAGGGCAGGGCTAGGGATGGGGCGGGGGAAGGAGAGGAGGAGCAGCCTCCCTTCCCCCTCCCCCCAGCTTCCAGCCGCCGGCGGAGGAGTCAACAACGCGGGATGCCCGCCCACCGCCAACGCCGCCCACGGCCGGCCCGAGCTGAGAGGCCTGCTGCCTTTCAGGCCGATTTTTTGAAAGAATGCCTTAGTCATGCATTCTTTCAAAAAATCGGGACTTTTTAGAGGACGGGCGGGATGCGGGACAAATGATGAAAAAGCGGGTCTGTCCCGCCAAAATCGGGACGTCTGGTCACCTTACCCTAGAAGCTTCTCAGTTCTCCCCCACCGGCATTCATCCTCCTACCGATTCAATCCACCTCCTTTCTTTCCTTCTCCTACCCTCGGGGTTCCTTCGTTTACCTGCTCCACGCGAAGGAAATTTGGCTGGCTGCCTTTTAAAAGCGTCACCCCCGTAGGCGGCTAATTTTCTCTCTCTTCTCCCTCCGCGAGTCATACCTACAATCTCCATAGGAGCTAGGTTCCCCCCCCTCCTAAATTACTGTACTTTGGCAAGTCTCATTTCCACAGATGAAAGGCGTTTTAAAACCATCACCCTCGCAACCGCTAAGGATGCGCCAGGACCGCTATGTCCCTTGCAGCGAGGAAAACTCGATTGCTGCTGCCTCCTCAGAGAGAGCACGGGGGAGGGATAGCACCGTCGTCCGCCTTCAGGACGGGGAGGCCTTTGGCTTCGTGCCCCTGCCCCCCCCTCTCTTCGGCCTCGCTGCTCCTCACTCTCACACGAGGAGGAGGAGGAGGAGGAGGCAGCAGCAGCGGCAGCAGCTTCGCGCGTGTGAGCGCGGCCCCGGCTCCCTTTCTTGGTGCTCTCTGTGTCTCAGTAGGAGAAGAGGTCGCAGTAATAGCGCTGCTCCATTTCACTCAGCGTTAAACCCTCAATCTTACACCGGCCCTGCCCTGCCCTGCCCTGGGGATCGATCCTACAACAGGGTGGAGTGAAGGAGGGAGCCGGGGCTGCACTCGCACACGCAAAGCCCCCGCCGCTGCCGCCTCCTCCTCGCGCCAGTAGCGGCTGGGGAGGAGGGGGGAAAGGAGGCCTGCAAAAAAAAAAAGGAACGAGAGCGCCGCCTCGGCTGTCGCTTGTTGATTTCGAACCTGCCCACCCGACCAGAGTTGCGGAGGAAGGTTCCAATCCAGAGCAAGCCCGACGACAGGGGGAGGAGGGGGCGTGGCTGTGCGTGCAAAGCGGAAAAATAAAAGCGCCCAGCGCTGAGTTGGTCAAAGTCTCCTAATAAACTTTCTGTACTTTTCCGTGCCTTTGGCCACGCCCATTTCCCCTCCCTCGGGCACTCTGGGGTAGGCACATGCAACTAAGGCAGTGTTTCCCAACCTTGGCAACTTGAAGATGTCTGGACTTCAACTCCCAGAATTCCCCAGTCAGCATTCGCTGGCTGGGGAATTCTGGGAGTTGAAGTCCAGACATCTTCAAGTTGCCAAGGTTGGGAAACACTGAACTAAGGGGTGGACGGATTTAATTCCGCTCCCGGAAAAGGAGGAGGGGGATAAAAAAAAGGGCTGTCCGAGATCTCGCGCACAAGACCCGGATGTGAAGCTGAGACAAGGTTTAGCTCTTCTCTCCGCTTTCTCATACGACAAAAGTGTTGGGGAAGGTCGGGGAGTGAGAGAGAAAGAGAGAGAAAGGTGGCTAACACCGTCCTCTAATGGTCTGGAGGTCTACTACAGTGTTTGGTTCCTAACACCATGGGAAATTTCTCTTTTCCGATGGTGTTAGGCGACCCCTGGGAAGGGGTCGCGACCCCCAGGCTGGGAACCGCTGGTATAGATGGAAGTGAATGTTTTGACAGAATGAGTGAGTTGGGGACGGGGGGTCGGGCTCCCTCTGCTGAGTGTGGAAACAGAAGCGGAGGGGGCCTGGATCTCGACCCCCGGCTCAGTTTGAATGGCCTGCAGGGAGGGAGGAGGACCAGCGGGGAGAGGGAGGGGATCTCTGAGTGGGGGGAGAGTCGGAGCATTACGGTCATTATGGGGAGAGGTAGGTATGGCGGGAGCCGAGGGGTAGGCCGCTCTCGGGGAACGGGAACTCGCTGTCTCCAAGCGATTTCCTGTTCTGGCCCCTCTGATTTGGTTCCATCTAGCTCAGCCTGAGTACCTGGTGACCGGGGAATTCAGGGCCCTGGGCTCAAGCTGCTGCTGTTGAATGCCAGGTCAATTTCCAACAAAGCACCCCTTGTGCGCGATTTAATCCTGGACGAGGGGGCTGACCTGGCATGCATAACGGAGACCTGGCTGGGCCAGGAGGGGGGTATTCCCCTCTCCGAGATGTGCCCGGACAGGTTCTTAGTTCTGCATCAGCCTCGACCCCAGGGAAGGGGTGGAGGAGTGGCTATTATAGCTCACCGGAATCTTTGTCCTCGTAGGAGCCCTGCCCCGGAGATTGTTGGGTGTGAGATGCTCCTTCTGAAGTTGGGCTTTGGGGTTCAGGTGGGCCTTTTGTTAACGTACCTGCCTCCCAGCTGCGTTGCAAAGGCCCTGCCTGTGCTGCTCGAGGCGATAGCGGGGCTGGCGATTGAGTTCCCCAGGCTTATGGTGCTGGGGGACTTCAACCTGCCTTTGCCCGGTGAAACCTCGGATGCAACCCAGGCGTTCATGGCTTCCATGACAACCATGGACCTGACCCAAGTAGTTTAGGGTCCGACTCATGCTTGACCTTGTGTTTCTCTTGGGGCAGTGGAGAGATGATCTGAGGTTGAGGGGTTTAGTCATTTCACCCTTGTTGTGGTCAGATCATTTCCTACTGAGGTTAGACTTCATGGCACCACTCCTCCACCACAGGGAAGCGGGACCGATTAAGTGGTTCCGCCCCAGGCGCCTAATGGAACCAGAAGGATTCCAGAGGGAACTTTGGGAGATACCTGAATCCCTGGTACACGATTCATCTGAATCCCTGGTAGCTGCCTGGAACAGGGCGGCATTGGGGGCGTTGGATCGAATTGCGCCTGTGCGACTTCTCCGAGGCAGTGGATCCAGGAAGGCTCCTTGGTTTACTGAGGAGCTCCGGGAGATGAAACGCCATAACAGACATCTAGAGCGACGCTGGAGGTCCAGTAAAGCTGAATCTGATCAAACACTTCTAAGATCCTTTATTAGGACTTACTTAGTGGCGATAAGGGCGGCGAAACGTTCGCATTTCTCCGCTCTTATTGCATCTGCCGACTCACGCCCAGCCGCCCTGTTTAGGGTCACTCGTTCCCTCCTGACAACGGGGGGAGGCGAGGAGCCCTTGCAGGGTAGAGCTGAGGAATTTGTTCAGTTTCTGGCGGATAAAGTCACTCAGATCCGGTCGGACCTGGACTCCGATTGGGCAGTACAGGCCGAGGTGGCAGGGAAAGGTCTTAGTCCTGTTATATGGGATGAGTTCGAACCGGTTACTCCTGATGATGTAGACAAGGCCATAGGAGCGATGAGCTCTGCCACTTGTTTGTTGGACCCGTGTCCCTCCTGGCTGGTTTCGGCCAGCAGGGAGGTGTCACGCGGCTGGCTCCAGGCGGTTGTGAACGCTTCCTTGAGAGAGGGATCCATCCCGCAGCCCTTAAAAGCTGCGGTGGTGAGGCCCCTCCTCAAAAAGCCTTCCCTGGACCCAGCGGATTTAAAGAACTTCCGTCCAGTCTCCAACTTTGTGGGTAAGGTTGTAGAGAAAGTGGTGGCGCTCCAACTCCTACGGTTATTGGATGACACTGATTATCTAGATTTGATTTGATTTGATTTGATTTGATTTAATAATTTAATTTAATTTAATTTAATTTAATTTAATTTAATTTAATTTAATTTAATTTAATTTAATATTTAATTTAATTTAATTTAATTTAATTTAATTTAATTTAATTTAATTTAATTTAATTTAATTTAATTTAATTTAATTATTTAATTATTTTATTTTATTTTATTTTATTTTATTTTATTTTATTTTATTTTATTTATTATTTTTTTATTTTTTATTTTTTTATATATTTTATTTTATTTTATTTTATTTTATTTTATTATTTAATTTAATAATTTAATTTAATTTAATTTAATTTAATTTAATTTAATTTAATTTAATTTAATTTAATTTAATTTAATTTAATTTAATTTAATTTAATTTAATTTAATTTAATTTAATTTAATTTAATTTAATTTAATTATTTAATTTAATAAAAGTTCTTATAAGCCGCCCAATCCCGTAGGACTCAGGGCGGCGTACAACATAGATAAGAACAGTACAATAAAAACAATAATAACATTTTTAAAAAGCAGAACATTATTTTAAAAAACATTCATTCATGGGGGAATCTGATCATCTTCTTTTTTTTCACCCCGCCTGCCGGAAGAGCCATGTTTTTACGGCTTTACGGAAGGCCAGTAGAGTGGGGATAGTCCGGATCTCTGGTGGGAGTTGGTTCCAGAGGGACGGGGCTCCCACAGAGAAGGCTCTCCCCCGCGGCCCCACCAACCGACATTGTTTGGCCGATGGGACCCGGAGGAGGCCCTCTCTGTGGGACCTAACTAGTCGTAGGGAGGTATGTGGTAGGATGTGGTCCCGAAGGTAGCCTGGCCCTGAGCCATGTAGGGCTTTAAAGGTCAAAACCAACACCTTAAATTGCGACCGGAGACTAATAGGCAACCAATGCAGCTGGCGGAGAATAGGTGTTACGTGGGTGTATCTCGGCACATCCACCACAGCTCACACTGCGGCATTCTGTACCAATTGCAGTCTCCGGATGCTCTTTGAGGGTAGCCCCATGTAGAGCGTGTTACAGTAGTCGAGCCGTGAGGTGACAAGGGCATGAGTGACTGTGAGCAAAGCCTCCCTCTCCAAGTAGTGTCGCAATTGATGCACAAGACGGATCTGTGCAAAGGTCCCCCTAGCCACAGCTGAAAGATGTTGCTCCAATTTTAGCTGTGGATCTAGGAGAACACCCAAATTGCGAACCCGTTCTGAGGGAGTCAATTTTTCTCCCCCAAGAACCAAGGAGGGGAAGTCGACATAATCCCTGGGGGGCAATATCCATAGCCACTCAGTCTTGTCAGGGTTGAGTTTGAGTCTATTCACTCCCATCCAGACCCTCACATCGTCCAGGCAGCGGCACATTACATCAACTGCTTCCCTGAACTGACACAGGGTGGAGATGTATAACTGGGTATCATCAGCGTACTGCTGATACCTCACCCCGTGTCGTCGGATGATCTCACCCAGCGGTTTCATGTAAATGTTAAACAGGATGGGCGAGAGATGCCTTTCAATCAGGTTTCAGGCCCGGCTACAGCACGGAAACTGCTTTGGTCACCCTGATGGATGATCTCTGGCGAGCCCGGGATGGAGGTCACTCCTCCATCCTGGTGCTACTTGACCTCTCAGCGGCTTTCGATACCATTGACCATGGTATCCTTCTGCGCCGACTCGTTGAGTTAGGAGTGGGAGGCACTGTTTTACGGTGGTTCTCCTCCTACCTCTCCGACAGGACGCAGTCAGTGTTGACAGGAGGACAGAGGTTGACCCCTAGGCCCCTGATTTGCAGGGTGCCTCAGGGCTCGGTCCTCTCACCCATCCTGTTTAACATTTACATGAAACCACTGGGTGAGATCATCCGACGACACCGGGTGAGGTTCCAGCAGTATGCTGATGACACCCAGTTATACATCTCCACCCCGTCTCAATTCAGGGAAGCAGTGGACGTAATGGGCCGTTGCCTGGACGATGTTAGGGTCTGGATGGGAATGAACATGCTCAAGCTCAACCCTGACAAGACCGAGTGGCTTTGGATATTGCCCCCTAGGGATTATGTCGATTGTCCCTCCTTGGTTCTTGGGGGAGAGAAATTAACTCCCTCAGAACGGGTTGGCAATTTGGGTGTCCTCCTAGATCCACAGCTTAAATTGGACCAACATCTGTCAGCTGTGGCTAGGAGGACCTTTGCACAGGTTCGCCTGGTGCACCAATTGCGACCCTACCTGGAGTGGGAGGCCTTACTCACAGTCACTCATGCCCTGATCACCTCACGGCTGGACTACTGTAACACGCTGTACATGGGGCTACCCTTAAAGAGTATCCGGAGACTGCAACTGGTGCAAAATGCAGCTGCGCGAGCTGTGGTGGGTGTTCCAAGATACACCCACGTAACACCTATTCTCCGCCAGCTGCATTGGCTCCCCATTAGTCTCCGGATGCAATTTAAGGTGTTGGTTTTAACCTTTAAAGCCCTACATGGCTTAGGGCCAGGCTACCTTCGGGACCGCATCCTACCGCATACCTCCCTATGACCGGTTAGGTCCCACAGAGTCGGTCTCCTCCAGGTCCCATCAACCAAGCAATGCCGGTTGGTGGGACTGCGGGGGAGAGCCTTCTCTGTGGGAGCTCCATCTCTCTGGAACCAACTCCCCCCAGAGATCCGGATTATCCCTACCCTGCTGGTCTTCCGTAAAGCCATGAAAACATGGCTCTTCCTGCAGGCGAGGTGAAAATAGAGCTCAATGCCCCATGTATGAATGAGGATTTGTTTTAATTTTTGTAATCATTTTAAATTGTCATTTTTTTGTCTTATTGATTGTTCTTTCTTTGTTGTACGCCGCCCTGAGTCCTACGGGATATGGGCGGCCTATAAATTAAATTAAATTAAAATAAATAAATAAAAATAGTATTAACACTTCACATGATCTTGATTCTATCCCTCTGTTTATGCAGCCTAGAACTGTGTTGGCTTTTTTGGCAGCTGCAGCACACTGCTGGCTCATATTTAAATGGTTGTCCACTAAGGACTCCAAGATCCCTCTCACAGTTACTACTGTTGAGCGAGGTACCATATATACTGTACCTGCGCATTTTGTTTTTCTTGCCTAAATGTAGAACCTTACTTTTTTCACCTTTACTGCTGAGTCTCTCACCAAAGGGTATCTATCACCTGTTGGAATATGGAACAGAAATCTGTGGGGTCCTTGATGCTCTCTGAGCTTGGTGGTTTTCTTGCACGTGTTTCATTATCAAACCAGGTAACGTTGTCACAACACTGATAACGTTACCTAGCTTGGTAACGAAACGTCTCTAAGCAAACCTCCAAGCTCAGAGAAGATCTCACAGTTCAACCCTGAGCTACAAATATTCTCTCCTGTCAGAAGAGAAATCGGACATGGCGAATAGTGCCGAGGCCAGATTATTTATTTATTTATTTATTTTGAACTTGGATTTTGTAGCTTTTTCTCTTCTCGCCCTGAAGCTAACATCAGGGAAGTGGATATCTCCATCCCAGCCAAACTGCACAATTCACTGATCGGAGCCAAGGGGTGGCTGGTGCATTTGATCATGGAGGAATGCGGCGGGGTGCACATTCATTTCCCTTCCAAAGGCTCGGGCAGTGAGAAAGTCACCATCCGAGGGCCCGGTGAAGAGGTGGAAAGAGCGAAGTGCCAGTTGCTTCATCTCGCTGAGGAAAAGGTAGGCAGTTGGTAGACGTCCAGTTTGGTGGTTTGCAGAGCAGATTAACAGAGTTGGAAGGGGCCTTGTCGGTCATCTAGTTCAACCCCCCACCCAAGCAGGAGGCCCTACATCAGTGATGGCGAACCTTTTCCGGACTGAGTGCCCAAAGCGCGTGCGCATCCCCAAACCTCCAAAATGCAATGCACGCACGGCCCCCGCATGCGCCCTGCCCCTGTGCATACGCCCCCCGTATGCACCCTGCCCCCACACATGCGCAGCAGAGACCTGAAGACCAGCTGGCCGGCGGGAGGTGCACACGCATGCGCGGCAGAGCTAAGCTGGGGCGACGGCTCGTGTGCCCACAGAGAGGGCACTGCGTGCCACCTTTGGCACACGTTCCATAGGTTCACCATCACGGCCCTACATCACTTCTGACAAATGGCAGCCCAATCTCTTCTTGAAAGCCTCCAGTGATGAAGCTCCCACAACTCCGGAAGGCAAGCTGTTCCATTGGTTGATTGTTCTCAGTTAGTTTCTTGAAGAAAGAACAGCTCTAAAGGGCCTTAAAGGAACAGTAAGGATGTGGACTAGCCTTGAATTAACCAATAACCAATAACCGTTAAGCAAAATAATCAGGTATTTAGGGTATCAAGGAAAGGAAAGACATCATAGAGCAGGGGTGGGGAACTATGGCAACTTTACGACCTGTGGACTTCAACTCCCAGAATTCCTGAGCCAGCATGGCTGCCTCAAGAATTCTGGGAGTTGCCCATCCCTACCATGGAGTTTTCCTCCTTAGCTCTCATGCCCTTAACTCTTTCATTGCCACACTCAACTTCAGGTTTCAATTAATATTTGTATTTGTATTTTTTTTCTCTTATAATAATTGCATTTAAGAGGCATTCCAGAGTGCTGAGAATTTGCATTATTTTGCTTCTGCTTTGTTATAAGGCAGTATGGCTGCTATTTAGTGTTACATAAGTTTATTTTTAGTGCGGTTGTGGGTCCGCCCTGGAGAACACTGAATGTTTAGTCTCATTTTGCTTTCAACACTTCCTGAGTTTTAATGTCGAGTCAATTAAGTGGTAGAAGAGCTGAGGGAGCTCGCTAAGGTTAGGAATCACTCAAATTTTTAGGAATGTCCACAGATGCTAAGCTGAATCTAGTAAGAAAGCAGTTCTAATAAAAGAGATGCCTTCACGGAAAGGCACAGATTTATTGTCAACTCCAAGAAATTTAACAAGCTAAACAGAAATGCAAAATACTACAAATTAAGCCAATTGTGGAGTTCACTGCACAAAATTAAGTGGGTTTTCACCAGTTGCATTTTGTGTTTCTGGGTGACTCTGTCCTTTCTGGTAGCCAACACTAAATCTACATCTTTTCTGAAGTGTTCTGGCCAAAGATTTGAAGATTTAGGTCTTCTTTCTATGTAGACCTTCATTTTTTTTTCTTTTTCTACTTAAACATTGCCTTGTGTTTTTCTTGTAAAAAGAACCTGGAATTGGAGGACAGGCCACTTATGTGTACAAAATTTTAATTCAATTCAAGGCTAGGAACAGGTAGCTAAGCAACATTTTGGAATACAGATTCCGTTTTCAATATGTGCAGTACACGCAGAAACAAATATTGACAGTAGGAGCTGAACTTTATCTTGAGTACATGTAGTTCCTTGACTTATGACGACAATTGACACCGGAATTTCCATTGCTAAGCAAAACAGTTGTTACGTGAGTTGCACTCGATTTTATAACCTCCCATGCCACAGTTGTTACGTAAATCACTGCAGCTGTTAAGTGAATCAGAAGGTTGTTCAGCGAATCCGGCCTTCCTGTTGACCTGTGTGTTGGGAGTCAGCTGGGAAGGCCATAAATGGTGATCCCCGATGCTGGGACATTGCAGTTGTCATAAATACTTGCAACAGTTCATTTAGTGACCTGTGACTTGTGAACTTTTTTCACCCTTATGACCATTGCAGCAGCCCCATGGTCATGTGATTTACCGTATTTTTGGAGCATAAGACTCACCTTTTTCCCCCCTAAAAGAGGCTGAAAATTTGGGTGCGTCTTATACTCCAAATGTAGCTTTTTCGAAGCTTTTTTCCCCCAGCCCTAACGAGGTTCTAACGATCTTCCCTGCTCTTCCCGGCTTGCAGGCTTGTTTTCATTGCTACTCCCTCCGAAAAAGGTTTTTTCAGCCCTTCCCGGTTTGCAGGATTTTTTCATTGCTACTCCCTCCAAAGAAGTTTTTTTCCAGCCCTAAGTCTTTGCAGGCTTGTTTTCATTGCTACTCCCTCTGAAGAAGATTTTTTTCAGCCCTAACCAGGGGATAAAATAATGTGCTGAAGCTGACCAGACTAAGGATGCTAGCCAGATGAATACCTGGTAGGTAGATTTTCCCCCTATTTTCCTCCCCAAAAACTAAGGTGCGTCTTATACTCCGAAAAATGCGGTACATTCGGATGCTTGACAACTGGTTCATCTTTATGACGGTTGCAATGTCCCGGGGTCACGTGATCCCCCTTTTTGGGAACTTCTGACAAGCAAAGTCAACGGGGGAGCCAGATTCACTTAACAACCACTTCACAACTGCAGTGATTTGCTTAAACGTGGCAAGAGAAGCCGTAAAATGGGCCAAACTCACCTGACAAATTTCTCACTTAGCAACAGAAATTTTGGGGTCAATTGTGGTCATATGTCGTAGACTACCTGTACATGCCAATTACCCAAATTTTGATTGCGAGACCGTGGGGTCGTGAGGTCCAGTCCTAAGTCACTTTTTTAATGCTGTTATAACTTAGTTTACTTACCGTATTTTTCGGAGTATAAGATGCACCGGAGTATAAGATGCACCTTAGTTTTTGGGGAGGAAAATAGGGGGAAAAATCTGCCTACCAGGTATTCATCTGGCTAGCGTCCTTAGTCTGGTCAGCTTCAGCACATTATTTTATCCCCTGGTTAGGGCTGGAAAAACATTCTTTGGAGCAAGTAGCAATGAAAAAAAGCCTGCAAAGACTTAGGGCTGGAAAAAACCTCCTTCAGAGAGAGTAGCAATTAAAAAGCCTGCAAGCCTGTAAGAGCGGGGAAGATCGTTAGCGCCTCGTTAGGGCTGAAAAAAAAGCTTCAAAAAAGCTACATTCAGAGTATAAGACGCACCCAAATTTTCAGCCTCTTTTAGGGGGGGGAAGGTGCGTCTTATACTCCGAAAAATACGGTAGTTTACTTTATTGTCCTTGCACCTCATGCAACGAAATTAAATGCCATCTTCAGTGTACATTATACGTATAAAAACACACATCTTTCACATTCTACACAATTGAATTGAAAACCCCTGATATTGCATTAGTATTACACTATATAGTCGAGTTCAATATAGTTAATGCTCTGGGATAGAAGCCGTTTTTCAGCCTATTTGTCCTTGTTTTTATTGTCCTGTACCGTCTGCCAGATGGTAATAGTTAAAAAAAAAGGGGGTGCTCAGGATAAGACAGATCTTTAAGAATGTTTTGAACTTTCTTAAGGCAGTGGGAGCTATAAAGCTCTTCCAAAGAGGGGAGAGGGCAACCAATGATCCTCTGGGCAATGATGTTTACCCTCTGGAGCGCTGTCCTATCTGCCACTGTGCAATTGGCAAACCATACACAGGTGCGGTAAGTTAAAATACTCTCTATGGTGCAGCGGTAGAAGGTCACCAGCAATAATTTCAAGATGGCGGAAGACAAGGATCGCCTGTCCTACTTGAGGCCTTTTGGAGAACCGATGCCTGCCCGCGTTTTCTTCCTCCAGCAAATCAACAACCACTCGGTGGAACTGCACGCTAAGCCAGACTACCACAAGTTCCTGATTGGGCGTGGAGGTGCTAATATCCGCAAAGTGAGGGACCGCACCGGTGCCCGCATCATGTTCCCCACCCCTGAGGATAAGGACCAGGATGTTATCACCATTGTGGGGAAGGAGGACGCAGTACTTTGTGGGGAAGTACATTGTGGGGAAGGAGGCCCAGCAAGAACTGGAGAGTCTCATCCGTAACTTGGTATGGCTCATACAGCTTTGGCAGAGGTCTCCAAAGTTGGCAACTTTAAGACTCGTGGACTTCAGCTCCCAGAATTCCTCTGAGGAATTCATTGAGGGGACAAATCCCTAGAGCTCATAGCGCCATCGCTGTGACTTCGCTCATGCAGGTTGATCTTCTCTTAGCCCGTTTTTCTCTTCTAGAAGGTGGGTTGGTAGAGATGGAGGACCACCAAAAAAAGATCCGTAGAGTTTGATCATCTCTACTTTGGAGGGGGGAAGGATAACTATAACCCTTCTGCATTAGGAAGGTTTTATATCTTTTGCAATTCCCGCTTAAAAGAAACCGGTAGGAATTGATGGGGAAGGGCTCCTCCATGGAATTCTGGGAGTTGAAGTCCACAAGTATTAAAGTTACCAAGTTTGGAGACCCCCTGAGCTATTGGATGGGGTTGGGGTGAGATGCTGGATCAAGAGTGGGAGCCCTGCATTCTTTCCACACAAGCTTATTGCAGGAGTTGCAGTCACTGTTTTCATAGGGGTTGAAACATCCCCTTATTCCTCATTATTCCTCATAATGATATTGCCTCTAATGGTTTTACTGGGCCAAATATTCTCTTCCCAGACGGGATCGAATTGTGAAAGGTGGAGGAGAAACAACTTCTAAGAAGCACGAAAGCTTAGTGACTCCTTCTGTTCCCCACCCGCTACTTCCCCTCTAGGATAATGTCATTGAAGACTCGGTGGTGGTGGATCCCAAGTACCAATGCCATTTTGTGGCCCGCCGGGGACACGTGCTGCGGGAGATTGCAGAAGAGTACGGTGGGGTCACTGTGAGTTTCCCCCGGACAGGTGTCCAGAGTGATCGCGTGACGCTCAAGGGGGCCAAGGATTGCGTGGAGGCAGCCAAGAAGCGCATCCTGGAGATCATCGGTGACCTGGTAGGTCATGCTCTTATCTCTGGATTGCGGTGGGCGTTAAAAGTGACTCCCGGGTGGATCAGAGTGTGAGTCGTCTTACAAAAAGCACCTGTCCCATCCTTCTACCGTGAATCTGCTGGCAGAGAATGTCTCTCACACTGTCCCATTTAATGAACAAATCCTTAGAGCTCACTTAGAGAGGGGGATGACTATAATTGTTCTGCATTCAGAAACATAGAAAACTAGCAGCATAAAAAGACCTAGTCTTTGTGGGTGGTTTTTTTTTAATTTGTCAGATGATGGACACATGTTTATCCCAAGCATGGTTAAACTCAGTTACTGATGATTGACCCACTACCTCCAATGGAAGTTGGTTCCAAGCTTCCACTATTCTTTCTGTGAAGTCATACTTTCCAACATGATTTTTTGAACGTCAGTTTGAGGTTAGGGTTTTGTTTTTGCCATTCCTGCTTAAAAGGAATTGTTGAGTCAGATTTCTTCCTAAAACTTTGCACACTTACTTCCCTGGAGAGAAGTTGATAGTAAGCCGGGTGGATCGTTCATGCAACTCAAGCCCAGAGGTTATGTTGAACTATTGAACTATGATTCATAAACCGCATTAACTAGCTTCACCCAACAAATTAAACTGACCAAACAATCAAGTCACATTTCCGCTTAGCCTGATGCATAAATTCAAGTTCACACTTCAGTAACCAACTCTACCAATAAAATCATACATTACAAATCACATTTCTGATGCTTGTTTTCTTTGACGCATTAGGACCTACGACTGAAAAATTTCATGATTAGTATCAACCTTTAACTGAAGCTCTTCAGGCTGTGCAGAATCAGTTAAAATGCATGAGGATAATTTAAATTTCCTTTGAGTTGCGCTTCAATTCAATGACTAGTTTTCTTGGCAACAATTTGGAAAAGGGTTGTTCTTCTTTCTTTCTGGGATGTTTTTCAACTTCTCAGTGTGGCCTGCAGTGTTGTGAGTTCCTGGTGATTGCTCATCCAGCGTCAATCCTTGGTAGAAATTGACACCGCTGAAACAGCCTAGATCCGTGATAGCGAACCTATGGCACGGGTGCCACAAGTGGCACGCGGAGCCATATCGGTGGGCACGCGAGCTCAGGTCCGGCGTGCATGTGTGCACCAGCCGGCTGATTTTCGGGCCTTCTGGGCCCCCTAGGAGTCGGGAAACAGGCTGTTTCCAGCCTCCAGAGGGGGTGGGGAAGGCCGTTTTCGCCCTCCCCTGGCTCCTAGAAAGGCTCTGGAGCCTAGGGAGAGCGAAAAATGGGCGTGCCATTGCATGCTGGGAGCAGGGGGGTCATGCGTGCATGTGCGGGAGTGCATGGAATTATGAGTGGGCATGCACACACGTGATCCCCCGCATTCCCTCCCCCCTTTTGGCACGTGAACCAAAAAAGGTTCGCCATCACTGGCCTAGATCAACGGTTCCCAACCTGGGGGTCGCGACCCCTTTGGGGGTTGAACGACCATTTCCCAGGGGTCGCGCCACCATCCTCAGCTCCCCCCCCCCACTGCCACAAGCCTGGCCATATCGGCTCAACTCGCCCGAGCCCTCCAATTGGTCGGGAGAGGTGCCATTCAGCGAGAGGCGTTTGTGACGCCTGGCGGCCGAGCTTTGAAGGCATTGTTAAGGTGAGAATAAATCTCATAGAGGCGATGTGGATCTTTTCTTGGAATCCAGACATTTAGAAAATAAAGCCGAGATTATAAGTCTAATAGAAATATTTATTTCGGTACAAAAACAATAAATTCTGAATAGTTACATTCTTGCTAAGGAAATGCGACCGTTCTGGTCAAGAGTCAAGTCAAAGAGAATAATGGAGAATCAGGAATGCACACATGCGCAGAAGATCACATCACGTGTCCTGCTTGTATTGGAATGTACCATAATATTAGGATAGGGATGCATCACCCTGCATAGACATACAACTGGCAATATTCACTACATGACAGGCATCAGCTAAGGGGCGGGGCGTCGCAAGATTGCGCGCTGGAGAGTGCAAGGCGGTGCTTAAGACATCTGTGGCCGCCCCTGTCTCCTGCTCGCAGTGGCAGTTTCTTCCCGCTGGTGTCGAAAAGAAAGGGAGTCATGGGAGGGAATGGCCAGCCAACAACCACTTAAGTTTAACAGCGCACAACGGCGGGAAGGAGGACAGCTGGGTCAGGCTCGTCTGTGTCTGCCCTCTCGCCCTCGGCTGGTGCGGAGACCCAGCGAACAAAGAGGCAAACAGGGAGGGAGGGAAGAGAGAGACTGAGAGATATTAGCACAGGGCTAGCCTGATCATACAGCCTCGGTGCTGAGGGCGCCACCGCCGGGGGCAGGAGGAGCTAAGCCGGAGGGAACTGGAGAAGGAGGTGGCGCCGGAGCATGGTCCATCGCCGCCGCCCTGCTCCGTATGATCAGGCTAGCCCTGTGCTAATATCTCTCAGTCTCTCTCTTCCCTCCCTCCCTGTTTGCCTCTTTGTTCGCTGGGTCTCCGTGCCAGCCAAGGGCGAGAGGGCAGACAGACGAGCCCGACCCGGCTGTCCTCCTTCCCGCCGTCATGCACTGTTAAACTTAAGTGGTTGTTGGCTGGCCGTTCCCCCCGTGACTCCCTTTCCCTTCGACACCAGCGGGAAGAAATTGCCGCTGCGAGCCCCGGCCGGCCCGGTTTACGAGTCCCAGCTGTAGTCGGAGATGTGGGACATGGCAAGCGAGGAGACGGGGATGCCGGAGGGGGTAGCAGGGAGTGTCTGGGCAGGAGGATTTAATAAAATATAAAATATAGTTCTTAAAGCAGAAGACATATAAACCCAAGAGGACAAACAGGTGTAAGGAAGGAGAGAGTTTGACTCTTCTCATGAATCAAATTTGCAAAGAATGAAGGAGGAACAGAAGAGTTTGAAGGAATTGTCCTCCAGCCCAAAGGGGAATCTTTGAAAAGGCGGCTGGGCGAGGGGACCATAAGCGCCTTGCGGGATGTCTCGCTGCAGGACCCGCGGCTGCGCTACGAGCTCATCCAGCGCATTGGCTCCGGGACTTACGGCGACATTTACAAGGTGCGCAAGGGCGTGCCCGGGGCGCACGGCCGGCTTTGGAGAGGGAAAAGCGCCGCCACCGGTACGGAGAGCAGCCCCAGAGGCAGCCGAACGAGCAGGAAGGAAGGCAGGAGGATCCCGAGCCGCCCAAGCCCCGCCTTGCAATCCCGCCTGGGCTCTTCCTCTGCCGCAGAAAAGGATGGCCGGCAACGTGATGGAGAGGCGGGCTCTGCAGCTGGCGGTCTCCAGGAGGGAGGAGAGAGAGCAGGGGGAGGGGGTTTCTAATCGGGGGTCCCTATGACTGGCAGACCCCCCCCCTTTTTCTTCCAGCTCTACCCTCCTCCTGTTGGGCAACTTCTCCAAAGCGCGCTTTTGGAGACGCGCAATGGGAAGCAAGGAGTCGTGGACGGGATCGCTGCGCGGTGGTGGGGATTTGCAGCCCCCCATCTCCCGGGTGGGGTATGGATCGGACTGGGGAAGGGGTGCAGAGGGGTGGGGGAGAAGCAGGAAATTATGGCCGGGTTTCCAGGGCTGCTCTCTCCGGGGTGTGTCCGGGTCTCTTGGGGCCAGCCTTTTTTTTTTTTTGCACCGGGAGCTTTCTCCAAAGGGTTGCCCCCAAGCGGAGGGCACCTTTTGGAGAACGCGAGGCGAGGGTGGGGTGGGCTGGCTATGGTACAAGTGTAGGCAGGGCGGGCAGGATCCCCTCCCTGCTCGCTCCGCTTTCCTGGAGTGACTGAATAACCACAATGCGCTTATTTGTCCGGGTTGCCAGAGAGTTTGGCACGCGTGGATCTTGCGGTGCTGAGGGCTAGAGAAGGAAGGAAGGAAGGAAGGAAGACCAGAGATGGAAGGAAGGAAGGAGGGGAGGAGGGAAGGAAGGAAGGAGAGGAAGAAGAGGAAGAAAAAGAATGTTAGGTGGGAGGGTGGGAGGAAGGAAGCAAGGAAGAGAAAAAAGTGAGAGGGAAAGAAAGAAAGAAAGAAAGAAAAAAGAAAGAAAGAAAGAAAGAAAGAAAAAGTAAGAAAGAAACTGTTGAAAGAAGAGCCTTGCAAATTAAAATTGTTGTCTTTGCAGGGGTTTTGGAAAGGGTGGGTGAGCAGGCCCCATGGGGGAGGAAGGAATATGGGGCTGTTTTAAGAAGAAAGAGCTTAAAAGAGGAAATTGACTTTGGGGAACCTGGCAATGTTTTTGGACCAATCATGGTTTTTTTTGCCCCCTGTTTGCCTCCTGAAACTTTGGAGTCCTGGGAGAAAGTTACTAAACAGGGATTACTTTGCTGGAAGCTTATCTGATTTCTAGTTTTTCGACACTGCAGGCCACAATTTCTCAACCTCAACAACTTGAATATACTTGGACTTCAACTCCCAAAATTCCCTAGCCAGCTTTGCTTTGAATTCTGGGAGTTGAAGTCCAGGCACCTTAAAAGTTGCTGAGATTGAGAAATATTGCTGTACACTTGTTGGTTATCAAGTCTAAATACAGAAGTAGACTTGTTGTGGAAGATGATATTCCTTGTGCTCTTGCAAAGACTGGCCCGAGAATTTCTGATCTGGCATAATTACATATTGTTTTTGTGATTAATTGCTATGCTTTAATTATGTTCAATTTGTAACAATGAAAATACATCCTGCATATTAGATATTTACATTACGATTCATAACAGTAGCAAAATTACAGTTATGAAGTAGCAACGAAAATAATTTTATGGTTGGGGGTCACGACAACATGAGGAACTATATTAAGGGGGCGCGGCATTAGAAAGGTTGGGAACCACTGGCCTAGATGGCTTGTCAACAGTTTTGTTTCTGTATGTAATCTCCTCAAAAAAGCCAACATACCGTATTTTTCGGACTATAAGATGCACTTTTTTGTCTCCCAAGAGGGGGTGAAAATGTCTGTGTGTCTTATAGACCGAATATTGCCGAAGCCCTGCCCACCCACCGGCCATTTTTTGGCCTCCGCACGCCCCTTTTTCAGGCCTTTTTTTGGCACGTTTTTGAGGCTTTTGGGGGGCCGTTTTCGAGGCTTTTTTCAGGCCATTTTGGGGGGCTTTTTTGGCCTTTTTTTGTCTCTTTTCAGGATGTTGTCGGGGCTTTTGGGGGGGCGTTTTCGAGGCTTTTTTGGGCTGGGTTTTTTGGCTTTTTCAGCCCGTTTTTTAGGCTTTTTTCGGGCCATTTTTGAGACTTTTTTCGGGCTGCTTTCGAGGCTTTTTGGGGCCATTTCCCCCCCCCAAAAAACCCTCAAAAACGGGCTGGAAAAAGCCTTGAAAACGGGCCAGAAAAAGCTGAAAAACAGGCTGGAAAAAGCCTCGAAAATGAGCCGAAAAAGCCTAAAAAACGGGCTGGAAAAAGCCTTGAAAACGGGGAGAAAAAAGGCCCCAAAATGGGGCGCACGAAGGCCAAAAACTTTTTGTTGTTGTTCTCCTCTTCAAAATTTAGGTGCATCTTATAGTCAAGTGCGTCTTATAGTCCACAAAATACGGTAGTTCTTGGCTGCCTTAACAGAGAGAGAGAGAAGACTCAAGATCACGTAAAGTGTTAATACCACTTTATAATGCCTTGGTAAGGCCACACTTGGAATTACTGCATCCAGTTTTGGTTGCCACGATGTAAAAAAGATGTTGAGACTCTAGAAATCTAGAGAAGCAACCTGGAACTAAGAAGAAATTTCCTGGCAGTTAGAACAATTAATCAGTGGAACAACTTGCCTCCAGAAGTTGTGAATGCTCCAATACTGGGAACTTTTAAGAAGAGATTGGACAACCATATGCCTGAAATGGTATAGGGCCGTGGTGGCGAACCTATGGCACGCGTGCCAGAGGTGGCACGCGGAGCCATAGAAGCCGGCACGCGAGGGTTGCCCACCGGCAAACCGGAAGTGCGAAAAAACGCACTTCCGGTTTGCCGGTGTGCTGTTTTTTGCACTCCGGAGGGTTCAGGGAAGCTCCAAGAAGCTCCGGAATGCAAAAAACTACAAAACGGACAAACCGGAAGTGCACTTTTCCGCACTTCTGGTTTGTCCGTTTTGTAGTTTTTTGCATTCCGGAGCTTCAGGGAGCTTCCCTGAACCCTCCGGAGTGCAAAAAACAGCATACCGGCAAACCGGAAGCGCCCCCCCCCCCCTTTTTTGCGCCCCCCCCCCCTTTTTTGGCACGCGAGCCTAAAAAGGTTCGCCACCACTGGTATAGGGTTTCCAGCCTAAGCAGGGGGCTGGACTAGAGGACCTCCAAGGTCCCTTCCAACTCTGTTATTCTATTCTATTCTAATATCACTTAGACTTATATACCGCTTCATAGCCCTCTCTAAGTGGTTTACAGAATCAGCCTATTGCCCCCAACAATCTGGGTCCTCGTTTTACCAACCTCAGAAGATGGAAGGCTGAGTCAACCTTGAGCCTGGTGAGACTCGAACTGCCGGCAGTCGGCAGCAAAATTATTCTATTCTGTTCTTCCTTCCCCTAAGAATGTGTTGCATGCATATTTTTAGAAGCAGTGCACCTAACATTGCTGGCAACATTATCTGGCACACAACTAGAGAGCCAGTTTGGTGTGGTGGTTGAGGTGCTGGCTTAGAAACCAGGAGACAATGAGTACTAGTCCCGCCTAAGGCATGAAAGCCAGCTGGGTGACTTTGGGCCAATCACCAGGAGACTGTGAGTTTTAGTCCTGTCTTAGGCATGAAAGCTGGCTGGGTGACTGGACCACTCACTCTCGTAGCCCAACTCATCCCACAAGGTGGTGGTTGTGAGAGAAAATAGGAGGAATAATAAGAAGTATTACAGCTAGTCCTCGACCTACGACCACGATTGAGCCCCAAATTTCTGTGGTTAAACTGAGACGTTTGTTAAAGCGAGCTTTGCCCCAGTTTATGACCTTTCTTGCCACAGCTGTTAAGTGAATCATCGCAGTTGATAAGTTAGTGACACAGGTGGTTAAGTGAATCTGGCTTCCCCATTGATTTCGTTTGTCAAAGGTTTGCAAAAGGTGATTCGCACGACCTCGGGACGCAGCAGCGGCCATAAGGATGAGTCAGTGGCCAAGCATCTGAATTTTGATCATGTGATGAGGAGGCTACCAAGGCCGTAAGTGAGAAGAACGGTGCTAAGTTATTTTTTTCCCCAGTGCCGTTGTGACTTCGAACGATCCCTGAATGAACTGTTTGTTGTAAGACGAGGTCTACCTGCATGTACATTCCTACAAAGTAATAAAGATGAGATAAAAATCTTTTTTTATCTCATCTTTATTACTTTGTAATAAAATAAAAATTAAAAATTAAAAAAAAATAAATAATAAAAAAATAAATAATAAAAAATAATAATAATAAAAGAGATAAAAATCTAATAAATAAATAAACCAGCACATGGGCTTGGGTTTCTCACCTTCCACAGGAGGCCCAGGTGGTCATGGAATGCATCATCCCTCAACGCTACCATCGGGTTGTCATGGGGGTGAAAGGTTACAAGGTGCAACAGATCACTCGGGATCACGATGTCCTTGTCAAGTTCCCGGAGCGAGACGATAATTCAGGTGGGTGGGGCGAGGTGGGGTGCTGGGTGATGTAATTTTCAAACCCCACCCCACCCCCCAAATCCAGGAAGAAACTCAGGGCAGCGAGTGCCTTTTTTTTTTAAGCTCCTCTTTTATTTTAATTTATTTTTTTTCTTCTCGCAAGCAGGTTCAGAAGCACAGTCTCAGGAAAATGGCGACGTGACGCCCGAACTGGACACGAGTCCTCGCAAATGTGACATCATCCTCATTTCCGGACGCAAGGAGAAGTGCGAGGCTGCCCGGGCAGCTCTGCTGGTTAGGATCTTGCATTCCTACTTGGTTAGGGAAAAGCTTTAAAGGGCAGTTTGAACTATCAGCTGGTTGGTTCTGTGCCGTGCCCCGGGTCATCACATCTCAACTTACAACCTATTTGTTTAGTGACCATTTGAAGTTACATCCGCACTGGAAAAAGTGATATATGACTGTTTGTCACACTTATGAGTGTGGCAGCATCCCCATGGTCACGTGATCAACATTCGCCTGTTTGGCAACCGGCATGTATTTATAATGCTTACATGAACTAATCAATCAGAATAGAGCTGGATGGGACCTTGGAGGTCTTCTAGTCCAGCCCCCTGCTCAAGCAGGAGACCCTATACCTGTGATGGTGAACCTATGGCACGCGTGCCACAGGGGGCACGCGGAGCCATATCTGTGGGCACGTGAGCCATTGCCCTAGCTCAGCTCCAGTGTGCATGCGGGCGCCAGCCAGCTGATTTTCAGCTGGCCCCGCCCACACCTCCCCTCCCAGGAGTCTCCACGCAACCCATTTTGGATGTCAGATAAGTACAGGGCTCGCACGGAGGCTCTGGGAGGGTGTTTTCACCCTCCACAGATTCCGGGAAAGCCTCTGGAGCCTGTGGAGGGCGAAAAACAGGCCTACCAGGCCCACCGGAAGTCGGGAAACGGGCTGTTTCCGGCCTCCGGAGGCTTCAGTGAGGTCTGTTAGGCCCAAAACAGGGCGGGGGGGTCATGCGCAGCGGTGCGCGGGGGCTTGCACACACATGCGCAGGGGGCGGGGCAGCACGTGGGGGGTCATGAGTGCATGCGCAGGGGGACGGGGCACGTGGGGGGGCATTGAATTATGGGTGTGGCCACTAGCGCGTGCGTGTACACACTTTCGGCACCTGAGGGGAAAAAAGGTTCACCATCACTGCCCTATACCATTTCAGATATGTGACTGTCCAGTCTCCTCTTAAAAATCCCCAGTGATATCCCGGGGTCATGTGATCCCCTTTTGCAACCTTCTGACAAGCAAAATCAATAGGGAAGCCAGATTCACTTAAGAGCCATGTCTGTGGAGATTCTCAGTCATCCAGGTCATGGTTATCCCAAAGGTGTTTTTTTTTTCAAGAGGCAACTGGACTTTCTGCTTTTTTCTTTGAAGACGTTTCGCTTCTCATCCAAGAAGCTTCTTCAGCTCTGACTGGATGGTGGGGAATGGAAGGATTTCTACTCCTTGCAGACAGCTGGTCATTTGCATTCTTTTTAGAGAGACGTTGAGGCCACTTGGAGGTTTATCAGTGTCCCCTGAGTGGAGCAAATGAAACATCTTCAAAGAAAAACCAGAAAGTCCAGTTGCCTCTTGAAAAAGCACCTTTGGGGGGGGGGACTTAAGAGCCATGTTACTAACATAACAACGGCAGTGAGTCACTTAACTGTGCCAAGAAAGTTCATAAAGTGGAGCAAAGTTCACTCAACAAAGGTCTTGCTTAGCAATCGACATTTTGGGCTCAATCGTGGTCGTAAGCCAAGGACTCCCTGTACTACCAAGACATCAGAAGTACAAACGAAGTGCTCTGCCATTAGCTTTTTTTTCCAAAAAGTTTTTTATTTTTTCCTCCACCACTTTTGTTGGAATTTACAGGATGGATGGAGAGACTAATATGGTTTTTTTTCTTTTCTCTCTTCCCTTTTTTATCAATATATTTTAAAATAATTAATGATTCAGAATGTTTGTGAAGTTAATAATTTGATATATTGTAATATTAGGTTATTAATATTGTGTTTGACTTTATGATCAAGTTTAAGGTTTTTGAGGTATAAGGGGTTAGAAATCTTAAAATACTGGAATTAACAATTTGATAGAATATTTTAAATACTTAGGTATTTTGAATAGGTATAAATACTTAATATTTACTCATTATCTATGTAATATTTACTCAAGTTTTATTTAATATTGAGGAAATGTGATGTTGCAACTGATTGAAATGGGGAGGAAAGACTCTTTTTTCTTTTTTCTTCTTTTTTCTCTTTTTTCTCTTCTCCTTTTTTTCCTTTCTCTTTTTCCTTATTTTTATTAGATCATATATAGATTATATAAAGGAAAGATATTTAGTGGGGTAAATTATCAGCCTGAGATACTGAATGGTGTTTGATTAATAATATGCTTGATTTTTTGATTATGTTTAAAAAGTTTTGAATAATTAGGAGTTAAAGACTCAAAGAAATGTGGAAATTAAGAATTTCTTTTAACTTAATTTAAACTTATTTTATTGAATATTATGCCCTGTACTTTCTCTGGGAAGTCCGGGGGGTGGGGGGAGGGGAGAGGGGGGAGGGTAAGGGGGTGGGTAGAGGTTTGGGGGGAAGGGGGGGAAGAAAAGAGAAAAATGTTTGTACTTTGTACTAATAAAACTTTTTGAATTTAAAAAAATCATAATATATCTTTTAAGCTCTAGTATTCATATTTATCATTCATATTTATCATATTAATTAACATTATTTTGTCTAAAATATCAAGTCTTTTAATTCATTGAACAATATTAATCTATATATAAAAGGACAGGAAAAAAAATTTCAACTCTTAATAAAATAATAACTCTAAATAAGAAGGAAAAAACATTTCCATAATATTTCAATGTCATCATCCATTCCCTTTTAATTTCTCGACTAATTCATTTATATATATATATATATATATTTCCTCCACCCCATCTAATTAAATTCTTTTCCCTCTGTCTTTTGATTTTATACCAATACGTTCTCTTTCCCCACGCTCTTTTCCTCCCTCTTAAATTTACTTTCTGCATATATCTACTTTTCTCCATTCTTTTTTCCATTTTATGTATCTCAAAATCCTTATCATCAATCTGAACATAGTTATTCTTAATATCATCATCTCTATTATGATTGTAACTGTTATCTTTATCTCTATTTTCACTGTTAAACCCAGTGGAATAATTATCATTAACATAATCATTAGTCAGCATTGCATTTTCAATGTTATTTCCCTTTTCATCATCATTTATATCTTCATCACTCTTCTTTTCTTCTTCTGTTCTCTTGTCCAGTTTTTTTTCCAGTTGTACTTCATTTTTTCCTGTCTCGAATGCTCCAAATACAGATCTTCTAAAATTTTCAAAAAGGTCCTTCATAAACTCAGCCAATTCTTCATAGTCAATTCTCTCCATCTTTAAAGTCTCAGTTCTTACATCTTAAATCCAAAGCTTAAATAAGTTCAATCTTTAATCAATTTCCTCCATTTCCTTAAATTCACGAATTTCAAGTCCACAAATTCAGCAGTCAAACTGTTACCAAAAATCCTCAAACAGAGCCACCAGTCTTTAGTAATCACTTATCTTCATATTTCAGAGTCACAAATTATTAATTTTACAGTCCATCCAGCTGCTAAAAGAAATGTAATGCACAGCCTTTTTCAATTGTAAATTTCCATTTTATAGTTAAAAAGCCAAGTCCTTCTGCTCCTTTATTATCAATCTTTGTTCAAGTTCAGTCTTATCCAAATAATCCAGTCTTTCCACTCCTTTATTTGTTGTTAAAAATTTCAGTCCAGTTTTTGTTCTTCTCCGTCTCAATCCAAATGTTATCTTTTATACAATAACAGCTGCTCTATTCAAAGTCCACAGCTGTTAAAAACATCCCTGGTAATATTCCAACATTGCAGTAATTTTATCCATCCAGTAGATGGCTCTTCCCATCTCAGTTCTCAGCTCTGCCTTTTTTTAAATTGTTATTCCATTCTTCCATTTTATAAATCATTATAAATCATTTCCAGTATATAGATTATCCTCCTTCAAATTCCCAAATCTTTAAAAGCAATCCTGTCTTCAATATTGGGCTTTAGTTATATTCCATTCAGAAAAAGAAACTCCCCCCCCCACTCCATAGTCTCCATTAGCTAAGCAGCCGCTCCTTAATTTCCGGCCCTTTTGTCCCCTTAATGTATTTAAATTGCTTCCTTAAGGTCTTTTCAGGCAAAATCACTCACCCGCTTCTTTTCTTCTCCACACTCTCCAGTACATCGCTTTAAATTTCTCCTTCCAGATGACTCCAATCAGCTTCAAAAGAATCCTTTCGATGTGACCGCCGCGACTAGGACGGCATTTAAGAGCCATCTTCTGGTCGCCGCCGGTCGAGGGCAAAACCAGCTCCTTGTGGGGTTTCCAGCCCCCTCCCAGTCCACCAGCAAGCACCCTCTTCTTCACCACCCCTTCAGGGTGGTTTCTGACCTGGTCCTGTCCAGACCAGGTCCCCGGACAGCGCGGATTTGGGGCTTCCCCGCGGAGCGCGGGGAAACTCTGTAGCGTCGCAACTTTGGCCACACCATCTCCTGCTGCCATTAGCTTTTTGATCTTCTCTGTTCCTCTCTCCTTAGGCTCTGGTACCCATCACCATGGATGTTGACGTTCCCTTTGATCTGCATCGCTACATCATTCGGCAAAAGGGAGTGGGCATTCAGAAAATAATGGAAGAATACGAGGTAGGGGGAGATGATCCAACTTGCGAACCTGCACTCTTAATCTAGGTGTGGATTTTGACAGACTTTTAACGCTGAGTGAGTTTCACGCCCTTATATATACAGTATATAAGCTCCCTCCCATATTTGGGTATACCAGGTGACTTGACAGAAAAACATTTAATCTTTCCCCTGGCTCAGCTGATAAGGGAGGAGAACTTGTGGCTTACAGGGTAAAAGCACTGCCTAACAAGGCAAGCAGCCCAAGTTCGAATCCTAGAAGGGTATGGCTAGCTGATGAGAACTAAATAGTTTGAAATAGATCTATACTAGTCTCCCTTTATTTCTTTATCAGTTCTTTGTAAGTTTGTGTGTGTGTGTATATACACACACACATACATACATACATACACACACACATATATTTTTCCTTAAAATACCTTTTTTTTTGGCGTATAAGATGCACTCCCCCCCCAAAGTAGGTGGAAATCTCTGTGCGTCTTATACAGTGAATGTTGCCAAAGCCCCGCCCACCTGCCGGGTACTGCCTATCAGCTTTTCCAGGCTGCAGGGATTGCCACCGCCCATGGGACACATGGAGGCCGAAAGGCGATATTCCAGGAGGCCGATCCAACCACCAATTGGCTGCTCGTGCTAAATCAGGCTGTGCTGAAGCTGACCAGGCTGTTTGCTGTTTGATACAAGGAGGCAAATTGCTTGGAGGCAGAGGCCAAAGGGTGGGGGCGGAGGGTGAACGGGGCTTCAGCAACATTCGCTCTATAAGATGCACAGACATTTCCACCCACTTTTGGGGGGGGGGAGTGCATCTTATAGTCCGAAAAATGCGGGTAACCAAGATCGCACTCCCCACTTCGTTCTGCAGCAGATATAACTCTAGCGGGCTGATTTGACGACAGCACCTCCCATGAAATGGATCACACCCATCCTCTTTTCATTTTCTAAAACATGACGATTTTCCGTTCTGCAGGTGACCATCTCAGTGCCGCAGCCCGAGCAGCAGTCCGATATCATCAAGGTCACCGGCCTGGTGCCCAAGGTCGAACGAGCCAAGGCCGGCCTCCTGGACAGAGTCAGAGAGTTGCAGGCTGAGCAAGAAGATCGGGTACTTCCCCTTTTAAAAAAAATTAAGGGACACAAAAAAACAAGCACAAACTAATACCAAGTAGAGGGAGGGAGGGTGGGAAGGGAGGGAGGGAGAGAGGAAGGAAAGAAGGAAGGAAGATGGCAATGAGAAAGAAGGGAGGAAGGAAGGAATGAAAAAGAGGAAGGGAAGAAGGCAGAGGAAAAAGGGAGGGAGGGAGGGAGGAAGAGGAGGGAATGGAGGAAGGAAGGAGATGGCAATGAGAAGGGAGGGAGGGAAGAAGAAAGGAAAAAGGAAAAAAGGGAAGGAAGGAAGGGGAGGGAATGGAGGAAGAAAGGAAGGGGGAGGGGAAGGAAGGAGGTGGCAATGAGAAGGGAGGGAGGGAGGGAAGAAGAAAGGAAAAAGAAAGGAAGAAAGGCAAAGAAAAAAGGGAGGGAAGGAAGGAAGGAAGGAAGAGAGTAAAGGAATGAGGAAGGAAGGAAGGGAAAGAGGGAGGCAATGATGGAAGGAAAGAAAGCACAACAAGAAAGAGTAAAAAGAAGTAGAAAGCTGCTTCTGATTTCCCTCTGTACCAAACATGAAATATATGTACAAAAATATCATTATGGTTACCAAAAACGATCAGGTACGTCAAGTCAGAACTTGCCCTGTGTGTCTCCCCCGAAAGAGTGACAAGGCCTCTCCAGCTGCACACACACACACACCCCAAAAACCCCACCTGCTGATGTCCTCTTCTCCTTAGGCCCTGCGAGGGTTCAAGCTGACAGTGAGCGTGGAGCCCAAGTACCACCCCAAGATCATCAGCAAAAAAGGGGCGGTCATTTCCCAGATCCGTAAGGACCACGATGTCACTGTCCAGTTCCCCGACAAAGGGGATGAGCATCAGGTGGGGGTCTCTCCCTCTTTGAGTGTGTGACCCCAAGGGGGGTGGCCGAGAAATACCTGGCTGGCATTCCAATGAGGAGATGGGCCGCGTTTCCCCACGGAAAGCCAAGATCGCTTAGCCCCCTTGCCAGACAGCTAACTCCAAATGGGGCTGCTCGTTTTCCTGGCCTGATCGATGTAAATTACGTAACGGTAAAAGACGTGCAGCAGCCGAGCTCTGAAAACAATTATCTAAATTATTTCTCTTCCCTGCTGCTTTCATGCCCGCCCTGCCTCCTCTTAAGGATCTCATCACAATCACCGGCTACGAGAAAAACACCAAGGCTGCCCGAGACACCATCTTGAAAATTTTAGCCGATCTTGAGGAGATGGTCAGCGAAGATGTCCGCCTGGATCACAGAGTCCACGCCCGCATCATCGGTGGGAGAGGCAAAGCCATCCGCAAACTCATGGAAGAATTCCGGGTAGGGGGTCAGGCTTAGAGCAAGGTGGGAGACAGACACGGCAGGGACTTGAATTCCTCTCAGGGAATTCTGGGAAAGAAGCCATAAAGTCATGGTGCCCCATCTGCTCTGTCCATCCTACTAAAGGTAGTCCTCAACTTAACAACAGTTCATTTAGTGACCATTCGAAGGAGTGGTGCGGTGGCCTAGAGGTGGAGCTCTCGCCTCACAATCAGGAGGCTATGAGTTCGATTCTAGGTAGAGGCAGAAATTTCTCTCTCTGGGCACACTGAGAATATATCTGCTGAACAAAATTCCGCACTGGCGACAGGAAGGGCATCCGGCCATTAAAACATTCTGCTAGCTCCATTCAGTTGCCCAGACTCCACCCCGCAAGGGATTATGTGGTTGTTAAAAGACGATGATGATTTAGTGACCATTCAAAGTTACAACGGCGCTGGAGGAAATAGTGACTTATGACCGTGTTTCATACTTGCGACCATTGCAGCATCCTCATGGTCATGCGATCGAAATTCAGATGTTTGGCAACTGACTCAGCCTTAGGACGGTCACAGAGCCCCGGGGTCATGCGATCCCCTGTTTGCGACCTTCTGACAAGCAAAGTAAATGGGGGAAGCCAGATTCACTTCACGAACAGCGTTTCTAACATAAGAATTCGCAGTGATTCACTGAACAACGGTGGCAGGACAGGTCGGGAAATGGGGCGCAACTCACTTATAACAGCTCTGTCTCGCTTAGCAACAGAAATTTGGGGCTCCATTGTGGTCGTACGTCGAGGACTACCTGTGCCAGAAGGATGTCTGAGTGAAATGGTAGCCAGTTGTTGTTTCTTTATCGGTGGAAAGAAAAATCAATTCGCTTTTCTCAAAAGTAACAGTTTCTCCAAGTTGAGCTTGACTTTGCGTGTTTGTTTGGGCCACAGGACAAATATGGTTGGCTCTCATTTTAAGTTCCCCGTTTGGTCTCGGATTTTCTCGGTCAGCTTTTTGAGCTCCGCCAAGATCAGGGTAGGGCAGTGATGGCGAACCTATGGCACGTGTGCCACAGGTGGCACGCGGAGCCATATCTGAGGGCACGTGAGGTGTTGCCCTATGCCAGCTGATTTTCGGTCTTCTTTTTGGCCATTTTCGCTCTCCCCAGGCTTCAGGAAAGCCTCCTGAACCCTGTGGACGGTGAATAGCGGCCCAACAGCCCAACCGGAAGTTCTTTTACAAACTTCCTGTTGGCCCGTTGGCCCATTTTTCACCATCCCCAAGCTTCATGCGGCTTTCCTGAACCCTGGGGATGGCGAAAAATGGCCCAACGGGCCTACTGGAAGCTTCATTGAGGCCTGTGCGCATGCGCAGGGGGGTCAGCGTGGGGGAGTTGGGCGCATGCATGAGGGGGGGACAGCGTGGGGGTTGTGCGCATGTGCGGGGGAGGGCATTGCATTATGGGTGTGGGCACGCAAGCACGCGCACCCTTTTGGCACCCGAGCCAAAAAGGGTTTGCCATCACTGGGGTAGGGTCTACCTTATTTCAAAACAGCTTTTTCTTCTCGGCAGGTGGATATCCGCTTCCCGCAGCCAGGTGCCAGCGACCCAGATAGAGTCACTGTGACGGGGCTGCCTGAAAACGTGGATGATGCCATCGACCACATGCTTAACCTGGAAGAGGAATATGTGAGAGGGAATTTGCATGGGTTTTGGGTGTGTGTGTGTGTGAGAGGGGGAAGCTGATGAAAAAACGGTTGAATGAAGAGAGGGAGTAGAAGGGGAGGGCGTCCTTTTGCTCTGCTGCTTCAGAATTTCCCCATCAGCTGTTCATCTGCTGGGGCAGGGGTGTTCAAACTCAATTGTATTGAGGGCCGCATCGGGGCTGTGGTTGACCTTGGGGGGCCGGGTGGGTGTGGCCAGCTGGGTGGGCGTGGCCAGCTTGACACCACTCACTGGGCGTGGCTGACTTGGCGGGCGTCACTCCCCAAACTGCTGGCATGTTTCCTCTTTGCACTGGGTAGACCGGGCCGAAGCCACCCTGGCCCAATGTTTCCATTGGGTAGACCGGGCCCCTTACATTTTCCAGGATGGCCCCGTAGGCCGGATCTGACCACATCCGGCCTGTTTGACACCCCTGTGCTAGGGAAACTTTTGAGACCACATTCCGAAGGAAAAACCTTTCCCGAGGTCTCCGCCCTTGTATTGGCCTCACCGCCGTAGGCCAAACCAAGAAACCAATTCCATAAGATTGTTAAAATTACATTCATTGGTTATTATTAAAAGTCGGTAGAGATTCTCAGTCATCCAGGTCATGGTTGTCCCAAATGTGCTTTTTCAGGAGGTAACTGGACTTTCTGGTTTTTTCGCTTGAAGACGTTTCGCTTCTCATTCCAAGAAGCTTCTTTTTTTATTATTCAAAAAGTTTTATTAGTACAAAGTACAAACATTTTTCTCTTTTCTCCCCCCCCTTCCCCCCAGACCCCTCCCCACCCCCTTACCCTCCCCCCTCTCACCCACCCACCCACCCCAACTTCCCAGAAAAAGCACAGGGTATAGTATTCAATAAACATAAAATTAAAATATACTAACAGATTATTAATTTCAAAATTTCTCTAGTTCTTTAACTCTTTGTTACTCAAAACCTTTTAAACATAATCTAAAAATTAAACTTATATCATTATTAGACTATTTGTATCTTCTTAATCTGATACTTTTTTGAATATAATCAGTCCATCTTCTCCATTCCAATATATCTCTCTCATTTGAATGGTCTTTGAGATATGATGAGATTTTTGCCATTTCAGCCAGATGTACAACTTTTAATGTCCATTCCTCGATAGTAGGTATATCTTCCTTCTTCCAATACTGTGCCACCAGCAACCTGGCAGCTGTTATTAAATTCAAAACCAATTTAGTCTTTATTACAGTACAATCCACAATTATTCCCAACAAAAAAAAACTGTGGTGTAAACTGAATCTTTTTCTTTAAAATATTTTGAATAATCCACCATATTTTAATCCAAAAAGCCTTAATTTTTTTTGCAAGTCCACCATATATGAAAATACGTAGCATCTTCACATTCACATCTCCAACATTTAGGTTGTAAATTTGGATACATACGAGCTAGTTTTTTTGGATCTAAGTGCCATCTAAAAACCATTTTGTAGAAGTTCTCCCTTAAATTTTGAGCTTGCGTAAATTTTACATTTCTGACCCATATCTTTTCCCATGTTTCCATCATTATAGGTTCTCCAATATTCTGAGCCCATTTTATCATACAATCCTTAACTAGCTCTGTTTCTGAATCTAATTCCACTAAAGCATTATACAATCTCTTTATATGCATTGGACCTTTATTTTTTATTTGAATTATTAAGTTATCATCTTGCTGCAAGATACCAGTTTTTTGATCTTCTTTCCATCTAGCCTGCAACTGCCCATACTGAAACCAAGTTCTAATTATTCCTTCTTGTCCTAATTGCTCCATAGATTTTAAATGTAATCTAATTCCTTCTTCATAAAGAAGTTCTTTATATGTAATTTTATCTTGCTTTTGTTCCAAATTTATATTTTCTATCGCGTGTCTGGGTACTGTCCACATAGGTAACTTATCATTTAATTTACATTGATACTTTTTCCAGACACGCAATAGCACATTTCTTAATATATGACTCTTAAAAGCCTTATCTACTTTTTTATCATACACTAAATAAGCATGCCATCCATAAATCAAACCATATCCTTCAATATTTAATATCCTATCTTCCGTCAAATTAATCCAATCAATAATTGCTGAGAGGGTAGCTGCTTCATAATACAATCTTAAATTAGGCATTTTAAGACCTCCCCTCTCTCGTGTGTCTTGCATTATTTTCTGATTTACTCTCGGTTTCTTCCCTGACCAAATAAATTTATTTATACCCTTCTGCCATTCCTTCAAATTGTCATCTTTTTTAAGTATGGGAATCATTTGAAAGAGAAATAAAAACCTTGGTAAAACGTTCATTTTAACTACAGCTATCGTACCCAGCAAAGACAATTGTAGTATTTTCCAATTTTCCAAATCTTTCTGTATTTTTTGCCATAATGGTTCATAATTATGCTGATATAATTTCATATTTGTAGACATAATATAAACCCCTAAATATTTAACCTTCTTAACTATCTCAAATCCCGTTACCCTTTCTATTTCTTCTTCTTGGCTTCTAGTCATGTTTTTGGCTATTATTTTAGTTTTAGCTGTGTTTATTTTAAAACCAGATACTTATCCATATAGATTAATGATTTCCATCAAAGCTATAATAGATTGAAATGGTTGGGTCAAGGTAACAACCAGGTCATCCGCAAATGCTCGTAACTTATATTCCTCCTGTCTAATTTTAATTCCCTTTATTATATCCAACTCCCTTATTTTACTAAGCAAAATTTCCATAGTCAAAATAAACAATAGAGGCGACAAAGGACATCCTTGTCTTGTTCCTTTCTCTATATTAAAAATATCTGTTAAACCACCATTGATTATTATTTGCGCTGTTTTTTTTTAATATATCGCCCTAATAGATTGTGTAAAGTAATCTCCAAGCTGCATCTTTTCTATTAATTTTAATAAAAATTGCCAATTCAATCTATCAAAGGCTTTCTCAGCATCAAAAAACACTAATACTGCGGGTACCTGGTTGTTCCTTCCCAGATATTCTAATAAGTTAACAATTTGTCTTACATTACTCTTCATTTGTCTACCAACTAAAAAACTTGTTTGATCATGATGAATCATTTGCTGCATAGTTATCATTATTCTATTTGCTAGTATTTTAGCAAAAATCTTGTAATCTATATTTAAAAGTGAAATCAGCCTATAATTTTTAGGATCTGTATGATCTTGACCCTCTTTTGGGATCAGAGAAATAAAAGCAGTCTTCCAAGTTGGAGGTACCTCACCTCCCTGTTGTATGTTATTAAATAATTCCTTCAACGTTCCACCATTTCCTCCTGCAAATTTTTATAATAAACAGCTGTCAGACCATCTGTCCCTGGAGCTTTACCCACTTTTAACTGTTTAATTACCGCCAAAATTTCCTCAGAAGTTATCAGTTGATTTAAAGTATCCATCTGCTCCTTGGAAGTTATATGAATATTCCCTGTTTGCAAATATCTATCTCTATCCTCATCTTTAACTTTACCACCCGTATACAACCCTGAATAAAACTCTAAAAAAGATTTTTTAATCAGTTCTTGTTCAAAAACTTCTTTACCCTTATATTTTATTTTTTCAATAATCCTTGATTTTTGCTTTTTCCTTAAAGTGTATGCTAACCACCTACCTGGTTTATTTGCATTGCAAAAAGTATTATGTTTAGCATATTGTAAATTAGTTGCCACTTGATCTGCTATTAACATATTAAATTGACCTTTTAATAAATTAATTGTCTCCTTAATTTTCTTATCTGATGGGTTTAAAATTAAAGCCCTCTCTTGTTTTTTTATCACTTCCTCCAGTTCTTTTCTTTTTTCTCCCTTCTCCCTTCTATATTTGTTATCCAAATATATAAAGATACCTCTCATGTAAGCCTTACGTGCATCCCAAACCATCTCCATTGAGGTACCCTTCTGCATATTCATAACAAAAAATTCTTTCATAAATTTTTTACACTCTTTTACATTATCCTCATATCTAAACAAATTATCATTTAACCTCCAAGACCTTCTAGGTCCTTTTCCATACTCCAATTCCAACCAAACTGGGCTATGATCTGTCAATGTTCTTGAGCAAATCTTTGTCTTCTTCACCCTAGAAAAGAGATCGTTAGTAATTAAAATAAAGTCAATCCTTGAGAAAGATTGATGTCTATCTGAAAAAAAAAGTAAAGTCCTTTTCTTCTAGGTTTCTTTCGCGCCAAATATCTCTCAACTCCCATTCTTCCATCATCTCAAAAAAAGATTTAGATAATCTTGCTCTTGAAAAAATATTTTGCTTAGGACCCTTCTTATCTTTTTTCACATCCAAAACACCATTCCAATCCCCTAAAAGGATACAAGTTTTGTAACCCCATTGTGTCAACTTTGAATGTAGAAGATCATAAAATTTTTCTTGTTGTTGATTCGGGGCATATACACCAATCACAAGTATTTTCTCTCCTTTTATTAAAAGTTCAATAGCTAAAAATCTTCCTTGGTCATCTGCTTCAATTAACTTAGCAATCAAGTCTCTTTTCACATATATGACTATACCATTTTTCTTCTCTGATGCTGCTGCTACATAATGTGTACCTAATCTTGTATTTATCAAATATTTTTGATCTTGTATCCTAATATGAGTCTCTTGTAGGCAAATTAAATCATTCTTAAATTGTTTAAGATAATGAAATATTTTCCTCCTCTTCTGTGGAGAATTCAAACCATTAACATTCCAGGTCAAAAATTTAGTTCCCATCTCTGGGCTTCTGAAGCGTCTGGAGCATTTTCTGAAGATCTTGCTTGGATCGTTCTTTTGGTCTTGCTCCTCCCACCGCTTCTGTTTTAGAAATTTCTTGAGTTACCATCTGAAGTTGTTGTTGTCTTAATTCTTCTTTACGTTTAGCTGTTGTCGCTCTGGTCTGTCTTTGATCTTTTATGATTTCTTGTATATCAAGTCACCTTGATATACTCCAAGGCACCTGGGGGTAGAACACCTACTCCAAGGCACCTGGGGGTAGAACAAGAAGCAATGGGTGGAAACTAATCAAGGAGAGAAGCAACTTAGAACTAAGGAGAAATTTCCTGACAGTTAGAACAATTAATCAGTGGAACAGCTTACCTCCAGAAGTTGTGAATGCTCCAACACTAGACATTTTTAAGAAGATGTTGGATAACCATCTGTCTGAAGTAGTGTAGGGTTTCCTGCGTAAGCAGGGGGTTGGACTAGAAGACCTCCAAGGTCCCTTCCAACTCTGTTGTTATTATTATTATTATTATTATTATTATTATTATTATTATTATTATTATTATTATTATTATTATTATTATTATTATTATTATTATTATTATATTATTATAAGTACATCCAAATTTTGATCCATTTGAATTGCCAACGAGGCTCCCCCTTCTTGAACTGCCTTCAGCAACTCGTCTCTTTCTTCTTCTGTACCATCCTCCTTTCTTTTTCCATCTGGTGGTCTTGATGTGCCAGCCTTTAACTCATTTTCATAGAAATCTCTAGCTTTCCATAACGTATTAAGCTGATATCTCACTCCTGAGTAGGTCACCGCTATGCCAACTGGAACTTCCCACCTATACTGTACTTGTTGTTTTTTCAATTCTTCCACCAAAAAGGCATAATCCCGTGATGGCGAACCTATGGCACGGGTGCCACAAGTGGCACGCGGAGCCATATCGGTGGGCACGCGAGCTCAGGTCCGGCGTGCATGTGCGCACCGGCCGGCTGATTTTCGGGCCTTCTGGGCCCACTGGGAGTCAGGAAACAGGCTGTTTCCAGCCTCCAGAGGGGGTGGGGAAGGCCGTTTTTGCCCTCCCCAGGCTCCTAGAAGCCTGGAGAGAGCAAAAAATGGGCGTGCCATTGCATGCTGGGAGTGGGGGGGTCATACGCGCATGCGCAGGGGTGCATGGAATTATGGGTGTGAGCACGCACATACGTGATCCCACGCATCCCCCCCTTTTTGGCACGCGAACCAAAAAAGGTTCGCCATCACTGGCATAATCCTTTCTGGCTCTCAAAATTTTGGGGGGAATTTCTTTCATTGTCATCACTTCCTGACCTTCTACCTGAAGCTTATTTATGAAAGTTGCCTGTAAAATGTCATTACGCAGTGTTCTGGCAGTAAAATATATTACAATGTCTCTTGGCAGATTTCTCCTTCTAGCCACCCACAAATTGTCACGGTATATTTTATCAATCTGCCAAGCCAAGACTTCTTTTGTCGCCCCTAATGTTTGCACAAACGCATCCAACATCATTTCTTTCAAGTTTTCTTGCTTATTCTCCTTTACTCCTCTCACTCTTATCACAAACTCCATATTTCTGTATTGCATCATTGTTATATCAGCTTCATCCTTTTCCATTTTGTTTTCAATTTCTCCTATTTCCCCCCCCCAAAAAAATTACGGTGGATTGTTTAATTTCTTCTACTTCTTGATCCAATATTTCAAAATTATTTGCTAAGCCTTGAAATGCCAATATTATGTCTTCCCTAATTTGCTGATTCCGAATTCCAATCTCCTCAGAGACAGCCTGTATTTTCTCATTAGTTTCGTTAATTTTCTCATTAGTTTCATTAATTTTTGCATTAAATCCAGTAGAAAGTTCACCCTGCGTAGTTTTCAAAGCATCTTGTAACATTCCAAGCATTAAAGTCTGTGTAGTGGGGGCTTGCATTCTGGAAGTATGAATGGGGGAGCTATCAGCACTCCCTGCTCCTTTAGAAGAAACAGTCTTTCCTGATTTAGAAGCCATTTAAAGTTTAGACAGATCTTTGTACTTTATACTTTATACTATGTTCAGAAGCCAAAAAGAAAAGTTCATCAAAGTAGAGTCAAGATCAGAATCAAAGTCAAAAGTTCTCATAGAAAGGGCTGCTAATTAAACGAAACTCCTCTTAACTTTCACTTTCCACGCCCTTTTGTTGCAACTTTGCTATTTTATTACTTCCGAAATACAAATCCACATTGGAGTTAAGTATAGATACTTGCCGTCCGAGCCTCCTGGCTTTTTCCACCTGCTGCAATTCAAAGTGTTGAAATTCTTATTTTTTTTATTAAAAAAGTTTTATTAGTATGAAGTACAAACAATTTTTCTTTTTTTCTCCCCCCCCTTCCCCCCTTCCCCCTCGCCTCCCCCCTCCCACCCCCCCACCCCCCGACTTCCCAGAGAAAGTACAGGGCATAATATTCAATAAAATAAATTTAAATTAAACTAAAAAAATTCTTAATTTCCACATTTCTTTGAGTCTTTAACTCCTTGTTATTCAAAACTTTTTAAGCATAGTCTAAAAAACAAGCATATTGTTAATCAGACACCATTCAGTATCTCAGGCTGATAATTTGCTCCACTAAATATCTTTCCTTTATATAATCTTTATATGATCTGATAATAAAAAGGAAAAAGAGAAAGGAAAAAAAGAAAAAAAAGTCTTTCTTTCCCCATTTCATTCAGCTGCAACATCACATCATTTCCTCAGTATTAAAAAAAAACTTAAGTAAATATTACATAAATATTAAGTAAATATTAAGTAGAACTTCCTTATTCTTTATTGTTAAGATAAGAATTACTCTCATCAGAGGCGAAATGAATCTTTTCCTGAAACTCTGACATTATAAAAATAAACCGCAATGTAAATGCTAAGGTATAAGATATTTATTTCGGTACAAAAATAATAAATCACATCTTGGCTATAAAAGAGGTGTTGCTCCTTACAGAAGCAGAAGAGAAAAAAAAAGGAAGGATCAAAAGAAAGGAATGTACACATGCGTACTAGGAACATATTAATCACGTGCTCAGGAATAAACCATTATATTTGATAGAGATGCATCCTCCTGCATATACATGTAACAGGCAATATAAAATCACAGCCTGACACCCCTTCTTTGTCTGTTGCATGGATATGCTTATATCACTCTACACACTTTAGATATGTTAAAGATTCATGTCTTGCTGCGGGCAACGGTTTGTTCAGGATGTCAGCTATCTGATATTCTGTTGGCACATATTCTAGCTTAATGAAACCTTGTCTTACTAAATCTCTAACATTTTTATAATGAATGTCAATGTGTCTGGACCTGGAACCTGTGAAACGTGTTTCTGAAATGTAAACAACTGATTGATTATCTTCCATCATGGTGATTGGCTTCTTCGGTTTGGTCCAGATATCTGTAACTAAAGAATAGAACCAAGTTAACTGATTACTAGCGTCAGAAATGCACGCATATTCCGCCTCGGTGGAAGAACAGGAAACAAAACTCTGTTTTCTCACGTTCCAATGAACGGGACATCCATTCAGGTACATTATGAAACCTGATGTGCTTTTTCTTGATTCCTTATCGCTTGCCCAGTCAGCATCTGCATAACAATACAAGTCAGCAAAATCAGAATGTGTAGGTTCTAGCTTTAATTTCATGTGTTGAGTGTATTTTAGGTATCTCAGTAATTTCTTAATACATGACCAGTGGAATTCTGTGGCTTTGCCTACATGTCGTGACAACAAATTGACACTAAGTGCTATGTCTGGTCTAGTCCAACCACTAATGTATAGTAGTGAACCAATTACTGAGCGGTAAAGAGTTTGATCCTTGAACTCAGGACTTTGTTCATCTTTCAGATTACAAAAATCTGTTTGCATAGGAGTGTGTGTTGGTGTAGCATCTTGCATGTTGCAATAGTGTAGGAGTTGTTCTATCTTGGCTTGTTGTGAGAGGCTAAACCCCTTCTGTGTCTTTTCAATCTGTACACCTAAATAATCATTCATGTGACCTAGTGACTTCAATGTGAAGAATCTCTTCAGACCTGAAAAAATTTTTTCACTCATTTGTTTGTTAGGACCAATGTAAACAATATCATCTACATAAACAAGAACAATTTCATATGCATCCCTAAACCTTTTTGTAAACACGCATTCATCACTTTCGGACTTAATAAAGCCCATTGAATTTAGTTTGTCTTTGAGACAGTTATACCACATCAAACCTGATTGTTTCAGACCATAAAGACTTTTGTTGAGAATCCACGTGTCCCCTTCTCGGCCACGGAGGTCGTCACGGAATCCGGGGGCGCACTTCACGTAGATTTCTTCATCTAGGTCTGCATGTAGATAGGCAGTTTCAACATCAAATTGGAAAACTTAAAGTCCAAGAATGGAAGCTGTAGTTAAGGCTATTTTCACACTTTCAGTCCGCACTGTAGGTGAGTAAGTGTTTGTGTAATCATCAGGATAACTTTGTGCGAAACCTTGTGCTACTAGTCTTGCTTTGTATAATAGTTCGCCATCTGGTTTTTGTTTGATTTTGTACACCCATCGTGTGCCAATGACTTTCTTGTTTTGAGGAGGTGCTGCAGGTGTAAATACCTTGAGATTCTGGAGACTGTCCATCTCAACTTGCATGGCGGTGTGCCATTTATCTTGTTCATCTTGTGAAAGATATTTGATTTGAGCATAAGTCTCTGGTGGAAGTGTAACGTTACAGACCAATGGTGGTGGTCTGTTTGTGCATTGCAATGTGTATTTTTTTTGGAGGAATACCTTTTGTAGTTCTCTTGGAACATCTTGGAGCGGTTGTGCAATCTTCTTCATCTTCCTCATCTCCATCGTTGTCGCTAGCATGAGCGTCCGCGGCAGGTGAAGATGGAATGTTAGATGAATCATCTCTAGGAAAATAAACTCCAGGATCATTAGAATGTATTTTGGACCAATCTGAATCTTCTTCAAAGTTAGCAGAATTAGAAATTGTAATCATAATGTTAGAGTCAATGAATTTTCCCCATTTTGAATTGTCATCAATGCCCATATATCTCAGTCTCTTAGCAATTTGGCCGCCTTTTCTTCTTAGTGCTAATGGAATGTTCACCATTGCATATGAACCAAAGATGTGTAGATTAGAAAGATCTGGCTGGTAGCCATGCAGCATGTAAAAAGGTGTTTGGTCAATCACACTACTCCAAGTGCGATTAACAAGGTAGTTTGCATACTTAACTGCTTCGCCCCAAAATGAATGTTTCAGATTTGCATCTTCTAGGAGGCAGCACATCATGGTTTGGAGAACCCCCTGTCTCCTTTCTGACACTCCGTTATGAGCTGGTGTTGAAGGAGCGGATGTTTGGTGAATAATACCGTTTCTGCGCATCCAATCCTGGAAACGTTGTGACATGAACTCGGAACCACGATCACTCTGGATTCTGCGGATCTTCACCCCATGTTGATTGAAAGCCTGTATTGCAAAGTCTTTAAAGATCTGAAACGTTTCAGATTTTTCTCTCATAGGAAAGACATAACCATATCTAGAATGATTATCAACAATAGTTAAGAAATACTTTTTACCGCCAATAGTTGGGCCATAAGGACCCACAATATCAGTATGAACCAAATCAAAAATGTGTGTTGACTTACGTATAGCATGTTTTGGAATGGCTGCTGCCTTTGATTTTGCCTTTTTGCAAACAGCACAATCCAAATGTACCTTACATCCTTTGAAATTTAAACCTTGGGCAAACAATGGCATTCGTTTAAGGACGTCAAAACTGGCATGTCCCATCCTCCTATGCCATTTATGTATACAGTTGTAATGTAAGGGTCGGCCTGTAAGAGAATTAACAAAGTTAACATTTGAATTAGGAACCTTAGGTTTGATTTTAGGAGTCAGTGAGGCAGTCACAGGATCTCTCTCTTGGACAGCTCTCTCTGGGCCTGCATTGCCATTAATGGAAGGTATTATACTTGCTTGTTTTTGAGGCTCAGGTTTTGGCCTTAAGTAGAAGACTCCAGCAATCACAATTGTGTCTGCAACAATCATACTATTCTTAACAATGTAGCTTGCGTTCTTAAAATGATGAATCTGAAAATCTAAAATATTGATTAAATGGGTATAACTAAGCAAATTAAAAGCTGCAGCAGGAACATAATAAACATCTGGAACCAGTGTATCTAACTCTTCAATGTAAACAGTCCCTTTTCCTTCGACTTTGCAAGGACGCTCAGTGAATGTATAAAGTTCACGAAGTTCTGGTTCTGGTGCATGCATTTCTTTGAAAAGGTGCTTTTGGTAAGTAATGCTAATTGAGGCACCTGAGTCCAAAGTCCACAATAAATGTCTATCATATTGCTGACAGGGTTGGACAGCTTGTGTGATGGCAAGAATGGCATATGGGCCAAATGGGTCGCGCCTTGGACCTGGGCGACATTGGCTGCCACCTCTGCTTCTGCTGCCTCTGAAGACTGTTCCTCTGGGCAGGGATGCACTTCTCCTGTAGGTTGTGCTTCTGGGTTGGTACTGATCCCTGAAATCTGTTCCTCTGGGCTGGACAGGAAATTGAGTGTGTTGCAATTGAATACAATCTCTGCTTGTGTGACCTACACGATCACAATATTGGCAACGTAGCAATCTTGGAGTGTATTCCCTCTCTGGGAGTCTTCTCAGAGCTGAAGTGGTGCAGTGGTTAAATGCAGCCATTGCAGGCTGAAGTGGTGCAGTGGTTAAATGCAGCCATTGCAGGCTGACTGCTAGTTCAACAGTTCAGCTGTTCAAATCTCACTAGGCTCAAGGTTGACTCAGCCTTCCATCCTTCCGAGGTCGGTAAAATGAGGACCCAGATTGTTGGGGGCAATATGCTGAACTCTGTAAACCGCTTAGAGAGGGCTGTAAAGCACTATGAAGCGGTATATAAGAAAAGTGCTATATAAGAAAAGTGCTATTCTAAGTGGAAGACGTGTTGCAGCTAGGGGGCGCTGCAAGTGTGGGGCTGCAAGTGCAATATTTTCATATTCTGTTAAAATTCTACAAACATTGTCCACAGTTCTTTGAGCAAAAGGTACATGATTGATTTGTGTGATGGCCTCTCTCCATGTGTAATTTAAGGAATTGGTAATAATACTGACCATTTGATTATCGTCCATTGGATAGCCACGTTCTGCGAGGTCTTTCCTCATACGTTTCATCTTTGTTAAATGTGCCCCAATGCTGTCTGTAGGTTTAATTCTAGTTCCATGAAATTGTGACAAAAGCAGGTTAGTAGATTCAGCTGAAATTGGCCGGAAACAACGTTCTAATTGAGTCCATATTTCTTGGGCAGTAGCATTTGGGACAAACGTTTGTTGCATTTCTATCTCCATCGACATCAGTATACTGGTGGACGCCTTTATATCTAATAATCTGACAGCGTCTGCCCAAGGTCGCTGAGGTGGGTTGAATACCATGTCATGTGTGCCTTCACGACGAAGCAAAATAGTCATTTCACTGACCCAGGCTTTATAGTTCTGTCCTGATGGCTTTAACTTTGAGTGTCCAGTTAATGGGGCAACTGGTTCCTGGTAAGGTGGAGCAACTGCTTGAATTGGCTGTAAAGGCGGGGCGCCTAATGGGGCCTGCGCAGGTGTGGCCTGAGGAATTGCCTGTGGACCCACTTGGGGTTGAAGAGGAGGCGGCAAAGGAGCCTGCATTGGAGCAGGTGGTGGTGCCTGGGCTGGCTGTTGTACAGCAGCTGGTGCAGCAGCAGGAGCTGGCTGCATAGGAGCAGGCGGTGGAGAAATTGGCACTAACTGGGCCACAGTTGGGGCAGGTGTAGTAGCTTGCATTGGAATAAGCAATTGTCCCATTTGGGGTTGCTGTTGTGTAGTTGGAACAGCAGGGGCTGTAGCAATTCCTGCCTGCGAAGCAGCTTGAGTCTGCTGCATAATTTGTGCAGCCATAGGAATAGGTGGTGCACTTTGTGCCTGTATTATTTGGGCAGGCTGAAAAGATTGTTGTTGGGCTAAAGGTGTAGGTGGAGCAAACTGCGATCCAAAACTTTCAGGTGGCATAGGTGACAAAGGTTTTCTTGTGCCTGACATCAGAAGATCTAATCTTTTAAATAAAATTTCAAACATGGTTTCTGTTATATTATTATTTTGTCCACCAGATGGCACTGTAACATTACTTTTGGGAGAGTCTCTTTGTTCATAAGATCTTTGATCAGAGCCAGCCCCTATTGACGTATAGTCATATGTCCCTTCCGGCAAATGAAAGGTAACACCCATTTTGGGGTGGGACTCTAATGTTGGAGAGACCGGAAGAGATGGCCCAGGAAAAGTTTTTGAAATATGAGAAAGCTGGCAGACATCTTGTTTTTCATATGGGCGTTGACTTTCTAGTAACTGCTTCCTTAAGTATTCAATTTCTCTGTCTTTACTAACAAGAAGGTATCAATAAATTTTTCTGTGACTGATACGTTAGTTGAGGGGGCTCCCTCAGAAAAACTTTCAAGTAATTGAGTCGGAAGTGGCTCATAATGAGTAATCTTTGGAATGGCCCCCATTTGAGTTGAACTGGCACCCGGGAAAAAATGTGTGTTTTTGACTTTGACTGACCTTTGAAAGTCTTTTTCTTGTTCTAATGCCTCTGCCGCTGTAATTGAAGGCGTGGGAGACGATGGTGCCAGAGATGTTTGCAGAGATGCAATATCAGTCTGTCTCGGAGCAGTTATTAAGAGCGGAGAAGATGCAGGCAAATAGGGTGCTTCTTGAGGTTTCTGTGTTTCTTCAATCGGCTGGTCGAGGAGGAGTAAAAGTTCTTTTTCCGGAGAAGACATTTTTAGTAGATTTATGGCGTTTTCACTTCAAAACAGCCAAAAACATTTTTATCTCTATCTTACTAGGCTAAAACGCAATAAATCTGTCAGAATTAATTAAGATCCAGGAACCAAACCTCTGCTATCATGTTAAGATAAGAATTACTCTCATCAGAGGCGAAATGAATCTTTTCCTGAAACTCTGAAATTATAAAAATAAACCGCAATGTAAATGCTAAGGTATAAGATATTTATTTCGGTACAAAAATAATAAATCACATCTTGGCTATAAAAGAGGTGTTGCTCCTTACAGAAGCAGAAGAGAGAGAAAAAAAGGAAGGATCAAAAGAAAGGAATGTACACATGCGTACAAGGAACATATTAATCACGTGCTCAGGAATAAACCAGTATATTTGATAGGGATGCATCCCCCTGCATATACATGTAACAGGCAACATAAAATCACAGCCTGACATTTATACCTGTTCAAAATACATAAATATTTAAAAATATTCTATCAAATTATTAATTCCAATGTTTTTAGATTTCTTTAACCCCTTGTAACTCAAAAAAATTGAACTTAATCGTAAAGTCAAACACATTGTTAATAACCTAATATTACAGTATATCAAATTGTTAATTTCACAAAAATTCTAAATCTTTAATTGTTTTAAAATAAAAGCCTCCTGGCTTTTTCCGCCTGCCGCAATCTAGATGTTAAGATTCTTTTTTTTTTAATTCAAAAAGTTTTATTAGTACAAAGTACAAACATTTTTCTCTTTTCTCCCCCCCTTCCCCCCAAACCCCTACCCACCCCCCTAACCCTCCCCCCTCTCACCCCCCCACCCCCCGGACTTCCCAGAGAAAGTACAGGGCATAATATTCAATAAAATAAATTTAAATTAAGTTAAAAAAATTCTAATTTCCACATTTCTTTGAGTCTTTAACTCCTAATTATTCAAAACTTTGAACATAATCAGAAAATCAAGCATATTGTTAATCAAACACCATTCAATATCTCAGGCTAATAATTTACCCCACTAAATATCTTTCCTTTATATAATCTATATATGATCTAATAATAAAAAGGAAAAAAGAGAAAGGAGAAAAAAGGAGAAAAAAGAAAAGAAAAGAGAGAGTCTTTCCTCCCCATTTCAATCAATTGCAACATCACACCATTTCCTCAATATTAAATAAAACTTGAATAAATATTACATAAGTAATAAGTAAATATTAAGTGTTTATACCTATTCAAAATACCTAAGTATTTAAAATATTCTATCAAATTATTAATTCCAGTATTTTAAGATTTCTTTAACCCCTTGTAATTCAAAAACCTTAAACTTAATCATAAAGTCAAACACAGTATTAGTAACCTAATATTACAATATATCAAATTATTAATTTCACAAAAATTGTAAATCATTAATTATTTTAAAATATATTGATAAAAAAGAAGAGAAAAAAAACCACGTTAGTCTCTCCATCTGTCCTGTAGATTCCAACACTAACACCAAACTCTGACCATTCCTTCCTCTCGATCAAATTTTGAATCTGGTTCTTGCAGCCTTTTGTAGCTTGACGGTTTTGGGTTTGACAGCTCAACTCTCATCTGACTCTGATCCTTTATCTCCTTTTCCACATTATAAACATCTGTCTGGCTCTGTAAATCACCTTGAATCTTCAAAGCTCTTTCCGTTTGAACAAATATAGATGACTTTCCCTTCTCCTCTTCTGTTGCTTTCATGCTTCTTACTTCTGGAATTTTGGATATATCAGCCTTTAAAACTTTAACATAAAAATCCGTAGCTTTCATTATCGTATTAAGCCGGTATCTTTTTTCCAAATATCTCACCACTATCCCTGTTGGGGCATCCCATTTGTACTGTAGGTTCTGTCTTTTAAGCTCTTCTACCAAGAAGGTATAATCTCTTCTGGCTTTAAGCATTTTAGGAGGAATTTCTTTCAATGTCATTACTTCCTGGCCATTTACCTGAAGCTTGTTCTTAAAAGTCGCCTGTATGATTCTATTCCGTAGAGCCCTTGTGGTAAAATATATTACAATGTCCCTTGGCAGATGTTTTTGTTTAGCAAACCAAGAATTGACCCGGTATATCTTATCAATTTGCGTAGCCAGTTCCTCTTTAAACATTCCAGACACCTGCTCCAAAGCCTCCACCATCCTTCCTTTCAAATCTTCATATTTTTCCTCTTTCAGGCCCCTCACCCTTATAGCAAATTCCATGCTTCTGAATTGAGTCATTAACACCTCTGTTTCAAGATTTGCAATGTCATTTTGAGTTTTGTCTATATTTCCCCCCGAGGTTATCAAGGATTGTTTAGTTATTTCCACATCGTTCTTCAGAACTTCCATATTTACTGCTAATCCTTTAAAAGCATCTAGCACATCCTCCCTCACTTGTTGATCCATCTTCTCTAGAGCAGCCTGCATTTTTTTATTAATTTCATTAATTTTTAAGTTAAATTCCATAACCAGTTCATTTTTCATGACTTTTAAAGTATTAAATAAATTTTCAGGTGTTAGAGACTGTGGGGGTGTTAAGTCAGAAGTAAGTTGCATTCTTGAAGTATGAACAGAGGAATATTCAATTCTTTTATTTGAAACAGTCTTTCCAGGTTTAGAAGCCATTTGAAGTATTAGATTAAAAAAAATAGCAATGCTCATCAAAATCCAATATTTCCGGAAGAGTACAAAGAGAAAGCCAAGTCTCTAGTTGACAAAATTCTTTCCAAATACAGCACCAGTTAGTTTTTTTTAAAAATATATATAAGTTGTTATTTTAGTCCAAAATCAGAAAACCAGAAGAAAAAAGCCAATTCTCAGGATCAAAAGTTTCCATAAAAGGAGCTGCTGGCAAAACGAAACTTAATCACTTTCACTTCCATGCCCATGATCTCCGATCGCCATTTTATTGCTTATTAGCGCTACTTTGTAACTTCCCAAAGTGAAAGTCAGCAGTGGAGTTAAAGATTAGGATACTTGCCCTTCTGGACTCCTGCCTTTCTCTGTCTGCTTTCTTTAATGCTTCAAATTATTGTAGATCCCATTGTAAAAGCAGCGGTGGTCGTGGCATCTTGCTCCGCATAAGCGGAGGCATCCGAAGTCCTGGAGCAAGAGACAGGCTACCTGGGGAGCCCTCACCCTTCGTGCCCCTAGTTGTCTCCTAGGGCACTAGGGGGGCTCTACCCCACCTGTCAAGCTCTCATCTCTCCCCTACGCCCGGGGAGAAGATTTTCAAGCCGCCAGACAGCTGTTCTGGCAGCTTTTACATGATTTCGGAGGAGGCGCTCGGCGAGGAGCGTCCACGATGTCGGCGGAGCCAAACCGGAAGTCCCTAGATGTTAAGATTCTTACTGATAGCAGAATTGGTCGCGGCTTCTTGCTCCGCTGAAAAAAACCGGAGACATCCCAAGTCGGGAGCAAATGGCAGGTTCCTAGGGAGCCCTCACCCTTCGCACCCCAGAGTTTCTCCTGGGGCACTTGGGGGGCTCTACCTTCACCTGTCGGCTCTCCTCTCTCCCCTTTGCCCGGGGAGGAGATGTTCGAGCCGCCAGACAGCTGTTTTCCTGCTGTTCTGGCGGCTAACGGTGCTGGGGATCGGGCGCTCTACAAAGAGCATCTGCGAAGCGCGCGGAGCCAACTGGAAGTCCATTCCAAGAAGCTTCTTCAGCTCTGACAGGATTCTTCCTTCCATTCCCCACTATCCGGTCAGAGCTGAAGAAGCTTCTTGGATGAGAAGCGAAACATCTTCAAAAGAAAAAAACAAGAAAGTCCAGTTGCCTCCTGAAAAAGCACCTTGGGATTGGTTTTTTTTTCAAGTTTTTTATTTTTATTTCAATGTAGACAATTCACATATTTATCATCTCATTTCTCATTTCATTTTATATACAATCATTACACATTTTATATGAATATGTTATACTTATCTTATTACTTTGTTCAGCTCAGAGTTACTTTTTTACCATCCCTTTTCCCTTCTTATAGTCCCTTCTCTTTCTACCTTCTTTCCCTTCTTCTCCACCTTTACTACTTTCTTTCCTCTTCTCTCCCCTCCTCTCCTCTCCTCCCTCTCCTCCTTCTCACCTCACTTCCCCCCTCTCTCCCATTCTCATCTTTCTTCCTCCTTCCTCTCACTCCTCTCCTTCCCTCCTTGCGTGCTTTCTCCATTTCTTTGGGATTGTATTCCAGCAGCTCTGAATTATTTTACCCATTTTTACCTTTTACACTTTATTTTATATATATTCTTAAGTTTTATCTCTTTTATTTTTATGTGTTTGTCAATCAAAAGTTTTCATACTTATGGTTTTCCCTTTTTTCCCCTCCTTCCCCCTCCCTCCCCACCCTTTCCCCACCCCCCCTCCTCCTCCTTATATCATTGTCGTCTATGTATCGCTTTCCCCCCTTTCCCCCCCAAATCTTATTTCTAATCTATATATATATTATATTGTTTATCTTTTTCGCTTTATTTTATTCTTTTAGCCTTTCTCCTCACTTCCTTTAATTTATTTAACCATCTCAAAATGCCCTAATTTTATATATATATATATATATATATATGTAGGATTTTTTGCTGATAAATGAAAATAAAGGGAGACTATTATATATATATATATATATATATATATATATATATATATATATATATATATATATATATATATATATATACACACACATTTAAAAAGGAAATACATAAAACTCAATTTAAAAAAACCTTTAGCTCCTAATTTTATCAATTATAATAATCCATTGTTTTCACCCCTAATTTAGAGGCAGAATCTTCTGCCACCTTTAATCATATATTTTAATATCTATACAGCCATTGCTGTGACTTGTTATCCTAATTCCATTATCCAAAAGGAACATTATTTTTTGGGGAGAGTTTAGAATCTTATACAAAAACAGGCTTAAATCATCCTTAATCATACAATTGATATCTAAATCTTTAAAATTATCTAATAGTTATCTAATAATTATATTCATTATAACATTTCATTATTTTCACCCACAATTTTATCCATATTATCACAATCCCATATCTCCCCTAAAATTATATTTCAGTCATACACAAAAATCTTATATCTTAATTAGTTATACAATTAATGTCGAAACATCTACAACAACCTTACTAAATCTTCTAATCTTTTCTTTCTATTCAGCTCTTCATCCATTTTCATTTAACCTTTCCACCATTTCTCCCCTTATATCCATTCTCTTTCTCCCTACTCCCATCTTTTCCTTTTCCTTTTTTTTCTTTCTATACAGGTATCTCCCCCCCCCCCCGCTTTGTCTCTTAATTCTCTTTGCTTGAATCTAAAATAAATTTCTTCTTTATTCTTCTCCTTATTTTTCTCTATCTTTTTAATTGATTTTTTGTGACCAGTACTTCTCTTTTAATCTTCTTTGTTTACTGTTAATCCCAGTATAATCCTCATTCTGTGTTATCATTTCATTTTTTTAAATATTTCTAAATTCCAGAAAACAGTCTTTAAAATCTTCTTGTCTTTTTAAATTGTCAATCTGCATTTTGTATTCCAACCCTTTTTCAGCATGATCTTGTTCTTCTTGTTCATTTTCTTCCATAGTAAATTTTATCTGTTCCTCAAGTCCCTTCTTTATTTCAATATCCTTGTCTTTTCTGAATATTAGAAGACAGTCTTTTAAATCTTCTTGTATATTTTTTAAAATCCCAAACATTTCTTCATAGAAACTCCTCTTCATCTTGTCAGTTTTTAGTATTATATCTCTTCACACTTCAGTCCAACAGATCCTCTTTTTTTTCCCTTGGTGGGATGATAAGGACTCCTTTGAACTGCTAATTTCACAACAAAGTCACAAGTTCCAGCTGTACAAACAATTTTAATTTCCAGTTCTTTAAGCCAGCAGGTGGCACTGTTAATTTCCAAAAGCAACAACAAAACTCTTTAAAACCAATCTCCAAAGTTAATTCTGTTACTAAAGATTTTTCAAAGTCAATTCTTCTGTTTCAAGTTTCTTAAATTTTTACCCAGTCCGATTATAGTGAAAATCAATAATCTCCTTGGGCTTTACTCTTCATTTATTTCAGCTTGTCTATGATTTTTTAGGTTGCTAGACAGCCTCTATTCTCCATTTTAAAAAGTCCTCAGCAATTTTTTATAATTTTCATAGCTTGATCGGCTAACTCACCAAACTCCTGCACTTCTCTTCTTCTTTTTCTCTGCTCCAGCTCCAATACTTAGATGTTTTAACCCAGACGGTTCAAAGCTTTCTGGTTTCCTCATTCCGTTCGTGGCCTCCTCCGCTATGGCGAACTAATCGCCCTGTACGTCTGCCGGTGGAGAGGTTTGTGCCAGCTTCCCGGGAGATTTGCCGTTTCTCTCAGGTTGCTGACAAAATCCCCCCTTCTTCACCCCCCCTCCAGGGGGGTTCCAGTCCGGAACCAAAGGTTCCGAGACCCCCAAACTGACACAAGTTCACCGTCCTCCCTCGGAGCCCGGGGGAAGCAGTGCGTCGCGGAGGCATTGGCCACGCCCTCTCGGGATTGGTTATTTATTGGCTAGCTTCTTTACTTTCTCTTTTACCACTTCGGGTGTCCAAGGAGATACAGAGTTTTGGTTCTTGCACTTCTCGCGCCCTCAAGCGCTATTTGATGCTGCTGTAATGTGGCTTTGATGTTGTCTTTCCATCTTCTTCTGGGCCTGCCTTGTGCTCTTTGACGTCCTCCTTTTTTTTATGGATGCCTTATATCGTAACCCAGACTTTTTTTCCACATGGGCAACTCACTTTATTTGCTGTCTTTGTATGTAGTTTAATATTGGTTCTATTCCAATTCTTTCCCTTATTATCTCATTCCTGATTTTATATTTAGGTGAATTAGGGAGGTCTCTACCTGAGATGGGGACACGGTGGCTCAGTGGCTAACACGCTGGGCTTGTCGATCAGAAAGGTTGGCAGTTTGGCGGTTCGCATAATGGCGTGAGCTCCTGTTACTTGCCCCAGCTTTCTGCCAGCCTAGGAGTTTGAAAGCATGTAAAAATGCAAGTAGAAAAATAGGGACTACCTTTGGTGGGAAGGTAACAGCGTTCCGTGCGCCTTCGGCGTTTAGTCATGTTGACCACATGACCACGGAGACGTCTTCGGACAGCGCTGGCTCTTCGGCTTTGAAAGAGAGATGAACACCGCCCCCTAGAGTCGGGAACGACTAGCATGCATGGGCGAGGGGAACCTTTACCTTTACCTACCTGAGATGCTTTGTCATAACTTCTTCTTTTGAGATTAAGACATCCCCCCCCTCTTGTCACTTTAGTAAGTGATCCACTGATCCAGTCTGTCTCTATCAAGATCCTCTTTCTCTCTCTCTGCATCTTAATGACTGTGTAATGGAATGGGTGACCTTAAGGAATGATAAGAAGTGATGCGGCTTAGGAAACAATCAAGAGAAGAAGAGGAGTAGGAGCCCACCATCGCTTAGCAGTCAGAGAAAGAAACTTAAGGAAGGAACTCAGTGGTGGGTTTCATTTGCCTTTGCTACTGGTTTGGGAATGGGAGCGCGAGCGCGACGCTTCTGCTCATGCACAAAACTTCCGTGATGACGTCCAGGTGGGTGGGTGGAGCCTCTCGCCACTGCTGCTGCCAGTTCGCTCAAACCGGGGTGAACCGGTAGAAACCGACCACTGAAGGACCTGTCCTAAGGGATCAAGCAGTTAAAAGCGGCAGAGGGACGTTAATATCTCCAGATTTGCAATATCCCGTTAATGTAGCTTTGCAGTAAAGTAGAATTAACTCATTTAGTCGCATTTCTTATATGGCCTACTTGGGAAGGCTGACATCTTGCAAGACTGAGAATATAAACTTCCCGCCATGATTTTAGCTGCTTGCTCTATTAGGGCAGGTCCTTCCTAAGTTTTTCCCCCCTCTGACGGTTAAGCAACTGTGGGCTGCTCCCCCTCTTCTCTGATTAAGAGTTTTTCCAGTGAGACCAGTCTATCAGGGCAACCTGGTCTACCCAATTATGGGGCAGAGCATACTGCTTCCGCTTTTGCCTTTCAGCCCCAATCGAGGAGCCTTCGCAGGCAGTCGCTTCCGCTACAAACTATTTTTCTGTTGAATTTACGTTTACCGACAAAGAAATGAAGGGAGACTAGTATAGATCTATTTCAAGCTGTTTAGTTCTCATCAGCTAGCCATACCCTTCTGGGGTTCGAACCCGAGCTGCTTGCATATTAGGCATATAGTTATGCCTCTTCTCCGATTGTTTCCTAGGCCAGGGGTCGGCAACCTTAAACACTCAAAGAGCCATAAAGGTCCTAACCGGAAGCCCCCTCTTCCATTCTGGAGCCAACCGGAAGTCTCCCCCCCCCCCGGCCATAGAGTCTCCTCCTAGCATGGCATCTTTTTTCCTCTGCCAACCGGAAATCTGGTTCTCCCACCATTAATTCTTCTCCTAGCGCGGCATCCTTTTTCCTCTACCTGTCCTAACCAAAAGCCCTATCAATTGTGGAGCTGACTGGCAACAGGGAGCCGCAGCAGAGGGATTAAAGAGCCACATGCGGCTCCAGAGCCGCGGGTTGCTGATCCCTGTCCTAGGCAAAAAATCTCTTCTCCTCTTTCCCCAAGGTCACTCAGGCATTCCATTACAGGCTGCTGGGGACGTCTTACCTGGAACCCCCATGTTTGTTAAACGTCACTTGAGAGAGCCCTGCTGTTTTCAGCTCCTGGATGGAAGTTTCTGAAGGCATCTTGTGAACCAATATATGCAGGGGTGTCAAACTCAATTTCATTGAGGGCTGCATCAGGGCTGTGGTTGACTTCGGGGGGGGCATGGACAACTGGGTGGGCGTGGCTAGTTTGACGCCACTCCCCAAACTGCTGGCATGTTTCCTCTTTGAATTGGGTAGACCAGGCCAAAGCCAGGCTGGCCCGATCTTTCATCTTCGCATTGGATAGACCAGGCCGAAGCCAGGCCGGCCCGATCTTTCCTCTTCGCATTGGGTAGACCGGGCCGAAGCCACTCTGGCCTGATCTTTCCTCTTCGTATTGGGTAGACCGGGCCGAAGCCACGCTGGCCCGATCTTTCCTCTTCGCATTGGGTAGACCGGGCCGAAGCCACGCTGGCCCGATCTTTCCTCTTCGCATTGGGTAGACCGGGCCGAAGCCACGCTGGCCCGATCTTTCCTCTTCGCATTGGGTAGACAGGGCCGAAGCCACGCTGGCCCGATCTTTCCTCTTTGCATTGGGTAGACCAGGACGGCCCTGAGGGACAGATCCGACCATATTGCAGTCCGAATGCGGCCCACGGGCCTTGAGTTTGACACCCCTTCACTAAAGGAAGCAGTGAAGGACAATATGCCTGAATCTCCCAGCCCTGATTCTTCTGGAGCTGCTGGACTGTTGTTGACAGCATTTTCAGAGGAAGGCAACTCCATAGCCTATAAACCTCTTCCAGCAAGGAATTCCTTCATACTATTAACCAGCCTTGGCAATTTTATGACTTGTGGACTTCAACTCCCAGATTTTTATGCTGGCTGAGGAATTCTGAGAGTTGAAGTCCACAAGTCATCAAGCTTGGGGATCCCTGCTGTTAATCTATATATATAAAAGCGAAAACCACTCACGCATTAATCACAAAATCTCCAGAACCGTAAAGCCAACTTGAAATTTGCCACATATGTTCTTCTTGGCTTCTAGGTGCTCACTAAGAATGGATTTTTCAAAATGACCACCGGAGCATGAGTATTTCTTATATTATTATTAACAAGCTCTGATGCTAAGGAGTTCTACTCCTCCCTCCCAACCTGAAAAGAAATCTGATCCAAATGCAAAACACAAGCAGAGGAGTTTCAGTTTTGCTTTTGCTTTCACAGCAGCAAGCAGCTTTACTACAGAACAGTTGAGCTAAGCCATGCACAGACTCCTTCCTGTCTCCTTCTTGCTCACACAGCAAATACTGTTTGAGTTTCTAAACACCCCTCAACTCACACACTAACAGGATGCTAGCCAGATGAATACCAATGGATGCTGGTAGGCAGAGACAGATTTCCCCCCCTTATTTTCCTCCTCAGTTCAGACAAATCTGTTCCTTCTACTGTAACTGTACCAGTTAAAGGGAACTGTACCAGTTAAAGGGAAAAGAGGCAAAAAACGCAGGAAAAAATTTACAGATGCGATTAGGAAAAAACAAGTAAGGGAAGCTGCCTGTTTCTCCCATGGCCAGTTCTATGTGGCATGCTCCAGAGTCAGTTCACCTGACAGCCTGGTCATCCTCCAGCCAGAGAGCAAAACCAGGAATGTTGTTTACAGGGAGGTCCTAAGCAATTCATCTGAGGGACGAATTGAAAGTCTATGCTATGCAAATAATGTCTTCATCTGTATCAGAAACTTAGCTTACCATCTCTAACGAAATAATACAGTCCCTTTTTTAACTACTCATTAATTTTCAAGCTTTAAGTGTCAATTTATCAAGCCCCATCACATAGTTTCATAGCGAAGCACGGGTATCAGCCAGTATTACTATGTAGCCCATCCGTAGTTGCAGATAGAATCGTTAAATGTGTTTCCACAATACCCCTGACCTAACCAGCAGGTGCATTTGAACAAAAGAATAAGCTTGGTTAATCTTAATCTTGGCTGGGTTTTAGGAACAGCATGGCCTGTTGCACAGATCCAACCTGTTTCATGAGTTTAAAGCTTGAGTGTGTGGTGAGAACTTTGACAATGGGTGGCTTCAAGAATCCAATTAATTGTGTAGCAGTAATTGCATATTCTGGGCATGCGTCCCCAGAATGCGGTGCACAAAGGAAATGAAGTAACTTTAGAAACATTAAACTTGTTATTTGCACCTTGGGATAACGTCAAATATACCCCTTTCAAGCAGCAGCAGGAAAGATACCGTGCCAATTGCTTGCAGGGCAAGGTGGTGAAATGACCATGTAATAACTGGCATGAATCAGTCTGAAAGTTTGTTGTTTACAAAGTACTGAGCCTCACAATTTATGACGTGACCATTGTGATGAACGCCCGACTCTAGTGGTGCACTCCAAAGCATCTGTCTGGTTCTTCTTTGAACAAAAATTCTGAGCTGATTTTCACTTAAGAGGGCAAGAACAGGCATGATTTTGCTATTCTATTGTCTTTCTGTTTCTGTCTCTGTCTCTCTCTCTCCCTCCCTCCCTCCCTCCCTCCCTCTGTGTCTGTCTGTCTGTCCGTCCTTCCATCCTTCCATCCTTCCATCCATCCATCCATCCATCCATCCATCCATCCATCCATCCATCCATCCATCCATCCATCCATCCATCCATCTATCTATCTATCTATCTATCTATCTATCTATCTATCTTCCTTCCATCTGTCCGTCCAGCTATCATCTATCTATCGTCTATCAGCTATCTACCGCTGTCATCTATATATTATCTATCATCTATATCCGTGATGGCGAACCTATGGCATGCGTGCCAGAGGTGGCATGCAGAGCCCTCTCTGCTGGCACGCCCGCCGTCGCCCCAGGTCAGATCTCCGTGGCGTTTCTTTCGTGAGCTTCTGTTTCCCTGCAAAGGACGAAACAGAAGCTCACGAAAGAAAAAGATTTTACCTCTTGCCGCGCTGCAAGTGTTGGGATGCCCTACCTCCCGCCGGCCAGCTGGTCTTCGGGTCTCTGCTGCGCATGCGCGCATGTCCGCGCATGCATGCGCTCACGTGCACCTTTCAGTTTGGGCATGCATGTGCGTGCAGTTTGGGCACTTGGTTTGCCATCACTGATCTATATCATCTGTTTATCATCTATCAATCTTATGTATATGATTTATCATCTATATCAGGGGTGTCAAACTCATGTTGTCACGTGATGTATCGGGACTTTTTTCCCCTTTGCTAAACGGGGGGTGGGTGTGGCCAGTGCATGATGCATCCGGCCCGTGGGCCAGGAGTTTCACACCCCTGATCTATCTATCTATCATCTCTCTCTCTCTCTCCCTCTCTCTCTCTTCCTATCTAGCTATCTATCTCGCTCTCTATCATCTGTCTCTGTCTGCCTGTCTGTCTGTCTATATCTATCTATCTACCTATCTATCTATCTATCTATCTATCTATCTATCTATCTATCTATCTATCTATCTATCTATCTATCTATCTATCTATCTATCTATCTATCTATCTATCTTGCTCTCTATCTCTCTCGCTCTCTATCATCTGTCTCTGTCTGTCTATATCTATCTATCTATCTTGCTCTCTATCATCTGTCTCTGTGTCTGTCTATAGCTATCTATCTAATCTAATCTAATCTAATCCAATCCAATCCAATCCAATCCAATCCAATCCAATCCAATCCAATCCAATCTAATCTAATCTAATCTAATCTAATCTAATCTAATCTAATCTAATCTAATCTAATCTAATCTAATCTAATCTAATCTAATCTAATCTAATCTATCTAATCTATCATTTGTATAGCCGTCCATCTCACGGAAAAGCCAGCATAAGTTTGGGAGTTATTGTCCACAGGTTCTTAACGGACAACTATCTCCTTGCAGATGATGGATGTGATGGAAACGGAAACCATGGCTGCTTACATGAAGCCCCCCTCCCGCTTGGAAGAGGAGCCTCGGGGCCCCACCAAGGGCTTTGTAGTGCGTGACGCCCCCTGGAATGCATCGGGCAACAAGGTTGGGCTCAACACCGCCGGTGGTCCCTCCTTCACTTAGTTTGACCAGTTGACCAGCTTCAGATCTTGATAAAGAGCTGGAGGGACTCAGACAGACAGCTCTCTAATTCTAAATTATTAGTGGTTGGTCTCCCAGTAGCCAGATGTTTAGACTGGATTTGGCATTTTTATCCACCTATTGAGTCCTTCCCAAAGACCCAAGATGGGCTACATTACTGTTGTTATTATTTTGAGAAAGGTGAAACCTTGGGATTTGAACAAAAGAAGTACAGGGAGTCCACGACGTACAGCAATTCGTTTAGTGACTGTTCAGGGTTAGAATTGCAGTGCAAAAGTGACGACCCTTTTTCATACTTACGACCATTGCAGCATTCTCCCATGTATCCCGGGGTCACGGGATCCTCTTTTGCCCCCTTCTGACAGGCAAAGTCAATGGGGAAAGCCATTATGGTTCCCTTAACGACCGTGTTACTAACTTCTCAACCGTAGCGGTGATTCACTTAACAACAGTGAGAAAGAAAGGCTGTAAAATTGGGCAAAATGGACTTAGCAAATGTTTCCCCTTAGCAACAGAAATTTTGGGCTCAATTGTAAGTTGTAAGTTAAGGACTACCAGCCTTGTGTGGAAACGTGTTTAATTTCTTACCGTATTACTGAATAAAACTCCCCATCATTTATTCCTTATTCACATGAGAGCCTCTGCTCTTGGGCTGCCATCTAAAAGACAGGGAGGGAAGGAAGGAAGGAAGGAAGGAAAGAAGGAGGAAGGAAGGAAGGAAGGAAAGGAGGAAGGAAGGAAAGAAGGAAAGAAGGAAGGAGGAAGGAAGGAAGGGAAGGAAGGAGGGAGGGAGGAAGGGAGGAAGGAGGAAGGAAAGGAGGAAGGAGGGAGGGAGGGAGGAAGGAAAGAAGGAGGGAGGGAGGAAGGAGGAAGGAAGGAAAGAAGGAGGAAGGAAGGAAGGAAAGAAGGAAGGAAGGAAGGAAGGAAGGAGGGAGGGAGGAAGGAAAGAAGGAAGGAGGGAGGAGGAAGGGAGGGAGGAAGGAAAGAGGGAGGGAGGGAGGGAGGAAGGAGGAAGGAAGGAAGGAACTAACTCAGCAACTGAAATTTTCATTTTTAATTGTCACGTTCTTGCCATCACTGACCGGAATAGATACAGTTGAAGAAAAGGACTAGCATCGCACTAACTTATTTCATGCAGGACATCCAGAGTACAGGAAGTCCTTGACTTAACGACCACAATGGAGCCCCAAATTCGGGTTGTTAAGTGAGACGGTTGTGAAGTGCACTTTGCCCCATTTTACAACCATTCTTGCCTCCGTTGTTCAGTGAATCAGAGCTCGATAAGTTAGTGGCCCAGTTGTTAAGTGAATCTGGCTTCCCCTATTGTCAGAAGAAGATCGCAAAAGGGGATCACATGACCCTGAGACCCCCACAAGTGTCATAAATATGAACCAGTTGAATTTGGATTGCGGGGTTGCTGGAAAGGTAGTCACTGTGAAAAACAGTTGCAGGTCCTTTTTTCCCGGTGTCGTCGTAACTTTCAACGGTCACTAAAGAACGGTTGTAAGTCGATGGCTACCTGTCATTTTGGGGTGCCTAAGGAAAGCACCCCCTCTGAACTCAACTTTTTTTGTTTGTTTGTTTCAGGCCCCAGACGTGAGCAGCGCCGAAGAGTTCCCCATTTTTGGCACCGGCGTGGTCCCTAAGCAGGCATCGGTTTGGGGCCCTAAGAAGTTTTGAGGTTCAGAGACCACCACAACGGCTGGCACGCCAGGCAAGGCCTCGTGGGCGGGGCGGGAGGGCTCCATGGCACCATCAGCTCCCTGCCGCCGGCCGCCTCTTGCTGTCCGAGACTCACTCTCTTCTTCCTCCTCCTCGCCTGCACTCCTCTCCATGACTCTGTGCAAAAACCATTTAACCGATCAAAAAAAGCCATAGCCTCCCTCCTTGTTCCTTTCTTCTCATGGAGCCAAAAGTAGGCCCACGTATGTTCAAGGAGCCTCGTGCAGCTGGCGGGTTGTTTTGTTTTGTTTTGTTTTTTCCCTCCCCTCTCCCATTTTCCAGATTTCAGGGCATTAAACTCCTCGCTACACCACCACCACCCCTTGCTTCCACCTCTCAGCTGTGAAAGGAGTAAATCCCAAACCTTTCCTTGTTCCAGTTCCTTCTCTTTCCGGAGTGATGTGGGCCCGGCGTGGGCCCATCCACGCATCCAGATCTCCTGGAAGAGCTGGAGGGGGGCAGGGTTTGGGGTGAGTGGGTGAGTTTGGACTTGCCGAAGTCGAAGCACAGTTCCTTGCCCACCCAAACCATCACGCTCTGCTTTCGGATGCCAGAAGCAGCTTAACCTTGGGCTTGTTTCCTGGCACTGCTAGTGAGGAGGAAGAAGCATCCTTGCAAGGAGAGTGTGTGTTTGTGTGTGTGTATCTTAAGAACGAGATTCTGCCTTGCTGTGGGTGAAAGGCCCACTTTAAAAGCAGGTAGCACTTAGAAACTTTGGCAACTGGCAGCCTTCGTCGTCGTCCTCCTCCCTTTTCACGTCGGTGACCCCTCTCTGGAGTCTGAGAATGTTTTATTTTATTTTTTCCCACTTCTTCTTCCGTTTTCAGCTTTTTCCCCGTCTCCTTTCTCCCGTCTCCCCCTTTTCTTCCCTTTCCTTTTTGTCTTCCTTCCACTTGCTTGGAACCATGTCAAGGGAAAATACGCAACTGCTGAGCCAAGAGGCAGAAGTTCTCTTCGACTTTTCCTTTTCGGTGGACTAGTCCTCGTCGTCCTTCCCAGGGTTTTAAAACTGTGATTTCTCGAGCGAGTGTGTGTGTGTTTGTGTGCTTGGGCGTGTGTCCACATGAGAGTGCGTGGGGGGTAAGCGAGAAAGGCAAAGGTGTGAGTTAAGACCCCCTCCCCAGCTCAATCTCTTCTCTCCCCCCCCCTTTTACTTTTCTCCAGACTGAAAGGGGAATCCCATTAATTGTAGCCACTCTTCTCTGTTGTACGCCAAGGAATACAGGTAATCCTTTGCGTACAACCCAGACGTGGGTTCCTCCTGGTTCGCACCGGTTCTATGGAACCGGCAGCAAACCACTGGTGACGTCATGGAGCCGTTTCGGTCAGTGCCGGTCCGTGGACGCTGCCATCTTTTTTTGGAATTTTTTTTTGGGGGGGGAAAAATTGGGGGGGGGGAATTTTTTTGTTAATTTTTTTTCTTCTGCACATGCACAGAAGCCGAGTTTCCGGCACTACGCATGCGCCACCATCTTTTCAGCTTTTTCTAAAAAAACTTCTTTTGAATTTTCGGCACTGCGCGTGTGCGCACGCACAAAGCGTGCGCGCCCACGCGGCGTGGGAGGAAGCGAACCTGCGGTGAGGTAAGTTAGAACCCACCCCTGGTACAACCGTTCATTTAATGACCATTTGAAATTACAACAACACTGAAAAAAAGTGACTTAGGAGCATTTCTCACGACCGTTGCAAAATATCCGTAGCTGGACTTTAATTGGGACCAGAATTTCCTTTGCTAATCCAGGTAGTTATAGAGTAGGGTAGGGTAGAGTAGATAGAATAGAATAGAATAGAATAGAATAGAATAGAATAGAATAGAATAGAATAGAATAGAATAGAATAGAATAGAATAGAATAGAATAGAATAGAATAGAATTATAATAGAATTAATATAATTAATATAATTAATATAATTAATATAATTAATATATCATATCATATCATATCATATCATATCATATCATATCATATCATATCATATCATATCATATCATATCATATCATATACCAGTAAGAATAGAATAGAATACCGGTAGAACAGAATAGAATACCGGTAGAATAGAATACCAATAGAATAGGAATAGGAATAGAATAGAAAAAATAGAATAGAATAGAATAGAATAGAATAGAATAGAATAGAATAGAATAGAATAGAATAGAATAGAATAGAATAGAATAGAATAGAGAGAATAGAATAGAATAGAGAACAGAATAGAATAGAGAATTGAATAGAATAGAGAATTAGAATAGAGTTGAGTTGAGTTGAGTTGAGCTGGAAGGGACATTTGAGAACTTCTAGTCCAACCCTCTACTCAGGCAGGAAACCCTGTATCGTTTCAGACAAATGGTTATCCAACATTATCTTAAAAACCTCCAGTGTTGGAGCACCCACAACTTCTGGAGGCAAGCTGTTCCACTGATTAATTGTTCTAACTGTCAGGAAATTTCTCCTTAGTTCTAGGTTGCTTCTCTACTTGATTAATTTCCACCCATTGCTTCTTGTCCTGCCCTCAGGTGCTTTGGAGAATAGCTTGACTCCCTCTTCTTTGTGGCAGCCCCTGAGATATTGGAAGACTGCTATCATGTCACCCCCAGTCCTTCTCTTCATTAAACTAGACATACAGTACGCCAATTCCAGCAACTGTTCTTCATGTTTTAGCCTCTAGTCTCCTAATGCTGTGAGCTTCATCCAATTTTATGCATTTGATTTTATGATCTTTCCCACCACGATTGTTAATCGAATCACTAGTCATTAAGTGAACCATGCTGCCGTTGAAGTTGAATCCAACTTCCCCCATTGACTTCGTTTGTCGGAAACCAGCCGGGAAGGTGCCAAATGGTGATCACACGTCCGTCACAGCACAGCTGTCACAAACACATGCCAGTTGCCAAGCGGACGATCTTTTCATCACGTGACATGAGGATTCTGCGACAGTCCTAAGTCAGAACCGGTCCTAAGTTCCCCCTCCCTTTTTCCCTCCCACTGCTGCTGTAACTTCAAACGGTCGCTAAGTGAATGGCTTTTAAGTCGAGGACTAGCTGTGGTCACCATTTGGGCCTATACAGGGGTGGGCTTCAAAAATTTTAGCAAGGGGTTCTCTGCCTGGTTGCTGGGTGGGTGTGGCCATGGTAGGCGTGGCCTAGTTGGCCTCCTGCACCATAGCAGGGGGCGTTTTTGTCCTCCCCAGGTTCCGGAGGCTTTCCTCGAGCCTCCGGGAGGGCGAAAACGGCCTCCCCAGGCTCTGGAGGCCAGAAACGGGCCAGTTTCCGGCCTTCCTGAACTTCCGGTAAGCCCCTTTTTTGCCCTCCCTGAGCCTCCGCACGTGTCCTGCACTTACCTGCATCCAAAACGGGCTGTGTGGGGACTCCTGGGAGGGGCGGGGTGGGCAAAGCCAGCCAGGAGTGGGATTTGGCAGTTCTCCAAACTGCACAGAATCTTAGCTAGAGGTTCTCCCGAACCCCCAGCAGCCCATCCCTGGGCATATAAGAAACAAAGCTGAGGCAACCACTTTACGTAACCCAGCCCTCACACTGTATTTCTTGTGTTCTTCTCAATCCTCCCGATGAGGTCTTTCCAGTCTGTTTGGAAACTCAATCCAATCTGCTTAAGACAGGGGTCTGCAACCTGCGGCTCCGGAGCCGCATGTGGCTCTTTGGGCCCTCTGCTGCGGCTCCCTGTCACCCTGTTGCGGCAGAGGGATGAAAGAGCCATCATCCTGTCACGGCAGTGGCATGCCCGGAACCTTAGTGCGGGAGTGAAGCACCCCTCTACTTGCCTTTGCACAGCAACAGCATTCTGCCTTCATTGTGGTACATTTGCTGTTGCCGCCAGCAAAGAGGGCTGGGAGAGAATGGCGGGGGCACATCTTGTGGGGTGGGGGCCATCCCCCAAGCCTGGCCTTCCTCCTCCCTTGTCGGTGGGGCCAAGAGAAAAAAGGGGTAAGCGTGGGGAAGTGCTCCCCTCCCCCACCAAGCATCAAGCACAACAGCCCAGCGGGAGGGGGGGAGATGGCCCAGCAGAAGCGGCTGCATTGGCAAGTTGGACGGCAGAGAGGTCTGGCCCGGTTCTCGCAGCGGAATGCTGTTTGCCGCCTTTGAAAGGCGCTGCTTTCTGTTTCCTGTTCCTTCCCTGGGCAGCGATGGCAGGGGCTGTGGGGGGGGGGGGAAGCAGAGGCGTCAGGGCTGCTCCACCCCCCTCAGCAAGCCAGTCCTGGAGGAGCGCGGAGAGTTGCAGGTGAGCGCCGGAGGGTCAGAAGACGCGTTCCGACGTCGCCCCAACACGCGTTTCCAGTGTGCTTCTTTGTCCCGAAGTAGGATTGAGTGTGGAGAAGGGAGCAGGGGGAAGGGTAGGAGGGAAGGAGAAGCCCGTCTGGCTTTCCTTTGGCGTGGGGCAGGGGGAAGACGCAATACCAACTCCATGGCCTGCTCGCTGCTGTTGCAGCGCCTTGCACAGCACAGTGAAAGCTAGCGTGCTTCACAATGGGGGAGACTGGGTCCCCCCCCTCCTGGAGACCATTCCTTGCCCCACTTGGCCCTGGCAACACTTACTCTCTCTCGGGGCAGAGAGTAAACCCAGAAGTAGCCGCCTGCCGTTTCCCGCCAGGGGGAGGGAGAGAGAGAGAGATTTGGCTGGATTCGGCCCTCACCAAAGACGCTCACCCATTAGCCAATCTCCCTCTGTGTGTTTGTGTGTGTGTGTGTGTGCGCGCGCGCACACACACACACACACATGCGGAATGGGACTTTTCTCCTCCACTTCGCCATGCCTGTTTTGTCCCGAGACTTCCGCCCCCAATCATTCAGGCGCTGCCTTTTCTCCTTGGCCCTTTCGCCAAAAGGGCCAAAAAACCCATTCACCCTGGGCTTTTGGCCGTACGGGACACTTTGCCGCCAGCCAATCAGAGGAGCAAGAATCCCACCCCCTTCTTCATTCCTTCTTTTCCATTTGGGGGGGTAGGCTCTCTCTCTCGCTGGCTGGCTCACTGGCTGCGCTCGCTCTTCCTGGGTGTGTGTGTGTGTGTGTGTGTGTGTGTGTGTGTGTGTGTGTGTGTGTATGTATCACTTTTCCTCCCACTGAGGTCCTCACGCTCGCTCTTTATCAGAGAGGCGAACATTATCAGAGGCCAACGGGAGTTGGGAGGGAGAGGGAAGGAAATAAAGGAATTCCCTCCCCCCCCTTCCTGGCTTCTCCCTATCACTTTTCCTCCCACTGAGGTCCTCACGCTCGCTCTTCCTGGGTGGGTGTGTGGGTGTGTATCACTTTTCCTCCCACTGAGGTCCTCACGCTCGCGCTCTTCACAACATTATCAGAGGCGAATGAGAGTGGGGGGGAGGGAAGGAAATAAAGGAATTCCCTCCCCCCTCCTGGCTTCTCCCTATCACTTTTCCTCCCACTGAGGTCCTCACGCTCGCTCTTCCTGTGTGTGTGTGTGTGTGTGTGTGTGTGTTGTGTGTGTGTTGCAACAGAAGATTCTCAGCGGCACGGAGGAGGAAGAGGTCAGCGATGCAAGGCTGCCCGTCCCACTCTCTTCTGGTTGCCTGGATTGACACAGGCAGCGGCCACAGAAGTTCGTGCGGCCGCGCGCGAGAACCAAGAAAAGGGAGGAAAATTTCGAGAGACAGAAGCCGGCCTGAGGAAGGTGGGCTCCGCTGGGAAGTCAGGCATAGCGTGCCACACACACACACACACCGTTCCTAGCCAGTTGCTGCAGCGAGGTGACAACCAGTTAACACTTACTTCAGGGGTCATCTATTAGCAGCAGCCCCCCCCCTTGGCACGCTACGCCTGACTTCCCAGCGGAGCCCGCCTTCCTCAGGCTGGCTTCTGTCTCTCGAAGTTTCCTCCCTTTTCTTGGCTCTCGTGCACAGCCGCACAAACTTCTGTGGCTGCTGCCTGTGTCAATCCAGGCAACCAGAAGAGAGAGAGCGGGACGGGCAGCCTTGCATCGCTGACCTCTTCCTCCTCCTCCTCCTCCTCCGTGCCGCTGAGAATCTTCTGTTGCAACACACACACAACACAACACACACACACACACACACACCCAGGAAGAGCGAGCGTGAGGACCGCAGTGGGAGGAAAAGTGATACACACACACACACATACACACACACACACACACACACATACACACACACACACACACACAGGAAGAGCGAGCGTGAGGACCTCAGTGGGAGGAAAAGTGATAGGGAGAAGCCAGGAAGGGGGGGAGGGAATTCCTTTATTTCCTTCCCTCCCCCCCCACTCCTGTTCGCCTCTGATAATGTTGCGAAGAGAGCGAGCATGAGGACCTCAGTGGGAGGAAAAGTGATACATACATACACACACACACACAGGAAGAGCGAGCACAGCCAGCGAGCCAGCCCAGCCAGCCAGCCAGTGAGAGAGCGAGCCTACGCCCCCCCCCCCCCCGGGGAATGGAAAAGAAGGAATGAAGAAGGGGGTGGGATTCTTGCTCCTCTGATTGGCTGGCGGCAAAGTGTCCCATGCGGCCAAAAGCCCAGGGTGAATGGGGTTTTTGGCCTGTTCGGCGAATGGGCCAAGGAGAAAAGGCAGCGCCCGAATGATTGGGGGCGGAAATCTCGGGACAAAACAGGCGCGGCAAAGTGGAGGAGGAGAAAAGTCATAGACCCGTGTGTGTGTGTGTGTGTGTGTGTGTGTGTGTGTGTGTGTGTGTGTGTGTGTGTGTGTGTCGCTCCCTGTCTCTGTGTCTCTTCTCACACTCTCCGAAAGCCCTGCATGCTCTCAGGCTCTTCGCTACCTGTTTTTCTTTCTTCCTTTTGGAAATCAGGGCTGGCTGAGGAATGAACGCAACCCGTGGTGGAGGCTTCCCTCCTCCTCCCCTCCTCCTCCCATGACCCCCTGGCCGGCTGTGCCGGGTGCCGGAAGGGTGCGCACTAGAGGAGGAGGGGGAGGAGGAGGGAAAACTCTCTTGTGGGTTGCACTCATTCCTCAGCCAGCCCGGATTTCCAAAAAGAAGAAAGAAAAACGGGTAGCGAAAAGCCCCAAGGAGAGCATGCAGGGCTTTCTGAGAGAGTGAGAAGAGACACAGAGACAGGGAGAGAGAGAAAGCAAGATACACACACAGAGAGAGACAGAGACAGAGACAGGGGGGAGACAGAGAGAAAAAGAGAAAGAGATGAGAGAGAGAAAGAGAAATGAGAGGGTGATAGGGAGATAGAGAGAGAAAAAGACAGATGAGAGAGAAAGATGAGAGGGAGGGAGATAGAGAAAAAGAGAGTTGAGAGAAAGAGATGAGAGGGAGATAGACAGAGAGAGAGGAGAGGGAGGGAGAGAGATGAGAGAGGGAGAGGGAGAGAGACAGAGAGGGAGATACCTATTTCCCATAGAAAACAAAACATGGGGAGCCACAAAACCTGGGTAGGTGTGGCTGGGGGGTGTCATGTGACTGGGTGGGAGTGTGTGATGTAGAGTTGGCCACACCCACCCAGGTTTTGTGGCTCACGTTTTTTTTTCTGTGGGAAATGGGCCCAAGTGGCTCTTTGAGTGTTTAAGGTTGCAGACCCCTGGCTTAAGAACTGCCGTTTCAGTTGACAGCTTTGACTCTTTAATCTTATGGGGTCAAAGAAGCCACTCGAGGTTGGGACACGGAAATCAGTTTGTGGGCCTCTGCTCAAGCGCTGATCTTCTGTAGGAAGGAGATCAGCCAGGGCAAGTCAGCCATTGTTCGCTTTCTGCTTTATTCCTTCTTTTTCGTCCAGTATAATTACTACAAAACTGGAGAGGGCCCACCAGCAACCAGTTACAGGCGGGGTTAGGGTGTCTTTCATCTCGCCAAAACTCCACCAAACGCTTAAAATTTGTGAGGGGCAAAAAAACCCCCATAACTCAGGTGATCCTTTAGCGAAAGTTGCACCCTCTCTATCAAAACTGGCACAGTGTAAATCACCACAACCACACATTGTCAGGCCGTCATCAAAGCCGAATCACCTTGGTGCAGAAATTAAATAAATAAATAAATAAAAACAGCCAGTTTGGTGTAGGGGTTAAGGCGTCAGGCTAGAAACTAGGAGACTGAGTTCTAGTCATGCCTTAAGCCCAAAGCCAGGTGGGTCACCTTGGGCCAGTCACTCTTGCTGAGCCCTAGGAAGGAAGCAATGGCAAACCTCTTCTGAAGAACCTTGCTGCGGGGACTAATCCAGGCAGCTACGAGGAGTCAACACTAACTCAAAGATACATTCACACACCCCAAAAAGCCCACAATAGTTTTTTGCTTGGTGTATTATTAGGGAACTCGGCCACTGCTATTTATGGCTTAGCATGTTGAATGGGGCCCCCTTGTTCGTCATTATCCAACAAACTATAGTTATGGAAACTGACTACATATACGAGCCAACCCAGCAGTTTGTGTAGGATGTTAAAGGTAGTACACACAAACAGACGAGCCTCACAAATTTGTTGTGCAGCCCACCAAGCAGGGACAAGGAAGCTGTGATACCCACAGTAATTTTCTGGCACTATCTCGACCCGGATATTCACCTGTCGTTTCCTACACAAATAGCTATTTCTGCCAAGCATGTTCTTTTCATTCCCAATTTGTTTGTTTTTTATTTTGAATGCAAACGGCTTTATCTACCACAGGAAATGCTGAAAGGGGCATAATGCCAACATAATGAAAACACGCCTACAATTAAAAGCAGCAACCGAAAATGCAGAAAGCATTTTTTAAATTAACAGCCGGGGTGGGGTGGAAGTCCTCAGACATGCTGGCCATCCACCCAGGTCAATTTTTTTGGTTACTCTTAACACCATACGTCTGCGAAAGAGATGTTCGGCCTTCGGTCTGGCCCAGCACTGAATTCATTTTGCCAGGTGCCCCATTTGAGCCAATAATTGCCCTGGGAGAAGAAATCAGGATTCAAGAATTGATTTCTGGGCAGAATTAAAGAGATATTTAAAGACATTTCAGAATTGAGAGATGCCTAGGTGCCAAGTCCAAATCAAAACAGGCCTGCAGATATATACTGAGCCCCAAATTTCTGTGGCTAAGCAAGACGGTTAAGGGAATTTTGACCCGTTTTACGACCTTTCTTGCCACAGTTGATAAATGAATCACTGCAGACGTTAACTTTTTTTTTATTTAAAAAGTTTTATTAGTACAAAGTACAAACATTTTTCTCTTTTTCTCCCCCCCTTCCCCCCCATCCTCTCCCCCCCCCCGACTTCCCAGAAAAAGCACAGGGTATAATATTCAATAAGCATAAAATTAGAATATATTAACAAATTATAAATTCAGAATTTCTCTAGTTCTTTAACTCCTCGTTATTTAAAACCTTTTAAACACATTCTAAAAATTCAACATTAAAAAAATTCATTATTAAACTATATCTTCTTAATCTGATACTTTTTTTGAATATAATCAATCCATCTACTCCATTCCAATATGTATCTCTCGTTTGAGTGATCTTTAAGATATGATGAGATTTTTGCCATTTCAGCCAGATGTACAACTTTTAATGTCCATTCCTCAATGGTAGGTATATCTTCTTTCTTCCAATACTGTGCTACCAGCAACCTGGCAGCTGTTATCAAATTCAAAACCAATTTAGTCTCTATTACAGTACAATCCCAGTGGTGGGTTCCTACCAGTGCGGTCCACTCTATAGCACCGGTAGCGGCCCGTTGGTGACATCACAGTACTGGTGCGGTCAATTCTTCTGCGCATGCCCAGAAGCCGAGCTTCTGGCACTGTGCATGTGCTGCCTTCCTACCCCACAGTGAGTCCAAGCAGGGGAGGATGGCTGAGAGAGCGCGTGAGACGCTGAAAGAATGGGCGGCAGGAGCTATCTCCATTCCCCTCCCTTCAGCAGTCCGAGAAGCCACGAACGTGCGGTGATGATCCTAGGCATTTTTGCACGTTCAAGGCTTCTCGAGCTGCTGAGGAGAGGGGGAATGGGCGGCAGGATCTATCTCAGTTCCCCTCCCTTCAGCAGTACGAGAAGCCACAAACGCGCAGTGATGATCCCAGGCATTTTCACACGTTCGAGGCTTCTCGAGCTGCTGAGGGGAGGGGGAACGGGCGGCAGGAGCCTAGGATCATCAAATGGGGAGAAGCATTCAGGCCGGACAGAGCCTCATAGAAGAACCGCTACTGCGGTCTTGCTGCTCCCGCTGCGGGGGGCTGCGTTGCGGGTGGGCAATGCCCCCCGCTTCTCCGGCCGCTGCCAAGCTCCCGAGGCCCACGCCCACCCAGTCACATGGCTGGCAAGCCACACCCACAAAATAAGCCACGCCCACAGAGTGGTAGTAAAAAAATTAGGAACCCGCCCCTGTACAATCCGTAATTATTCCCAGCAAAAAAAACTGTGGTGTAAACTTAATCTTTTTCTTTAAGATATTTTGAATAATCCACCATATTTTAATCCCAAAAGCCTTAATTTTCTTACAAGTCCACCATATGTGAAAATAAGTAGCATCTTCACATTCACATCTCCAGCATTTAGGTTGTAAATTTGGGTACATACGAGCTAGTTTTTTTGGATCTAAGTGCCATCTATAAAGCATTTTGTAAAAAATTTCTCTTAAATTTTGAGCTTGTGTAAATTTTACATTTCTAACCCATATCTTTTCCCATGTTTCCATCATTATAGGTTCTCCAATATTTTGAGCCCATTTTATCATACAATCCTTAACTAGCTCTGTTTCCGAGTCCAATTCCACTAACACATTATACAATCTCTTTATGTGCATTGGACCTTTATTTTTTATTTGAATTATCAAATTATCATCTTTCTGCAAGATACCAGTTTTTAAATCTTCTTTCCATCTAGCCTGCAATTGCCCATATTGAAACCAAGTTCCAATTATTCCTTCTTGACCTAGTTGCTCCATAAATTTTAAATGTAATCTAATTCCTTCTTCATAAAGAAGTTCTTTATATGTAATTTTATCTTGCTTTTGTTCCAAATTTATGTTTTCTATCGCGTGTCTGGGTACTGTCCATATGGGTAATTTATCATTTAATTTACATTGATACTTTTTCCAGACCCGCAATAGCGTGTTTCTTAATATATGACTCCTGAAAGCCCTGTCTGCTTTTTTATTGTACACTAAATAAGCATGCCATCCATAAATCAAACCATACCCTTCTATGTTTAATATCCTATCTTCCGTCAGGTTAATCCAATTGGCAATTGCTGAGAGGGTAGCTGCTTCATAATACAATCTTAAATTAGGCATTTTTAGTCCTCCCCTCTCTCGTGTATCTTGCATTATTTTCTGGTTTACTCTCGGTTTCTTCCCTGACCAAGTAAATTTATTTATACCCTTCTGCCATTCCTTCAAAGTATAATCTTTTTTAAGTATAGGGATCATTGGAAAAAGAAATAAAAACCTTGGTAAAACATTCATTTTAACTACAGCTATCCTGCCCAGCAAAGACAACTGTAGTTTTTTCCAATTTTCCAAATCTTTCTGTATTTTTTGCCATAATGGTTCATAGTTATGCTGGTATAATTTCATATTTGTTGACATAATATAAACCCCTAAATATTTGACCTTCTTAACTATCTCAAATCCCGTAACCCTTTCTATTTCTTCTTCTTGGCTTCTAGTCATGTTTTTGGCTATTATTTTAGTTTTATCTATGTTTATTTTAAAACCGGATACTTGTCCATATAAATTAATAATTTCCATCAAAGCTATAATAGATTGATATGGTTGGGTCAAGGTGACAACCAGGTCATCCGCAAATGCTCGTAACTTGTATTCTTCCTGTCTAATTTTAATTCCCTTTATTGTCTCAAACTCCCTTATTTTACTAAGTAAGATTTCCATAGACAAAATAAAAAATAAAGGCGATAAAGGACATCCTTGTCTTGTTCCTTTCTCTATATTAAAAATATCTGTTAATCCACCATTGATTATTATTTGGGCTGTTTGTTTTTGATATATCGCCCTAATAGATTGTGTAAAGTAATCTCCAATTAAAATTTTCTATTAATTTTAATAAAAATTGCCAATTCAATCTGTCAAAAGCTTTCTCAGCATCCAAAAACACTAATACTGCGGGTACCTGGTTGTTCCTTCCCAAATATTCTAATAAATTAAATATTTGTCTTACATTACTCTTCATTTGTCTACCAACTAAAAAACCAGTTTGATCTTGATGAATCATTTGTTGCATAATTATCATTAATCTATTTGCTAATATTTTAGCAAAAATTTTGTAGTCTATATTTAAAAGTGAAATTGGCCTATAATTTTTGGGATCTGTATGCTCTTGACCCTCTTTTGGGATCAGAGAAATAAAAGCAGTCTTCCAAGTTGGGGGTACTTCACCTCCTTGTTGTATATTGTTAAATAAAACCTTCAAAGGTTCCACCATTTCCTCCTTCAAATTTTTATAATAAACAGCTGTCAAACCATCTGTCCCTGGAGCTTTACCCACTTTTAGCTGTTTAATTACCGCCAAAATTTCCTCGGAGGTTATCAGTTGATTTAAAGTTTCCATCTGCTCCTTGGAAGCTATATGCATATTCCCATTTTGCAGATATCTATCTATATCCTCATCTTTAACTTTACCACCCTTATACAACCCTGAATAAAACTCTAAAAAGGATTTTTTGATCATTTCATGTTCAAAAACTTCCTTGCCCTTATATTTTATTTTCTCTATAGTCCTTGAATTTTGCTTTTTTCTTAGCATATAAGCTAGCCACCCATTTGCATTACAAAAAGTATTATGTTTAGCATATTGTAAATTAGTTGCCACTTGATCTGCTATTAACATATTAAATTGACCTTTTAGTAAATTAATTGTCTCCTTAATTTTCTTATCTGATGGTTTTAAGATTAAAGCCCTCTCTTGTTTTTTAATATCTTCATCCAATTCTTTTCTTTTTTGTTCCTTCTTCCTTCTATATTTATTGTTCAAATATATCAAGATACCTCTCATGTAAGCCTTGCTTGCATCCCAAACCATCTCCATTGAGGTACCCTTCTGCATATTCATAACAAAAAATTCATTCATAATTTTTTTACACTCTTTTACGTTATCCTCATATCTAAACAAATTATCATTTAACCTCCAAGACCTTCTGGGTCCTTTACCAAATTCCAATTCCAACCAAACTGGGCTGTGATCTGTCAGTGCCCTTGTACAAATCTTCATTTTCTTCACCCTAGAAAAAAGATCATTAGTAATGAAAATAAAATCAATCCTTGAGAACGATTGATGTCTATCTGAGTAAAAAGTAAAATCCTTTTCTTCTAGGTTTCTTTAACGCCAAATATCTCTCAGCTCCCAGTCTTCCATCATCTCAAAAAAAGATTTGGGCAATCTAGCTCTTGAGAAAATGTTTTGCTTAGGACCCTTCTTGTCTTTCTTGACGTCCAAAACACCATTCCAATCCCCTAAAAGGATGCAGGTTTTGTAATCCCATTGTGTCAGCTTTGAGTGTAAAAGGTCATAAAATTTTTCTTGTTATTGATTCGGAGCATATACACCAATCACAAGTATTTTCTGTCCTTTTGTTAAAAGTTCAATAGCTAAAAATCTTCCTTGGTCATCTGCTTCGATTAACTTAGCAGTCAGATCTCTTTTCACATATATGACAATGCCATTTTTCTTTTCTGATGCTGCTGCAACATAGTGTGTACCTAATCTTGTATTTATCAAATATTTTTGGTCTTGTGTCCGAATATGAGTCTCTTGTAAACATATTAAATCATTCTGAAATTGTTTAAGATAATGAAATATTTTCCTCCTCTTCTGTGGAGAGTTCGAGCCATTGACATTCCAAGTCAGAAATTTAATTCCCATCTCTGGACTTCTGAAGCGTCTGGAGCACATCCTGAAGATCTAGCTTGGATCTTACTTTTGGTCTCGCTCCTCCCACCGCTTCTGATTTAGGGATTTCTTGGAGTACCGTCTGAAGTCATTGCTGTCTTAATTCTTCTTTATGTTTAGCTGCTCTGGTCTGTCTTTGTTCTTTAATCATTTCCTGTCTGTTAAGTACATCCAAACTTTGATCCATTTGAATGGCCAGCGAGGCTCCCACTTCATGAACTACTTTCAGCAACTCTTCTCTCTCTTGTTGTGTACCATCCTCCTTTGTTTTTCCCTCTGGAGGTCTTGGTGTACCAGCCTTTAGGACATCTTCGTAAAAATCTCTAGCTTTATCTACCGTGTTGAGTCAGTGTCTCACTCCCAAGTGTGTCATCACTAAGCCCACTGGAATTTCCCACCTGTATTGTACTTGTTTTCTCAGTTCTTCCACCAAGAAGGCATAATCCTTCCTGGCTCTCAGCATTTTTGGGGGAATTTCTTTCATTGTCATCACTTCCTGCCCTTCCACTTGGAGCTTATTTATAAATTTGCCTGTAAAATATCATTGCGCAGTGTTCTTGTAGAGAAGTATATTACAATGTCCCTTGGCAGGTTTCTGCTTTTAGCCACCCATGAATTAACCCGATATATTTTATCAATCTGCCAGGCCAAAACTTCTTTCCTCGCTCCCAGTGTTTGCCCAAAAGCTTCCAACATCATTTCTCTCAGGTTCTCCTGTTTATTCTCTTTTACTCCTCTCACTCTTATTGCAAACTCCATATTTCTATATTGCATCATTGTTATATCAGCTTCATCCTTTTCGATTTTATTTTCAATTTCTCCTACTTTCCCCCCCAAGATTACAGTGGCTTGTTTAACTTCTTGTACCTCTTGATCCAATATTTCATAACTGTTGGCTAGACCTTGAAAAGCTGTGATTATATCCTCCCTACAGAATCCTCCTGTATTCTCTCATTAGTTTCATTAATTTTCTCATTAATTTCAGTAATTTTCTCATTAGTTTCATTAATTTTAACATTAAATCCAGCGGCTAGTTCACCTTGCATCATTTTCAGTGCCTCTTGTAACATTGCAAGCATTAAAGTTTGTGTAGGGGGGGCTGACATTCTAGAAATGTGACTGGGGGAGCTATCCGCGCTCCCTGCTCCTTTAGAAGAAACAGTTTTTTTAGAAGCCATTTGGAATTTCAGCAGATCTTTGTACTTTACACTTTACGCTTTATGCTTTGATCAGAAGCCAGAAGCCACAAAAAATGTTCATCAAAGTAAAAACAAAGTCAGAATCAAAGTCAGAAGTTTTCACAGAAAGGGCTGCTAGTGAAATGAAACTCTCCTCTTAACTTTCACTTTCCACGCCCTTACAAGCCTCCAGCGCCATTTTTTACAACTGCTAATTTGTTACTTCCGAAATGCGAATCCACATTGGAGTTAAATTTAGATACTTGCCGTCCGAGCCTCCTGGCTTTTTCCACCTGCTGCAATCTAGATGTTAAGATTCTTGTTGATAGCAGGGATTGGACACGGCTTCTTGCTCCGCTAAGAAAAAAGCGGAGACATCCCAAGTCCGGAGCAGTGACAGGTTCCTAGGAAGCCCTCACCCTTCGCACCCCAGAATTTCTCCTGGGGCACTTGGGGGACTCTACCTTAACCCGTCGGCTCTCCTCACTCCCCTTTGCCCGGGGAGGAGATTTTCGAGCCGCCAGACAGCTGTTTTCCTGCCGTTCTGGCGGCTAACGGTGCTGTGGATCGGACGCTCTATAAAGAGCGTCTGCGAAGCGCGTGGTGCCAAACCGGAAGTCACTGCAGACGTTAACTTAGTAACATGATTCTTAGATGAATCTGGCTTCCCCATTGACACGTAGCGAGTGTGCGAGCGCACGTCGCAATGCACACCGGTAGGAGAAGGTAAGAGGAACCCGCCCCTGGTTTGCTAGTGGGTTAATAACCCTGAGGGAGATTACAGGTAGTCCACGACTTAGCAACAGTTCATTTAGTGACCTTTTGAAGTTACAACTGCCCTGAAAAAAGTGACTTATGACCATTTTTCACCCTTGTGACCGTTGCAGCATTCCCCATGGTCACGTGATTTACATTTAGATGCTTGAGACAACTGGTTCATATTGACGACGGTTGCAGCGTCCTAGGGTCATGGGAACATCTTTTGTGACCAAGTCAATGGGGAAGCCAGATTCGCTTAACAACCGAGTTACTAACTTGCGATTCACTTAACAAACGAGGCAAGACAAGTAGTAAAATAGGACAAAACTCACTTCACAGATTTCTCATTTTAGCAACATAAATTCCGGGCTCGATGGTGGTTGTAAATCGAGGATTACCCGTACCACCTGCTCGACTCCCGTCAGGTGCCCATTCTCCAGAAAGCAGAGTTGGCGCGCCCATTCAGCCAAACCCCGCTGCACGCAATTCCCACGAGACACAGAATGAATGGTATAGAGATGGAAGGGACCTTGGAAAGTCTTCTAGTCCAGCTCCCCCTCCACCCCCATGCTCAAGCAGGGAGAACCTATACCATTTCAGATAAGTGACTTGAATAGAATTCTTTATTGGCCAAGTGTGATTGGACACACAAGGAATTTGTCTTTGGTGCATATGCTCTCAGTGTACATAAAAGAAAAGAGACATTTGTCAAGAATCATGAGGTACAACACTTAATGATTGTCATAGGGTACAAATAAGCAATCAGGAAACAATATTAATATAAATTGTAAGGATACAAGCAACAAGTTACAGTCATAAGTGGGAGGAGATGGGTGATAGGAACGATGAGAAGACTAATAGTAATAGTAATGTTTGTCTAGTCTCTTCTTAAACCCCGAGAGGGGGAGGGAGGGGGAGAAAGGAAGGGAGGGGGACAGGGAAGGAGGGAGAGAGGGAGGGGGAGGGGGAGGAGGGGGAGAGCGAGAGCCCGAGGCTGACCCGCTTCAAGCCCTAAGAGCATTTGTACCACCTTGGATTAACACGATTCATGCTAAGTCAACTTCTGAGATTGCTGTAGGACACCAATATCAGCATCAGGTAAGCTGATCTTGCCCTGTAGCTCATAGTAAGATAGTTGTAATTTGCTGAGTTTTGATTCCTCGGGATCTCACCGTAAATTACCGATCAGCAAGCTTGCAGGATTTTCAACAAGGGTCTTTCTTAGCCTTTCTTAGAAGACCTCTGGAACAGAAGAATAGAATAGAATAGAATAGAATAGAATAGAATAGAATAGAATAGAATAGAATAGAATAGAATAGAATAGAATAGAATAGAATAGAATAGAATAATAGAATAGAATAGAATAGAATAGAATAGAATAGAATAGAATAGAATAGAATAGAATAGAATAGAATTTTTTTATTGGCCAAGTGTGATTGGACACACAAGGAATTTGTCTTGGTGCATATGCTCTCAGTGTACATAAAAGATACGTTCGTCAAGAATCATAAGGTACAACACTTAATGATAGTCCGGGTACAAATAAGCAATAAAATCATATTAGGAACCAGTCAATATAAATTGTAAGGATACAAACAGCAAAGTTACAGTCACACAGTCATCAGTGGGAGGAGATGGGTGATGGGAACGATGAGAAGATTAATAATAGTGCAGACTTGGTAAATAGTTTGACACTGTTGAGGGAATTATTTGTTTAGCAGAGTGATGGCGTTCGGGGAAAAACTGTTCTTGTGTCTACCTGTTCTGGTGTGCAGTGCTCTATAGCGTCGTTTTGAGGGGAGGAGTTGAAACAGTTTGTGTCCAGGATGTAAGGGGAATTAATTAAAAAAAATTATATAAAAAAGAGAAATTAAGATTCTGGTCCTCATGATTCTAAATCAAGTTTTACGAAGAGAAGGACTAAGGGTGATTTGATGGCAGTCTTCCCATATTGTCCTAGAGATGAGGGGGTTGACCTGTTCTCCAAAACGCCCGAGGGCAGAACAAGAAAAAAATGGGTGGAAGATTGTTAGAGAGCTCCAACCTAGAACTAAGGAGATATTTCCTGACAGTGAGAACACAGTTAATCAATGGAACGGCTTACTTTTGAAAGCTGTGAGTGCTCCATCATTGGGGGTTTTCAAGAAGAGACTGGACAAACATTTGGCCAGAATGATATAGGGCAGTGATGGCGAACCTTTTCGAGAGCGAGTACCCAAACTGGAACGCGCTTGCATGTGTGTACATGAGTGCGCGCCTGAGTGCCAGAAACCCAAAGACCAGCTGGCTGGCACGCACATGCCTGTTTTTTGGCTGTTTTTCGGGCCATTTTCAAGCCGTTTTTGGGGCTGTTTTCAGGCCATTTTGGGCCATTTTCAGGCTGTTTTCCGGGCCATTTTCAGGCCGTTTTTGGCCTGAAAACGGCCCAGAAACGCCCTGAAAAACAGCATGGTTTTGGCTGTTTTCAGGCCGTTTTCTGGCGCCCGCAAAGACCAGCTGGCCAGCGCGCATGTGCATGCCGGAAACCAGAACAGCAGCTGGCGATGGTGCGCGTGCCCACAGAGGGTTCCGCATGCCACCTCTGGCAAGCGTGCCATAGGTTCACCATCACGAATATAGGGTCTCCTGCTTTAGCAGGGGGTTGGGCTAGAAGACCTCCAAGGTCCCTTCCAACCCTATTATTCTGTGTTCTACAGGCCTTTTCAAACTTGGAACTACAGAAAAGTACCTCACAATGAAATAGTCCTTCCTGCATTACTGATCCAGAACTGAACACAGTTCTGCACCGGCCTCCTTCCCAGTATTATCCAAAGATGTTAGAGGCTGAACTTGTGATTTGTTCTGCCACTAAGTTATAGTCTTTCCCAGTTTTGATTATTGTTGGAGGAGCTTGTTCCGGCACACCAGCCCCTTTAAGAACATCTGGCCCATCTCTGTCTCCATGTGCTGAAGAGGCAGCCTCCCAGCGATGGAAATCTCTGGCAACCATTATTATTTCAATAGCTGTCATGTTACCTGGAACTCAGTTCTCCATGCATGGTTGCCAGAAAGTATTCTTAGCAATTCATTGGTGGTATGACCCAGGGGTGGGTTCTAACTTACCTGGCTGCCGGTTCGCTTCCTCCCGTGCCGCATGCGCAGTGCAAAAAAATCCGAAAAAAGTCCCCCCCCCAAAAGGCAGAAAACAAGATGGCGACGCATGCGCAGTGCTGGAAACTCGGCTTCTGCGCATGCTCAGAAGAAAAAAACCCGGAAAAAATTCCCCCCAAACTTTTTTTTCAAAATTTTTTTTTAAAAAAGATGGCGGCGCCCACGGACCGGCACTGACCGATCCAGTTCTGTGACATCATTGTGATGTCACCAGCGGTTTGCTACCGGTTTGGGCGAACCGGTCCAAACCAGGAGGAACCCACTTCTGGTATGACCTCAAGATCCAGTAGGATAGCTAGAGTTTAGAAAATACAAGGCAAGGATGTTATTTATTTTCCCTGCCTCCATAAATCTCATCGTTTGAGCCCCCAAGTTGCATACCTAAAGAAAAACAACATGGCCCCTTAAAGACTAATCATTTTATTATACAGATACTTCTTAACTTACAACCCACAATTGAGCCCAAAAATATCTGTTGCTAAGCGAGACAGTTGTTAAGTGAGTTTTGTCCCCTTTGATAACCTTTCTGGCCAAAGCTGTTAAGCTAATCACTGCGGTTGTTAAGTTAGTACACAGTTGTGAAGTGAATCTGGTTTCCCCATTGGCTTTGCTTGTCAGGAGGCCTCAAAAGCTGATCACATGACCCCATGAACACTGCCACCGTCATAACTATGAACCGGTTGCCAAGCATCCGAATTTTGATCATGTGACTGGAGGGAGTCTGCAGTGGTTGTAAGTGTGTAAAACGGTCATAAGTGACTTTTTTCAGGGTGGTTGTAACTTTGAATGGTCATTAAATAAATGGCTGTAAGTCGAGGTCTATCTGTAGAGAAAGAAAACGCAGGTAGTCCTCGTCTTACGACCACAACTGAGCCCAAAATTTCTGTGGTTAAGTGAGAATGTGTTACATGTGTTTTGGCCCATTTTATGACATTTTTGCCACCGTTGTTAAGTGAATCACCGCCATTGATAAGTTAGTAACGTGGTGGTTAAGTGAATCTGGCTTCCCCAATGCCAGATTCACCGCATGCGCGGTAGAGACCCGAAAATCAGCTGGCTGGCAGGAGGCGCGTGCACATGCGTGGTGGAGCTTAGCTGGGGCAACGGCTCGCGTTCCCGCAGACAGGGCTCTGCGTGCCACCTGTGGCACGCGTGCTATAGGTTCACCATCATGGTCGTAGGTAATACTGTTCTCCAGTCTATAGCAAATATTCTTGCATTGCCTTGGTTGGAAGTAGAGTGAGGAAATGAGATGGCCATTTAAAAGATCTCCACCAGAAAGCACGCTGCCTCAGCCTGATTTGGGACCATTTCCGAGGCAAACCAGGTTAAGTCTGGAGATTCTGCCGCATCTCTGGCCAATCCCTGATTATTCCTGCCCCGGCGCTTGGAAAACTGCCAGTCTGTCTAGCGAACAGGGAGGTAGATAGACTAAATAGCTTCCTGGATCTTTAAAAATGTGCAGCTTCTAATCTCTTACTAATACTCTGCTCTCAAAAGTCGAGGCTGGAAATCTCCGGTTGCCGTGTTGGTATAAGAAATACAGCGGATTTACCCGGGAAAAGATTTGTGTATAATGTTGTCTCCTGGGACGGAAGGATTGAGTAAAGTTGGACCTTCCACCCCGAGTCCCTATTTTGCACCTTTGCAAATTCAGGTAGTCTTCAAATTACGACCGCAGAGGGACTTAGTGGACAACCAGTTAAATATGAGCAAGCAGTGTGCAGCAGCAACCAAAAAAGCCAATGCAATCCTAAATTGAATTAACACAGGGATACAATCAAGTGAGGTACTAATATAAAGCCTTAGTAAGACCACACCTAGAATACTGCATCTAGTTTTGGTCACCACTCTCTAAAAAGATGGTTTTTTCCCCAAGTTTTTTATTTTAAAACATATAAAAATTCAATTTTCAATTAAACTATGTTGTCTGGGTACAAATAGTTTTAGGAAATAATAATCAAAGTATTTACAACAGTATTCATTACAATAGTATTGATTTTAATATTAATAATAATGGTGATGTTTACTTAACCATTTTAACATACCTCCCTTATATCATTGCTATTAAAAAAATGTTGAGACTCTAAAAAGAGTGCAGAGAAGAGCAACCAGGATGATTAGGGGACTGGAGACTAAAACATATGAAAAACGGTTGCAGGAACTGGACATGGCTAGTCTAGTGAAGAGAAGGACCAGGGGAGACATGATAGCGGTGTTCCAATATTTGAGGGGCTGCCACAGAGAGAAAGGGGTCAAGCTATTTTTCAAAGCCAGACAAGGAATATTATTTATTTTATTTTTTATTTGTGATTCTTATAGGCCACCCTACTCCCTGAGGACTTAGGGCGGCGTACAACATATATAAGAACAGCTAAATAGTATCAAAAAATACAATAAAAACAACAATAATAAAATAGTAATTAAAAGCGATAAAACAACACAAGCAACAGTCACAATCACCCCGCCTGCAGGAAGAGCCATGTCTTAATGGCTTTCCGGAAGGCCAGCAAGGTGGGAATGATTTGGATCTCTGGGGGGAGTTGGTTCCAGAGAGCCGGAGCTCCCACAGAGAAGGCTCTCCCCCTAGGGCCCGCCAACCGGCATTGTTTGGTTGAAGGGACCTGGAGGAGACCGACTCTGTGGGACCTAACTGGTCGTAGGGATGTATGAGGTAGGATGCGGTCCCGAAGATAACCTGGTCCTAAGCCATGTAGGGCTTTAAAGATGATGATCAACACCTTGAATTGCACCCAGAGACCAATGGGCAACCAATGCAGCTGGCGGAGTATAGGTGTTACGTGGGTGTATCTGGCAACACTCACCACAGCTCGCACAGCCGCATTTTGCACCAGTTGCAGTCTCCGAATACTTTTCAAGGGTAGCCCAAACGAGAGGTGACTAGGGCATGAGTGACCGTGAGTAAAGCCTCCTTCTCCAAATAAGGTCGCAACTGGTGCACCAGGCGAACCTGTGCAAAGGCACCCCTAGCCACAGCCGTAAGATGTTGGTCTAATTTTAGCTGTGGATCTAGGAGCACCCCCAAGTTGCGAACCTGGTCAGAGGGGGATAATTTGTCTCCCCCAAAGACCAAGGAGGGACAATTGGTATAATCCTTAGGAGGCAATATCCAAAGCCACTCAGTCTTTTCAGGGTTGAGCCTGAGCCTGTTCCTTCCCATCCAGATCCTAACATCATCCAGGCAACGGCACATCACATCCACTGCCTCCCTGAATTGCGACGGGGTGGAAATGTACAGCTGGGTGTCATCAGCGTACTGTTGAAATCTCACCCCATGTCGACGGATGATCTCCCCCAGCGGTTTCATGTAAATGTTAAACAGGATGGGCGAGAGGACTGAACCCTGAGGGACCCCACATGTCAGGGGTCTAGGAGACGACCTCTGCCCTCATGTCAACACCAACTGTGACCTATCGGCGAGGTAGGAGGAGAACCACCGCAAAACGGTGCCTCCCACTCCCAGACCGCCGAGTCAGTGCAGAAGGATACCATGGTCGATGGTATCGAAAGCCGCTGAGAGGTCAAGTAGCACCAGGATGGAAGAATGACCACCATCCCAGGCTCGCCAGAGATCATCCATCAGGACGACCAAGGCAGTTTCTGTGCTGTAGCCGCGCCTGAAATCCAATTGAAAGGAATCCAGATAATCAGTTTCCTCCAATAGCCGGAGAAGCTGAAGAGCCACCACCTTCTCAACAACTTTACACAAAAAAGGCAAGTTGGAGACCGGACGAAAGTTCTTCAAGTCCGCTGGGTCCAGGGAGGGCTTCTTAAGGAGGGGTCTCACCACTGCAGCTTTTAAGGGCTGCGGTACGGATCCCTCTCTAAAAGAAGCGTTGATCACCGCCTGGATCCAGCTACGTGAAACCTCCCCACTGGCCGAAACCAGCCAGGAGGGACACGGGCCCAATAAACAGGTGGAAGAGCTCATTGCTCCCACGGTCTTGTCCACATCATCAGGAGTTACTGGCTCAAACTCGTCCCATAGAACTGGATTAAGACTCGCCCCTGTCAACTCAACTGGATCTGTCCAGCCAGAGTCCAGATTCGAATGGATCTGAGCGACTTTATCCGTCAGAAACTGCAAATTCCTTAGCTCTGCCTTGCAAGTGTTCCTCGCCACCCCCTTTTGCAAGGAGGTGGCGTGTCACCCTAAACAAGGCAGCTGGGCGCGAGTCTGCGGATGCAATAAGAGCGGAAAAATGTAAACATTTTGCCGCCCCTATCGCCACTAAGTAAGACTTAATAAAAGTTCTTAATAGTGTTCGGTCAGATTCGGCCTTACTGGCTCTCCAGCGTCGCTCCAGACGTCTCTTGTGGCGTTTCATCTCCCGGAGCTCCTCGGTAAACCAGGGGGCTTTCCGGGATTCAGTTGAATTTTGGACTAGGGTTTCAGGTATCTCCCCAAGTTCCTTCTTGAATCCTTCCGGCTCCATTAGGCGCCTGGGGCGGAACCACCTAATCGGTCCCGCCTCCCTGCGGGGGAGGAGTGGGGCTCTGAAATCCAACCTCAGTAGGAAATGATTTGACCACGACAACGGGGAGATGACTATATCCCGTAACTTCAGATCATCTCTCCACTGCCCCAAGAGAAATACTAGGTCAAGCATGTGACCTCCCTCATGAGTCGGACCCTGGATTACTTGGGTCAGGTCCATGGTTGTCATGGTATCCATGAACTCCTGAGCCACTTCTGAGGTTTCGCCAGCCGAAGGCAAGTTAAAGTCCCCCAGCACCATAAGCCTGGGGAACTCCACCGCCAAGCCCGCTATCGCCTCAAGCAGCCCAGGCAGGGCCTTGGTAACGTAGCTGGGAGGCAGGTACGCTAACAAAAGGCCCAGCTGAACCCCTAAGTCCAACTTCAAAAGGAGAGTCTCACACCCGACAATCTCCGGGGCAGGGCTCCTACGAGGATGCAGATTCCGGCGCGCTATAATAGCCACTCCTCCCCCCCCTTCCCTGGGGTCGTGGCTGATGCAGAACTGAGAACCCGTCTGGGCATACCTCAGAGAGGGCAACTCCCCCCTCCTGGCCCAGCCAGGTCTCAGTTATACATGCCAGGTCCACCCCCTCCTCAGTGATTAAATCACGTATCAGAGGGGCTTTGTTGACAATTGACCTGGCATTCAACAGCATCAGCTTGAGCCCAGGGCCCTGAAAACCCCGGTCACCAGGTATTCGGGTTGAGCAAGATGGAACCACATCGGAGGGGCCGGAACAAGGGATCGCTTGTAAACAGCGAGGTCTTATTCCCCGAGAGCGGCCCACCCCTCTGTTCCCACTATACCTACCTCTCCCTACCATGACCGAGATATTCCGGCTCTCCATCCCCCCAGCGATCCCCTCCCCCTCCCTGCTGGTCCTCCTCCCTGCCTGCAGGACATACATACCATCCACCCTTAGCCGGGGAACCGAGCCCGGACCCCCTCCACTTCTGTTTCCACACTCAGCGGAAGGGGGACGGGTCCCAATCCCGAGGCCACTCATACTCTCACATCCAAACGTTATATTTTTCCCAAGCATCCCCCACATTCATATCCTCATACTTACAACCCAGACACACGCTTCCAGGGTAGAAATTTTAAAAAGTCAACAAGAGAAAAAAATTCTGTCAATTTCATCAGTCAATTTCATTCAATTACATTCCTTAAAAACATCCAAACTCCAGACACGCCAGCATACACACTACCCCAGGGGTAAGAATTAAAAGCAGCAATGGTACAGGGAGATAATAAGAGACAATAAACATTTGCAAGCCCTCAACCAGATACAGTAGATTGTATAGATGATTATCATAAATATAATAGCCAAACTAAAGATGTCAGTCAGCCAAAGAGTCCTCTTCAAGGGGGAGAATGTTCGTCTGATCATAAATTCCCTAACTAGTCCACAGATGTTATATTTTATAAGCCTCAGGTATTCAGCCGCAAAGGCACCACGAAGAATAAGAGTCACAATTTGCCCCCAAGATGTTATGCCATCCTTGATAGTCTGCGTTATAATTTCCGGCGTAAGCCCCACAACGTCTGTTTTTTCAATGTTCGCTTTCTTCAGCAGTCACTGGGAGGATAGCTGGATTGTTGTGTTATCGTCACAAGCCCTCCACATCGCCTCCCCTGCCCGTGCGACCATCTTAGGCTTGATAGAAAAAAAGCCGAAAAACGGCCCGGCCAGACCCCACGCAATTTCCAGCCACCGTCTTCACCGGCGACCTGCTTGCAGGCTCCTGGTCGGCTGCCACAGCAACTCCACAGCCGTCTATCAAGGTGTCCACTCACGCCGCACATAACAAGGCTGAGATGGAGGTCAGGGAGATGAAAATCCTGGTTACGATGTAAAAAGCCAGGGAGGCAGGGGGAAAGCAGGGACGCTCCGTTCCGTTCAGCTTTGACCTTCCAGTTCCCGGTCGTCCCGTTTCTCTTCAAGGACCCCACCCCCACACTACTTGGTCCTTCCTCCGCTTGGTCGGTCTATCTAGGCGGGCCTTCGCGAACGGGACCTGATCACTCATCCAGGGTGGTGTTGCAGAAAGTCGCTGCACAAACCACGGACTCCCAGAAAGGTGGGGGGGGGGGTCGTCCAAGCTATAATCCAAAACTTCGTAACATGCCGGGAACAAGTTAGGGATTCTCCACTACAGAGAGTCTCTCACAACAAATCTAAAAACGTCTGGATTCGGGATTTTTCAGGGCTGTTTAATAAGTTTATTCAGTTTCCAATAATGGATGGAAACTGAACAAGGAGAGATTCAACCTGGAAATGAGGAGAAATTTTCTGACAGTAAGAACAATCAACCATTGGAACAGAAGTTGCCTTCGGAAGTTGTGGGAGCTTCATCACTGGAAGCTTTCAAGAAGAGATTGGACTGCCATTTGTCAGAAATGGTGTAGGGCAGTGGTGGTGAACCTTAAGCATACCATGCGCCAAATTTTTGCGCATAGTTCAGATGCGCCATTTATTATTTATTTATTTATTTGGTCATTTTTGCATGCTGCCCCACTCCCGTAGGAGTGGAGTGAATGTGCTCAGTGCGTGGGATCCGTGCACGTAGCCTTCCAACAAGCTCAAGACAGCGCCGCCTGCAACGAAAAACTTTATTTTTTCGCCCTACATGTTGAGCTGGTAGGCTACAAACAGCTCAAGCTGATCACTTCTTCAGCGAGAAAGTGATTCCAACCTTCTTATTGTCCGATCCCCTTCTTCCTGAATAATTCTGGAGAGCGCGTGCAGTTCGAAGTCAAACTGGAACCTGGTAGTGATGAAATGAAGCGAGTAAAGCGACCAAGGGCAGAGGAGGAAGTAGTTAGTCACAGGGCCACGTGGAAGCCCCAAACAGCGCAGGTTTTTGCGTTTTGTTTTTTTTGGTTCTCCCAACTTTTTGAGGGAAGCGCCCAAGTGGGCGGGAACCAGGGGCTGAGTCGCGAAAAACCCCTTTCGAGGTTGCGTGGCTTCTCCTCTGCCAGAAAGGCGCAGCGGCGGGAGAAATCGCTCCGGGTGGCCCCCATTTACCGCTTACCCGAGTTGGTCTCGAAACGTTTTGAAGAGGTTTCGGAGAGGGAGGAGAAATGCTGCCGGTTCGGAAGGGCCGGTCAGTCGTTGCAGAGCCGATGGAGCTGGCGGCGGTCGCAGTGCAGGGCTTTTCCCGCCCGCTTCCCCCGGCCGCCTGGATGCCGCCATTTGAGTTCTATGCTCTGTGCATGCGCAAAGCATTCTGCGCATGCAGAGAGCGTAGAAGAACTCAAATGGCGGCATCCAGGCGGGCGGGAGAAGCCCCGCACCGCGACTGCCGCCAGCTCCATCGGCTCTGCAACGACTGACCGGCCCTTCCGAACCAGCAGCATTTCACCCCTTCAGCAAAGAGACACAGCGCCTGATTCCCCCCCCCTTTTTTTCTCTAAAACTGCGTCACCTTTTCTGTCCGTTGGATGATTGCAATGCGCCACTTGCAATCATCCAATGTGCCACATTTGGCGCATGCGCCATGGTTTGGCCACCCCTGGTGTAGGGTCTTCTTGGGCTGGGGGTTGGACTAGATGACCTACAAGGTCCCTTCCAACTCTGTTAATCTGTAAACCTTAAGACATAAACCTCTGATCCAAGAGAGAAGTAAAATTGGGATATGCATTTGATTTTGGTCTAGTCATTAAGGCACCAAGCTGGAAACCGTGAGTTCTAGGTCCGCTTTAGGCACAAAAGCCAGCTGGCTTTGGGCCGATCACCAGGATACTGTGAGTTCTAGTTCCACCTTAGGAATGAAAGCCGACTGGGTGACTTTGGGCCAATCACCAGGAGACTCTGAGTTCTAGTCCCGCCTTAGGCATGAAATTTGGCTGGGTGACCTTGGGCCAATTGTCAGGAGACTGTGAGTTCTAGTTCCGCCTTAGAAATGAAAGCCGACTGTGTTAAGTCCTTGACTTACGATCATGCCAGCTGTTATATTTATTGGTTGAACTTAAACAGCAGGCGTGGGAGTCTTGGTTAGCTCTCATTGGTTCTTCCCTGGCAGCCTCCTTATAAAGAGGGGGAGGAAAGTGTTTTCAGGCAGCAGACCCATGGTCCCCTTCCCGATTACAAAAACGGGGCGTGCGGAGGCAAAAAAAGTGCATCGCGTTTCAGGCGGTGGCCAGTTCCAGCCAGCGCTGCCACCAGAAAATGCTTTCCTCCTCAATTCCCTTGATTCCCCGATGCACATTGCAGAGCTGCGTTGCCGCCTCCTCCTTCTCCGCAGACTTCTCTTTCCTCCTGGCCAGATCCGCCGCCTGAAACATGCTGTTCCAGGCAACGGGGATTGGCAAAAACAAGCCTCGCGTTTTTGGTCTTGGCAGCACTTGGAACCGGCCAAAAACCACCGTCCCCGCATTTTCATGAGGGCGCACGGCTGTCAAATTGCATCGGAGAATTGGGCCAATAGGCAGCGATGGCTGGAAAGGAGGGATGTTTTGATTTTGGGGCTCCCGCTCGGCTTGGCTCCCAGGCACGGAGAGGGCTTAGGCAGTGGCGGCGGCTCCTCACATTGCTTTTTCGCCGAAGCTGCCGTACAGATCCCCCCAGACCATCCCGAAGAGGTTCGTTCCTCAGGCTGTGCCCCCACCCTCCTCCCAGTAATCTACACCCTCTTTCCCAGCCTTGTCTCTGAGGCACCTCTCGCTTGCTGGAGGAGGGTGGGGCTACATTCGGAGTATAAGACGCACCCAGTTTTTGACCCTCTTTTGGGGAGTAAAAAGGTGCATCTTATACTCCGAAAAATATGGTATTTTTTTCTTCTTTCTCTTCTGCCGGACTGCTGTTGTTTTCCTGAGCTACCCACGTGGAGCTAATTTATTGTTCCAGCTTTTCTAGGGTCAAACCATGTCACGATGTGATTATTGTCAGTTTGTGCATCTCTATGTTTTCTGTTTTCTTGTATCTATGGTCAAGCAGACGTATGATATATTCTATTACGCATGCCTGCATTCCTGAGGTCTCCTCCTCCCTTTTTCTCCTCGCCATTTCTACCGAAGGTAGAAGTGATTTATTTCCTTAGCCGATCAAGATGTAGTTTACTAAGAATTCTTTTTATTATTTTCTACTGAAATAAATATTTTGTTAATTAGTTTTGAATCTCGGGTTTTATTTTCTAAGTAAAAATGTTTTCAAAAGGGAAGCGACGATCCATCGACCTCCGGAGGATTTATTTCTCCGCTAACATGGTAGCAGAGGATGGTTGTAAGATTTATGGCTTCCTTTGAAAGTTTTATTGCGTTTTAGGATAGTTAGCTAATTAGAGAGATTTATGACCAGCCATGTCCTCCCCGAACGGAGATAAGCCAGAACCAACTGAAACGCCAACTGCAGAAAGTTTTTCTCTGCATGAGGAAGCCTCACCAACTCTTTTTGGAACGCAGACCGAAGATATTACCGGGGCGTCTTCACAAGTGGAACAAGATTTATCTACAGAGGTTAGTAAAAGTTACCCAACCACATCGTTTGCCCCTGGGGGAAATTCTACACGTTTGGGAGCTATTCCAAAAATCTCTCAAGCCCCACAAGATGAAGAGACATCCTTTTATAGGCAGCAAATTGCCAGCCCACGAACGTCTTCCATAGGGCAGACAAGTGCTGAAAGAGAAATAAATTTAACTTATGGCCAGATGCTGCAAAAACAGCGGGAGCAGATAGATTTTTTACAAAGAGAATTACACAAGATTAAATTGCATGCATTTCATGCTGAACACCAAGATGTCCGCCTGCCTTCAGACATTCCAGACAGGGGCCATGAACAACGCCCTTGGATGGACACGTCACAATCACATGGGCAGAAATTCTTTGATGAAAGAGACTATGAATATGCTTATGCTGCACCGCCATCTAGTGGCGACAGAAGGGATCTTTTTTTCCGTGTGATTCAGGAACAAAATGAAACTCTCCATAAGCAAAATGAATTCTTGTATAAACAAAATGAAAATTTGAATAAACAACTAGAAACTTTACAAGCCCAGAACAGAATGACTCAATTGAGGCTTGATGCATTAATGCAGCGTCCTTCATTAGCTGCACAACCTTTACAGGCACAAATTGTCCCACCTGCCCAACCTATGCAAGCACAAATTGTGCATCCACCACAAGCTGGACCACCTCCTACTCCAGCACCAGGGGCCCAACTTTTGCCTACTCCAGGGCCACCACCAGCTGTGGCAGCCCAACTTTTTCCTGCTCCAGCTCTACTACCTATTGCTGCCCCTCAGCAACAGCCAGTCCAGGCACCTCCTGCAGCCCCAATTTTGCAACCAGCTCCAGCTGGTGCACTAGTTGTACAACAGCAGCCAGTCCAGGCACCTCAAGCAGCACCTCATCCTGCTCAGGCCCAAGCCTTGCCACAAGCGATTCCACAGGCCGCACCAGTGCAGGCCCCAATAGTCGCCCAACAGTCACAAATTGTTCCATTGGTTGGCGACACAAAATTAAAGCAATCGGGACAAAATTACAAAGCCTGGGTCTCTGAGATAACTATTTTGCTTCGTCGTGAAGGGACATATGACATAATCCAGAACCCCCCACAAAGGCCATAGGACGAAGCTACAAGGCTCCTCGATATTAAAGCGTCTACGAGTTTACTGATGTCAATGGACACTGAAATGCAGCAAACCTTTGTTCCTGATGTAACTGCCCAAGAAATATGGACTCAATTAGAACGTTGTTTTCGCCCAGTTTCAGCTGAGTCCACAAACTTACTTTTGTCACAATTTCATGGAACAAAACTTAAACCAAATGAAAATATGGGGGCACACTTAACAAAAATGAAGCGCATGAGGAAAGATCTCGCAGAACGTGGTTACCCAATGGACGATAACAAAGTGGTCAGTATTATTACCAATTCCTTGAATTACACATGGAGGGAGGCCATCACACAAATTAACCAAGTTCCTCTTGCTCAAAGAACTGTTGATCATTTTTGTAGAATTTTAACAGAATATGAAGCTTATATGCAGGCCACGCCCCACTTACAACTACCACCTAGACAATCCTACGAACGAACCTACGCACCAAGAGTAATAAGATGCCAATATTGCGATCGTGTGGGCCATACAAGCAGAGATTGTCTTCAATTGCAACGCACTCAAGTTCCTGTCCAGCCCAGAGGAACAGATTACAGATGTCAGTACCAGCCTAGAGGAACAGATCATAGGGACCAGTACCAGCCCAGAGGAACAGCACCGAGAAGCAGCAGAGGCAGAGGACAGCGCCGACCCGGTCCGAGGCGTGATTTCCCACCTCCATACACCATGCTAGCAATCACCAATGATACACAGCCAAAGAAATATGACCGCTCTCTTTTGTGGACTCTCGATAGTGGAGCGGCTGTTCACATTACCTACAGAAAAGAACTTTTCAAAGAGCTACATGAGCCTGAACCAGAATATCGTGAACTGTACGCATTTGGTGGCCACCCTTTCAAAGTTGAAGGAAAAGGGACTGTTTTTATTGAAGAATTAGGTACCCTAGTACCTGATGTTTATTATATTCCTACAGCTAAATGTAATTTGCTTAGTCAGAATCATTTATCTGCTGTTTTGCATTTTTATGTCCTTCATTTAGGTAACGCCAGTTATATTTTTAAAGATGGTCATATTGTTGCTGACACAATTGTGATTGGTCAGGTCTACTATTTGAGGCCAAAGGCAGAACCTCAAATTCAGGCAAGTATAAAAATCTCAATAGAGAATATCACAGGCCCAGAGAGAGATACCCCAGAGAGAGATCCTGTGAATACTCCAAAGGCTCCTAAAGCCACAAAGCAACAGGTAATCAAACCTAAGGTTCCTAATGTTAATGTTAATGCTGCAACCCCACTTACAGGTTTTCATTTACATGACAGGTGTATTCATAGGTGGCACAGAAGATTAGGCCATCCAAGCTTTGAGGTCCTTAAAAAGATGCCATTTTTCACACAAGGTTTGAATTTCAAAGGATGTAAGGTACATCTAGATTGTGCTGTTTGCAAAAAGGCAAAATCGAGGGCAGCAGCCGTTCCAAAACATGCTACACGTAAGTCAACACGCATTTTTGATTTGGTTCATACTGATATTGTGGGCCCTTATGGTCCAACTATTGGCGGTAAAAAGTATTTCTTAACTATTGTTGATAATCATTCTAGATATGGTTATGTCTTTCTTATGAAAGAAAAATCTGAAGCCTTTCAGACCTTTAGAGATTTTGCAGTTCAAATCTACAATCAACATGGAGTGAGAATCCGGAGAATCCAGAGTGATCGTGGTGCCGAGTTCACGTCTCAGCGTTTCCAGGATTGGATGCGACGAAACGGTATCCTACACCAAACATCTGCCCCTTTCACTCCGGCTCACAACGGAGTGGCAGAGAGAAGACAGGGGGTCCTGCAAACCATGATGCGCTGCCTCCTAGAAGATGCCAATCTCAAACACTCATTTTGGGGCGAAGCAGTTCAGTATGCAAATTACATTGTCAATCGTACATGGAGCAGTGTCATTGACCAAACACCTTTCTACATGTTATATGGCCGCCAGCCAGATCTTAGACACTTACACATTTTTGGTTCATATGCCATGGTCAACATTCCATTGGCCCAAAGAAGAAAAGGTGGCCCAGTAGCAAAGAGACTGAGATATATGGGTGTTGATAGCAATTCTAAATGGGGAAGATTCATTGACTCTCACAATGTGATAACAATTTCTAATTCAGCTAATTTTGAAGAAGATACAGATTGGTCCAGGATACATTCTAATGACCCTGGAGTTTATTTCCCTAGAACTGAAATTGTTGATACAGTGCAACCAGATGACCAACGTTCATCACCTGATATCCCATCCTACCACGCCGTGGATGCTGAAGCTAGCGACGCTGATGGAGATGTGGACAACAAGAAAGACGATTGGACAATTGTCCCGAGACGTTCCAAAAGAACTACAAAAGGTATTCCACCAAAGAGATACACAATGCAATTGACAAACACACCATCGCCATTGATCTGTAATGTTACACTCCCACCGGAGAACTTTTCACAAATTAAATATCTTTCTGAAGATGAACAACAAAAATGGTATGAAGCCATGCAAGTTGAGATGGATAGTTTGCAGAAACTCAAAGTATACACATCTGCAACACCTCCAACACACAAAAAAGTCATTGGCACAAGATGGGTCTACAAAATCAAACAAAAGCCAGATGGTGAATTATTATACAAAGCAAGACTTGTCGCACAGGGTTTCGCACAAAGCTATCCTGAAGATTACACAAACACTTACTCACCTACAGTGCGAACTGAAAGTGTGAAAATTGCTCTAACCACTGCTTCTATTCTTGGACTTGAAGTTTTCCAATTTGATGTTGAAACAGCTTATCTACATGCTGATCTAGATGAAGAAATCTACGTCAGGTCCGCTCCCGGCTTCCGGGACCGAGAAGGGGATACCTGGTTCCTAAACAAAAGTCTCTATGGTCTGAAACAATCAGGTCTGATGTGGTACACATGTCTAAAAGACAAACTAAATTTAATGGGCTTTATTAAGTCCGACACTGATGAATGCGTGTTCACAAAAAGGTATGGAAATATTAATGAAATTGTTCTTGTTTATGTTGATGACATTGTTTACATTGGTCCAAACAAACACATGAGTGAGAATTTTGTTAAAGGTTTGCAGAAATACTTCACATTGAAATCATTAGGACACATCAATGAATATTTAGGAGTTCACATTGAAAAAACACAGAAGGGGTTTAGCCTTTCACAAGAAGCTAAGATAGATCAACTTTTGCATCAATGCAACATGACAGATGCAACGCCTACACAAACACCTATGCAAACTGATTTTCACAATTTGAAGGATACACATAGTCCTGAGTTCAAGGATCAAACACTTTATCGTTCAGTAATTGGTTCACTACTTTACATTAGTGGATGGACTAGACCAGACATAGCACTTAGTGTTAATTTACTTTCAAGTCATGTAGGCAAAGCAACAGAGTTTCACTGGTCATGTATTAAGAAGTTATACTTGATACACACAAAACACTTCAAATTGAAGCTAGAACCAGAACATACAGATTTTGCTGACATGTATTGTTATACAGATGCAGATTGGGCAAGTGATAAGGAGTCAAGAAAAAGCACATCAGGTTACATAGTGTTCCTGAATGGATGTCCAGTTTACTGGAACGTAAGAAAACAAAATTTTATTTCCTGCTCATCAACTGAAGCAGAGTATGCATGTGTGTCTGATGCGTGTAACTTCCTAACGTGGTTCGATGCCTTAGTTACAGCTATCTGGATGAAGCCCGAAAAACCGATCACTGTGATGGAAGACAATCAATCAGTAGTTTACATTTCCAGGACTCACTTCACAGGTTCAAGGTCCAGACACATTGACATACGTTACAAGAATGTTAGAGAGTCAGTAAGACAAGGTCTCATAAAGTTAGAATATGTGCCAACAAAATATCAGATAGCTGACATTCTGAACAAACCATTACCTATTGCTCAGCATGATTACCTCAGATATTTACTGTGTGTTGAGTGACACATTATATTAGCCCAACTGACAAAGAAGGGGTGTTATGATGTGATTATTGTCAGTTTGTGCATCTCTATGTTTTCTACTGTTTTCTTGTATCTATGGTCAAGCAGACGTATGATATGTTCTATTACGCATGCCTGCATTCCTGAGGTCTCCTCCTCCCTTTTTCTCCTCGCCATTTCTACCGAAGGTAGAAGTGATTTATTTCCTTAGCCGATCAAGATGTAGTTTACTAAGAATTCTTTTTATTATTTTCTACTGAAATAAATATTTTGTTAATTAGATTTGAATCTCGGGTTTTATTTTCTAAGTAAAAATGTTTTCAAAAGGGAAGCGACGATCCATCGAGCTCCGGAGGATTTATTTCTCCGCTAACAAACCAGACGTCGTTTATCACAGCAGCTGCTATTTTCTGCTCTTTAAGATGACGGCCCTGCCTTCGTTTCCATCGTTTGAACCAGCCACTGAGACCTGGGATGATTATCTAACCCGTTTTGAGTGTGTGCTTAGGGCTGCTGACTTGACTGAATTATCCAGCTCTCGCAAATTAGGCTATTTTTAAGCTCCTGTGGTAGGGACATTTTTGCCACTGCTAGAGCCCTCACTGCCCCCCAGGAGGTGTATCTTGTTTCCTGGGACACGCTCATAGATAGGCTTCGGAATCATTATTCTCCTGCCCCCTCTAGGGTGGCGAGGAGACACGCTTTTAGACAGTGTTTTCAGAAGGAGGGCGAGTCGATAAATGATTATATTGCTGCCCTGCGTACTGCAGCTGTGAACTGTGAATTCACAGATTTGGAGGACCTCCTTCTTGATCAATTGATCTGTGGGGTCCGAGATTTGCGACTCCAGAGACGTTTACTGGCCAAAAAAGACCTTAATCTTACTACTGCATTGGATGAGGCAAGAGCTTCTGAGCTCTCTGAGAAGTCTGCCTCAGAAATGCAGAAAGCCAGACCTGTATCTATTCAAACTAGACCTCAATCTATTCACCATGAGGACTCAGACCCTGACATCTTCTCAGATGACGAACATGATGTTTGCAAACTCCAAACAGCAAGGAGAAAGCCCTCCAAAATTGATCAATCATCCCAGCAAACTTGTTTCAGTTGTGGGGGGGGGGGCATAATAGAACTGACTGTCGTTTTAGAAATGTCACCTGCCGCCGTTGCGGAAAACAAGGACACTTAGCTAGAGTTTGCAGATCTTCTTTGTTGGCATCAGCAAGAATACCCACTGGGGTATATCCCCAGAAGTTTCCTCCTGTTCCTACTTCAAGGCCACCTCCAGGATTTAGACCAAGATCTTCTCGTAGACCTTCTACTCTTCAAGAGTCATGTTATTCCACCTCTAGAGACCTTTCTCCAGTCTCTTACCATGTGAACGATGCTTCCTTGGTTGACCCCTCACAAAAGCTGTTTGTTACTATTCATATTGAGGGTCAACAATGTTGGATGGAGGTGAATACGGGGTCATCCAAAACTCTACTCTCCTGGGCTACCTTGATTCAGTTATTTCCTAATTTTGATAAGGAACGTTTAGAACCATGCCCCATTGCCCTCAAAGATTATCAAGGGAATCTAATTCCCCTTGTGGGGTGTGGGTCTTTTCTTATTTTCTATGCAGGTTTTAAAGATTACCTTCCTCTCATTGTTGTCAACGGACACTTGCCTGCCCTGCTTGGCCTTAATTGGTTCCATGCGCTTGGTCTGGCTGTCTCTGGAATCCATACTACCACCGCTCTACCAGCCTTCACCATCACCTCCGAGGGCCATATGGCATCGTTACAGAAGGAGTTTCCTGATGTTTTCGCCCCGGGGCTTGGTAAATATAATGGCACCCCAATTTCTTTTAATTTGGATCCTCAGGTGGCCCCCATCCGGTTGAAGCCTCAAAGGGTCCCATTAGCTCTAGGGCCTAGAATAGACCGTGAATTAGATAAGCTAATTTCTCAAGGTGTATTACAGCCTATTGACCATGCAAGGTGGGAAACTCCCATTGTAATCCCCCTTAAACCTGATGGGACAGTGAGAATTTGTGCTGATTACAAAGCTACATTGAACAAGGCCCTTCAGTCCAATCCATATCCTGTTCCAGTAGTGCAACACCTCCTGCACTCGTTGGGCCGGGGGTCTGTTTTCGCCAAGCTGGACCTGGCACAAGCTTACCAGCAGCTCCCGGTGGACGAGCCGACTGCCTTAGCTCAAACTATTGTTACCCACCGGGGAGCTTTTAAATGTACTACACTCCAGTTTGGCGTTAGCATTGCCCCCGGCATTTTTCAGAGCCTCATGGAAAGGCTCCTACATGGGTTGCAGGGGGTGGTGCCTTATTTTGATGATGTGCTTATTTCTGCCTCCACTCCCTCAGAACTACTCGTAAGGGTTAGAGTCGTTCTCAAGTTTAGAGAAGTAGGCCTGCGTTTGCGGCCTGATAAATGTTATTTTGGGGTCCCCCAAGTGGAATTCCTTGGGTTTCTTATCGATGGCCACGGCATTCGTCCCACCCCTTCCAAAATTGAGGCTATTCAATTGGCTCCTACTCCCTCTTCCAGGTCAGAGTTGCAGGCTTTCTTAGGCCTCCTCAATTTCTATTCGGTATTTTTACCTCACAAGGCCACCCTTGCTGAACCTCTTCACAGACTTTTAGACAACCGTACTGTATGGCATTGGGGTTCAGCAGAGGAGACTGCTTTCAGAGCAGTTAAGCAGCTTTTAACTTCTGAGGCTGTCCTTGTTCAATACAGTGACAGCCTCCCCCTGCTGCTAGCCTGTGATGCCTCCCCATACGGGGTGGGAGCGGTACTAAGTCACATCCTCCCAAATGGCTCAGAGGCACCATTGGCCTTTTATTCTCGCACAATGTCTCAGACAGAGAGGAACTATAGCCAGCTTGACCGCGAGGCTCTCGCTTGTGTTGCTGGCGTAAGAAAGTTCCACGATTATCTTTACGGGCGGCACTTTAATCTGCTGACTGATCATAAGCCCCTCCTAGGAATCCTTGCAAACAATAGGCAGAGCCCTAACGTCTTATCCCTTAGGATGTCTCGCTGGTTGGAGTTTATGGCCTCTTATTCATACACTCTCCACTACCGCCCGGGCCGGCAAATGGGAAATGCAGATGCTTTAAGCAGATGCCCATTGCCTAGGCCCGTTCAGGATCCAGCACCGACGGTCTCTATTTTGCTTGTGGATGAGGTGTCTGTGCCTGTCACTGCTTCTCATATTGCGTCCAAATCTGCGAAGGACCCTGTCCTTCTGCAGGTTTTGGACTGGGTGCGTAGGGGATGGCCATCAGTTTCCCTTTCTCCCATGTTCCAGCCTTTCTTTAATAGAAGGCATGAACTAACAGTGATGAAGGGATGCTTGCTTTGGGGGCACAGGGTGGTGGTACTTCCCAGTCTTAGAACCAACATCCTCCAATGTCTCCATAGGGCTCATCCAGGCATAGTGCGAATGAAAGCGATTGCACACAGCTATGCCTGGTGGCCTAGGATGGATGAACAAATAGAAGAGTGGGTTAATAAATGTAGGCCATGCCAGTTGTCTACGCCAAGCCCTCCTGCTGCTCCTGCCTTAGAATGGGAATCTGCTAGAGCCCCCTGGTCTCGTCTACATATGGACCTGGCAGGCCCTTTCCATGGCCAAACCTTTCTAGTATTGATAGATTCATATTCTAAATGGGTGGAGCTGACTCGAATGCCCTCCACCACTTCTGAGTCCATTATTTCAATCCTGGACCCTATTTTCGCCTCACATGGCCTCCCTGATGTACTAGTTACAGATAATAGACCACAGTTTACTTCCTCTGGGTTCAAGGCTTACCTAGCTCGGATGGGGGTGCATCATGCTAAAACTGCCCCCGCTCACCCTGCTGCTAATGGATTGGCAGAAAGGGCCGTGAGGTCTGCCAAAGAGGCACTAAGCCGTTTGGGCACCTCCAACTGGCAGGCTAGTTTAACTACTTACCTATCTGCCCAGCATACAACCCCGTGTCAGACTACAGGCCTAAGCCCTGCTGAACTCCTAATGGGATGACGCTTAAGAACCATACTCGATCGTCTCCATCCCAGGTATGTGGACTTACAACAACCCTGCAGGCAGACCACTCCTAGATTGTTACAACTGGGGGATCCTGTTTTCGCATTGAACCTAGGGATTGGGCCTAAGTGGGTCTCCGGACATATCTCTCAAGTAACAGGACCCTGTTCTTACAAGGTTCTGTTAGAGGATGGACGAACTTGGCGGCGGCACATAAACCAGCTTCGCCTCCGCGTACCTGATACCACCCAACCTTCTAGTTTGTCACCTACACTGACTCCAGTCAGCCTTCCGATCGCACCCTCGCTCACCACGGTTTCACCAGCACCTTCACCTGCTGGGATGGCTTCTCCAGCACCGGGTTCGCCTCCAGGGATGGCTTCTTCAGCGCCGGTCTCGCCTCCAAGGATAGCAGCTCCTGTCGACCCGGCAGAGGGTGAGAGCGGCGCTCCACGGTCCCTCCCTCCTTCAACTCCAGGACCGGTTCTGAGAAGGTCTGGGCGGAGCCGGCGGAATGGGCGGAGCCCTGCCTATTTGAAGGATTATGTCTGTGCGTTCTTAGGGGGGAGGAGTGTTAAGTCCTTGACTTACGATCATGCCGGCTGTTATATTTATTGGTTGAACTTAAACAGCAGGTGTGGGAGACTTGGTTAGCTTTCATTGGTTCTTCCCTGGCAGCCTCCTTATAAAGAGGAAGCTGTCAGCCCCATTCCCGTGTGTGTTTTATGTCGACCTGAATTGTTTGAAAAAACAGCTAATTTTATGCAAGCTGCCTTCTGCATCTTCATTCGAGCTAGCCGACTTCCGGCTTAACAGACTGGGTGACTTTGGGCCAATCACCAGGAGACTCTGAGTTCTAGTCTCACCTTAGGCATGAAATCCGGCTGGGTGACCTTGGGCCAATTGCCAGGAGACTGTGAGTTCTAGTTCCGCCTTAGAAATGAAAGCCGACTGGGTGACTTTGGGCCAATCACCAGGAGACTCTGAGTTCTAGTCCCGCCTTAGGCATGAAATCCGGCTGGGTGACCTTGGGCCAATTGCCAGGAGACTGTGAGTTCTAGTTCCACTTTAGGGACGAAAGCCAGCTGGGTGACTTTGAGCCAGTCATTCTTTTTCTTAGCTCAGCTCAGCTCAGCTCAGCTCACAGAATTGGAGTTGTGGGAAAAATAGGAGGAGGAAGGAGTATTAGCTATGTTCATTGCCTTGAGTTTATTTATAAAAAAATAATAAAGTCGGGATAAAACTAAACTAAACTAAATAAAATTGTGGAGCAATACCCAAATATACTCTTGTTTTCTTGCCAAATTTAGGGTCACTTCCATAGGTGGTATTGAGCCGGTTCGGACCAGTTTGCCCGAACCGGTAGCAGAAATCACGGGTGGGCCGGCCCACCTGCCCCGGCTCTATGACATCCTATGTAGGTATGTTTTTGAGGCAGGGCGCATGCGTGGAAGGCACGTGTGTGCAAAAAGCGCATGCATGGAAGCCCGGCACATGTGCGGAAGGCCGGTGTGCGCGCAAACCGGGCATGCGCATGAAGCGACTGTGCACGCGCACGGCGAACCGGTAGCACCGAAATGGGAAACCGACCCCTGGTCACTTGCTCCTTATTCTTTCCAACTCTTGAGTATTAAATGTGTTTCTAATCCAATGGCTATTAATACAACCCCAGAGTTTAAGAAGATGGATTTTTAGCTAAAAAAAATTCTGCATGCATGCATGCATGGCATCAACTTACTCTTTATTCCAAGGAATGCTGCAAATTTAAATTTGGGCTGGTCGTGGCAGAAGAAACAAAGTATAAATGGGGCTTTAAATGAGTCCAAACTGTTGATTTGCAGGCAGAATCGAGCAGAGAATATAGAATAGAATAAAATATAGAATGGAATGGAATGAAGTAGGGTAGGGTAGGGTAGGGAGTAGGACAGGACAGGACAGGACAGGAAGTAGGGTAGGGTAGAATAGAGTAGTATAGTATTGTATGGGATGGGATAGGATAGGATAGGACAGGACAGGTGGTAGGGTAGGGTAGAATAGAATAGAATGGAATAGAAAATATGGAATGGAATAGAATAGAAAAAATGGGGTGGAATGGAATAGAATAGAATAGAATAGAATAGAATAGAATAGAATAGAATAATAGAATAGAAAATATGGAATAGAATAGAATAGAATAGAATAGAATAGAATAGAATAGAATAGAATAGAATAGAATAGAATAGAATAGAATAGAAAATATGGAATGGAATAGAATAGAATAGAATAGTTGAAGGGCGGAGCCAGCGCCGGTACGGTACGGTCGCTTTTCCACAACGCTCCGTGGAAAGCACCGATCCACAGCCTATTGGAGACCCGAAATTCGGGTCAAAACCGCTCAGGTTGAGCGGTGAAGAAAGCTCGTTGTGGCGGACCGTAGGGGTTGGCGCAGACCCCACGGAAGCTACAGCACTTGTTTCTTGGCCATCGACCGTGTGGAGGCGTCCAGATGTGTCGCCATTAGCACCGGCGGAGTTATTGCTACAGGGAAGAAGACCGAATGAAGATAGTGCCATCTGGGTGAGAGGATTCTTTTTGTTCTTTTTTTTTTAAGTGAACTAGTGAAGAAACTTACATTTTATACATTGGAATTAGCTATTTTTTTTTATTCGGAAGTGGATATTTTCTTTTTTTCTTTTTTTTCTTTTTTAAAGGAAAGCTCTGGGCGCAGGAGGTGGCTTTTTGGAAGTCACTCCCATACATCAGCAGCGGAAAGAGCGTCTTGTTTTCTGGTTTTAACTTTAATTGAAATAAATTTGAGTGCCTTTTAAATTCTTTAAATTTTTTGACATTAAAACAAACAAAGTTTACTTTAGACTGAACTCTGTGGTATTTGCTTTTTGATTGTATCCTTTCTCTTTTTTCCCCCCTGTGCTGGAATATTATAGCTAAATATAAGCACAGTGCCACCTAATGTTTCAACTGGGATACAATTTGGATACTTTCTAACAAGAGAAGACAGCTGCGGATTGTTTATAATATACTATCTTACCCTAGAGAACTGTTTATACTTGACCTGAGAAAGTGTTTTGACTAAAACTAGCTTTTTGTCTGCAACTTGGGACCTTCAATTTTTGTTTTCTTTTTACTACTCTTTGATCTTTTGAATTTATTTTATTTGAATTTATATTGCTTTTATTATATTTTATTTTTTCTTCTCTCCTTGGCTATAATAAGTGGATTAGGGCGTGAGCCTGATCCACTTTGGAATTAATTTTTTAAATCTTGCTTTTTTGCTTTTTTGATATTATAGAATACATTTTTAACTTCTTTTTTTTCCTTTTTTCCTTCGTTTGGATTTGACCTAGTTTTTATTTTTATTTTTATTTTTTTCTCTTCTTCCCCTTTTTCCCTTTTGGATTTTTTGGATCCATACTTTTTTTTCCTCCTTTCTTTTTCTTTCCTTCTCTCTTTTACTACTTTTTTGGTGACTCTATTGGATTATTTTTACCCTTTCATTGGATTAGAAATACTGATTTGGATTATAAATTACGATTTGGATTACAAATACCAATTTGGATTACAAATTACGATTTGGATTACAAATTTTTGCCAAGATGACTACAATGAAGATACCATCATATTTAACATCATCATCTACTTCATCACAGAGTCCAGGGCAAAAAACCACTGATACAACGACACAAGCAGATAAATCTAATATGGAACTAAAAAACATGATGCAAGCTTTATTTGAAGATTTTACTGGCAAGATGGAGTTGAGTTTGGGGAAAGTAGAAGGAGAATTGAAGGAAGTGAGAGGCTTCTTGGAAAAAAATGAACAATGTTTACAGAAAGCAGAAGAAGAGATTCAAGAAAATATGAAAAAGATACATGAAGTAGAAACCCATCAAATAGAATCTGATAAAAGACAAGAGAAGATAAACATAATTTCTGAGATGGACCGTTCTGAATATTACTTGAGATTTCAGAATGTAATAGAAGAGAAAGATGAAAACCTAGCAGAAATAATGGTGAACATGTTGGCAGAAGCAATAGAAGAAGATAAAGATAGACTGATGAATGATATCGATGAAATTTACAGAGTTAATACTCGTTATGCAATCAGAAATAAACTACCAAGAGAGGTCCATATAAGATTCACTAAAAAGGCGCGGAGAACAGAGTTTTTACAAAAATTGAGAAATGTGACTCTTAAATACAAAGAGAAAGAAATTACAACCTTGAAGCAAGTTCCAAGAAGCGTTAGAGACCTAAGAAAGGATTATCAGTTCCTGACAAAAATTTTGATTGAAAGAATTAATTTTAGATGGCTTACACCGGAAGGGATAATGGTGTGGTGGCAAGGGCAGAGAATAAGATTGGATACAACTGATAAAGCGGAAATTTTTTATAGACAACATTTCGTATATAGTGAAGAAGAAAGAAGAGAGAAAGAGGTCAGAGAAACAAGATTACAAAAAGAAGGGACAAATGGAAAGACTAAACAACTGGCTACTCAACAAGAGGAAGAGACCCAAGAGAAGGAATTGGAAGGAGCAACAGCAATGGAGATAAGGGACCAAAGAGAAATGAGAATGATAAGATCGACTAAGGCATTAAAGTAAAAAAAGAAAATCATGGAGGATGAAATAAAGATGATTTCAATGAATATAAATGGACTAAATTCGGCTATTAAAAGAAAAAGGATATTTAATAGACTAAAAAAATTGAAGATGGATATTATTTGTGTACAAGAAGTACATATTAAGCAGCAACATAAGACATTTTTAGAATGTGAGAGACTTGGAGAATTATATACAACACTAGTAGACCAAAGTAAAAAAGGAATAGCATTATATATACAGAAGAAAATATCTTCAAGGTGCATATATAATGATGAAGATGGAAGGATTCTTATGGTAGAAATAAAAATAAACACTAAAATTTTTGTGTTGGTTGCTATTTATGCCCCGAATGAAAATCAAAATTTTTTTAATATAAAGTTACATCAGAAGATAGTCGAGTTAGCTTATGAGAACATATGTATACTTGGAGACTTTAATGCTATTTTAAAAGCAGATCTGGATTACAAAACATCAAAAAAATAAAAATAAAACACAAAGGAAAAAATTACCAAAATCATTCTTCACCATGGTGGAGGAACATGGTGAATTCTTCACCATGGTGGAGGAATTTGATGCCTGGAGACAGAGATTTCCTGAAGACAGAGATTTCCTGAAGATAAACAATTTACTTTTTATTCTTTCACACATGTCTTGGTCAAGGATTGATATGATGTGGATGTCCCTGGAAATGTTAAACAATATACAATATATAAACATTGAATCTAGCACCTGGGCTGATCATAACCCAATAGTAGTAACCTGGAAAGGGAAAAGAAAAAGAAATAGATGGACATTAAATCAAGAAATATTAAATGAAAAAGAATTTCAACAATTTATAGAGAAAGAAATGAAATTCTTCTTTAAAGAAAACAAAAAGAATGATATATCTTTACAAACGGTCTGGGACGCAGCTAAAGCATATTTTAGAGCAGTGCTCCCCAACCTTTTGTCACCCTCAGCACACCATAGCCTCTCCCAAAATTCCACGGCACACCACATACAAAAATTGGATAAAAAACAAATATAATCTTCAAAATATCATTTTGAAGAGTATAATAGTATAGGAATGTCAAACTGGGCATAACAGAATTACTTGATTTATTATTTTATTTGATAATTAGGTAGGTCAGTGGTGGCCAACCTTAATGATACCATGCGCCAATTGGCCCAGGCATCCTGGGTGGGCGGGCCCGCCTGGATGCCGCCATTTGAGTTTTGCCCTCTACGCATGCGCAGAACGCTGTGCTCATGCACAGAGGGCAAAAGACCGCAAATGGCGGTGTCCAGGTGGGCGGGGGAAGCGGCCGGGGGCCGCTTCCCCCACCTGCTTCTTCGGCTTGAGTTTTAAAAGAAAGCAAAACGTGGGTGGGAGAGGCAGGTCTTGCTCATTAAGCCTCACTGCAGCGGCCAGCGAGGCTTAATGAGCAAGACCTGCCTCTCCCGCCCACGTTTTGCTGTCTTTTATAATTCAAGCCGCCCAAGGCAGCCCAGAGCAGGCGAGTCAATCCAGCAAGTGAGGAGGTGTCGGCAAGAGGCGGAGCTTGGCGACAAGGAAGTTTGCTGGCTTAAGAAGCAGACATCCCTGTTGCCCTCCCTTTCGGCTCCGCCTCTTGCCGACGCCTTCCTCACTCACGCCCTGCCAAGCCCCAAATCAAGCCAGCCCTAGTGCGAGATGCGTGAGACTGCGTTCCAGGCTGTATGTGGAAGCTGAAGAGCCTTACCGGTAGTTTGGGAGAAAGAAAGTTTTTTGCTGCTTCTGCTTTTGAGTGCACTGAAGGAAAGCAGCAAAAAACTTTCTTTCTTTCTCCCAAACTACCGGTAAGGCTCTTCGGCTTCCACAAACAGAAGCGGCAGGGAGGAGGACTCGCACCCTGCCCCGTCCCGCCGCCTGCCAAGCCTCAAATCAAGCCAGCCTGCGACTAGAGTTACCGGGAAAAGTCCCAGGTAGGACGCGCGCCCCGTCCCGCCCGCCAGACCTGCCCCGCCCGCCCTGCCAACCCCCAGCACGAGACGCGTGTCCTGTCTGGGACTTTTCCCAGTAGCTCCAGTCGCGTTCCTTGCTACTGTAATAGCGTCCAGAGCAGAACAGCCCCTTCCAAAAGATAACATCTCGCGAGACGTTATCTTTTGGAAGGGGCTGTTCTGCTCTGGACACTATTAGCAAGGAACGCGACTGGAGCTACCAGGAAAAGTCCCAGGTAGGACGCGCGCCCCGTCCCGCCCACCAATCCTGCCCCACCCGTCCTGCCAATCCCCAGCACGAGACGCGTGTCTTACCTGGGACATGCCCCGGTACCTCCTCCTCCCGTTCCTCGCTGTTGTGTCCAGGGCAGTAGGTCTGCTCATTAAGCCTCGCTGCAGCAGCCAGCAGGCTTAATGACCAGACCTGCCTCTCCCGACCGCGTCTTGCTGTCTTTTAAAACTCAAGCTGAGGCAGCAAGTCACGCGGGCGGGAGAGGCGTCAGCCATTGGATGATTGCAATGCGCCACTTGCAATCATCCAATGCGCCACATTTGGCGCATGCGCCATGGTTTGGCCACCCCTGAATGACGTGAGCTTTTGCCGCGGCACACTTGGCATGGCCTCACGGCACACCAGTGTGCCACGGCACACTGGTTGGGGAGCACTGTTTTAGAGGACTGGCGATGACATACACTGCTAAACTAAATAAACAAAGACGAGAAACTCAGAAGAAAATAGAAGAAGAATATAAAGATTTAGAAAAGAAGCTTCAAAAAGATACACAAAATAATAAGATTAAAATAATGATGGATTTAGGAAAACATAAATTAAACATGATTGAAAATGAAGATGTTGCAAGAAAAACAAAAAATGCTAAACAAATTTTTTTTGAACTTGCCAATAAACCAGGGAGATGGTTAGCATATAAAAAAAAGAGAAAGAAAAAAAATGGATAAAACAATTGGAAGACATGGACGGGAACATTAGATATAATGATGAAGGGAGGGAAAGATAGCATGGATATACTATAAAGAATTATATGAACAAGAGAAAATAGAAAGTAAAAAAATAGACCAATATTTGGAAGAGATGGATTTACGAAAAATATCAGAAAAATATAAGAATTTATTAGAAGAAAAAATTACAATGTTGGAACTGTCAGCGGTAATCAAAAAACAGAATAATGGCAAGGCTCCGGGACCAGATGGAATACCGGCAGAAACGTATAAAATTTTTGAGGAAACGTTTGGAGTTGTAATGTTAGAAGTATATAATGAATTAATGATGGAAAACAAAATACCTGATTCTTGGACAGAAGCATTTATAACCTTGATTCCAAAAGAAGGAACTGAATTACAAAAAATTAAGAATTATAGGCCGATTTCACTTCTAAATGTGGACTACAAGATATTTGCCTCGATAATAGCAAATAGATTCAAGAAATTTTTAAATGACTTTATACATCCCGATCAAAATGGATTTTTACCCAAAAGACAAATTAAAGATAGTATGTGCATGATTTTAAATGCTCTAGAACAGTGGTTCCCAACCTTTCTAATGCCGCGACCCCTTAATATAGTTCCTCATGTTGTCGTGACCCCCAACCATAAAATTATTTTCGTTGCTACTTCATAACTGTAATTTTGCTACTGTTATGAATCGTAATGTAAATATCTAATATGCAGGATGTATTTTCATTGTTACAAATTGAACATAATTAAAGCATAGCGATTAATCACAAAAACAATATGTAATTATGCCAGATCAGAAATTCTCGGGCCAGTCTTTGCAAGAGCACAAGTAATATCATCTTCCACAACAAGTCTACTTCTGTATTTAGACTTGATAACCAACAAGTGTACAGCAATATTTCTCAATCTCAGCAACTTTTTAGGTGCCTGGACTTCAACTCCCAGAATTCAAACCAAAGCTGGCTAGGGAATTTTGGGAGTTGAAGTCCAAGTATATTCAAGTTGTTGAGGTTGAGAAATTGTGGCTTGCAGTGTCGAAAAACTAGAAATCAGATAAGCTTCCAGCAAAGTAATCCCTGTTTAGTAGCTTTCTCCCAGGACTCCAAAGTTTCAGGAGGCAAACAGGGCAAAAAAACCCATGATTGGTCCAAAAACGTTGCCAGGGTCCCCAAAGCCAATTTCCTCTTTTAAGCTCTTTCTTCTTAAAACAGCCCCATATTCCTTCCTCCCCCATGGGGCCTGCTCACCCACCCTTTCCAAAACCCCTGCAAAGACAACAATTTTAATTTGCAAGGCTCTTCTTTCAACAGTTTCTTTCTTTCTTTCTTTCCCTCTCTCACTTTTTTCTCTTCCTTCCTCCCAACCTTCCTCTTCTTTCTTTCTTTTTCTTTCTTTCCCTCTCTCTCACTTTTTTCTCTTCCTTCCTTCCTTCCTCCCTCCAAACCTTCCTCTTCTTTCTTTCTTTCTTTCTTTCTTTCTTTCTTTCTTTCTTTCTTTCTTTCTTTCTTTCTTTCTCTCTCTTTCTTTCTTTCTTTCTTTCTTTCTTTCTTTCTTTTCTCTTTCTTTCTTTTCTTTCTTTTTCTTTCTTTCTTTCCCTCTCTCACTTTTTTCTCTTCCTTGCTTCCTTCCTCCCACCCCCCCACCTAACATTCTTCTTCTTCCTCTTCTTCCTCTCCTTCCCTTCCTTCCTCTCCTTCCTTCCTTCCTTCTCTTTTCTCTTCTTCCCTCTCCTAGCCCTCAGCACCGCAAGATCCACGCGTGCCAAACTCTCTGGCAACCCGGACAAATAAGCGCATTGTGATTATTCAGTCACTCCAGGAAAGCGGAGCGAGCAGGGAGGGGATCCTGCCCGCCCTGCCTACACTTGTACCATAGCCAGCCTGCCCCACAGAGCCGACCTTGTCCGGGGAACCAGCCAGCCAGCCATCCCACCCCACCCTCGCCTCGCCTTCTCCAAAAGGCGCCCTCCGCTTGGGGGCAACCCTTTGGACAAAGCTCCCCGATGCAAAAAAAAAAGGCTGGCCCCAAGAGACCCGGACACGCCCCGGAGAGAGCAGCCCTGGAAACCCGGCCATAATTTCCTGCTTCTCCCCCACCCCTCTGCACCCCTTCCCCAGTCCAATCCATACCCCACCCGGGAGATGGGGGGCTGCAAATCCCCACCACCGCGCAGCGATCCCGTCCACGACTCCTTGCTCCCCATTGCGCCAGGGGTGGGATCCTACTGGTGCGGTCCAGTGCGGAGCTCCGGTAAACACCCGCCGATACCCCAATATGCGTGCGACTGCTCCGGTACCATCTCCACCGGGCAGTCGTGCGCGTCGCCATCTCTTTTTTGTGAATTTTCAGGAGATTTTGCTTCTGCGCATGCACGGAAGCAAAATCGCGCCGAAATCTCACGAGGGGACACGCGCGCGCGAGATTTCAGTGAGATTTTGCTTCTGCGCATGCGCGGAAGTAAAATCACGCCAAAATCTCTCTCTCGCGCGCGTCCCCTCGTGAGATTTCGGCGCGATTTTGCTTCCGCACATGCGCAGAAGGAAAATCGCGTGAGGGGGTGCGCGCGCATAGCGTGCGCGCGCGCGACAAAGCACGAAGGACCGCGGAGCAGCGCACCGGTCTGGGTAAGTGAGCATCTCACCCCTGCATTGCGCGTCTCCAAAAGCGCGCTTTGGAGAAGTTGCCCAACAGGAGGAGGGTAGAGCTGGAAGAAAAGGGGGGGGTCTGCCAGTCATAGGGACCCCCAATTAGAAACCCTCTCCCCCTGCTCTCTCTCCTCCCTCCTGGAGACCGCCAGCTACAGAGCCCGCCTCTGCATCGCATTGCCAGCTGTCCTTTTCTGCGGCAGAGGAAGAGCCCGGGCGGGCTTGCAAGGCGGGGCTTGGGCAGCTCGGGATCCTCCTGCCTTCCTTCCTGCTCACTCGGCCGCCTCTGGGGCTCCTCTCCGTCCCGGTGGCGGCGCTTTTCCCTCCCCAAGCGCACCCGGGGGGACCCTCTCCAAAGCCGGCCGGGCGCCCCGGGCGCGCTGTTGCGCACCTTGTAAATGTTGCCGTAAGTGCCGGAGCCAATGCGCTGGATGAGCTCGTAGCGCAGCCGCGGGTCCTGCAGCGAGACGTCCCGCAAGGCGCTTATGGTCCCCTCGCCCAGCCGCCTTTTCAAAAATTCCCCTTTGGGCTGGAGGACAATTCCTTCAAACTCTTCTGTTCCTACTTCATTCTTTGCAAATTTGATTCATGAGAAGCATCAAACTCTCTCCTTCCTTACACCCGTTTGTCCTCTTGGGTTTATATGGGTTTATATGTCTTCTGCTTTAAGAACTAAATTTTATATTTTATTAAATCCTCCCACCCAGACACTCCCTGCTACCCCCTCCGGCATCCCCGTCTCCTCGCTTGCCATGTCCCACATCTCCGACTACAGCTGGGACTCGTAAACCGGGCCGGCCGGGGCTCGCGGCGGCAATTTCTTCCCGCTGGTGTCGAAGGGAAAGGGAGTCACGGGGGGAACGGCCAGCCAACAACCACTTAAGTTTAACAGTGCATGACGGCGGGAAGGAGGACAGCCGGGTCGGGCTCGTCTGTCTGCCCTCTCGCCCTCGGCTGGCGCGGAGACCCAGCAAACAAAGAGGCAAACAGGGAGGGAGGGAAGAGAGAGACTGAGAGATATTAGCACAGGGCTAGCCTGATCATACGGAGCAGGGCGGCGGCAATGGACCATGCTCCGGCACCACCTCCTTCTCCAGTTCCCTCCGGCTTAGCTCCTCCTGCCCCCGGCGGTGGCACCCTCAGCACCGAGGCTGTCTGATCAGGCTAGCCCTGCGCTAATATCTCTCAGTCCCTCTCTTCCCTCCCTCCCTGTTTGCCTCTTTGTTCACTGGGTCTCCGCACCAGCCGAGGGTGAGAGGGCAGACAGACGAGCCCGACCCAGCTGTCCTCCTTCCCGCCGTTGTGCGCTGTTAAACTTAAGTGGTTGTTGGCTGGCCTTTCCCTCCCATGACTCCCTTTCTCTTCGACACCAGCGGGAAGAAACTGCCGCTGCGAGCAGGAGACAGGGGCGGCCACAGATGTCTTAAGCACCGCCTTGCACTCTCCAGCGCGCAATCTTGCGATGCCTCGCCCCTTAGCGGATGCCTTCAAAGCTCGGCCGCCAGGTGTCACAAACGCCTCTCGCCGAATGGCACCTCTCCCAACCAATTGGAGGGCTCGGGTGAGTTGAGCCGATATGGCCAGGCTTGTGGCAGTGGGGGGGGGGAAGCTGAGGATGCCAGCGCGACCCCTGGGAAATGGCCGTTCGACCCCCAAAGGGGTCGCGACCCCCAGGTTGGGAACCGCTGCTCTAGAATATTATGAACAACATAGCAATAGCACTTAGACTTATATACCGCTTTATAGTGCTTTACAGCCCTCTCTAAGTGGTTTACAGAGTTCAACATATTGCCCCCAACAATCTGGGTCCTCATTTTACCGACCTCAGAAGGATGGAAGGCTGAGTCAACCTTGAGCCAGTGAGATTTGAACAGCCGAACGGCAGCTAGCAGTCAGCTGAAGTAGCCTGCAGTGCTGCACTCTAACCACTACGCCACCTCGGCTCTTCCTGGTAAACAAGTAGCTCTAATGTTTCTAGATGCACAGAAAGCTTTTGACAACGTGAATTGGCAATTTATGATAAAACAACTACAAACTATGGGTTTTGGACAAAAATTTATTGGGGTAATTGAATCAACATATACTAAGCAATCTGCCAAAATATTATTAAATGGCAAAATGACAGAGAAAATTGATATAATGAAAGGAACCAGACAAGGCTGCCCTCTATCACCATTATTGTTCATCTTAACTCTGGAGGACTTAACTAGGCTTGTAAGACAAGATAAAGATATAAAAGGAATAAAAATTAAAAATGAAGAATATAAATTACAAGCCTTTGCTGATGATTTAGTGTTCATATTGGAAGATCCACTAGAAACAGGATCAAAATTATTATATCAAATAGAACGATATGGAGAGGTGGCCGGATTAAATATTAACAAAGATAAAACAACACTTTTAGTTAAAAATATGACAGAAAAACAAAAAAAGAAATTGTCTGAAATTTTAAAGATACAAATTGTAAAGAAAGTTAGATATTTGGGGATTCAACTATCTGCAAGATGTTTAACCATTAAAGAAGATAATTATATAAAATTTAAAAAACAGATTGAAACAGATTTGGATAAATGGAAAAATCTCCAATTATCACTTATGGGCAGAATTGCATTGATTAAGATGAATATATTACCTCGTTTACTATTTTTGTTTTCGACAATTCCAATAAAAATAGAAAAAAATTACTTCAAGGAGATAAATGCAATGATTTTGAAGTTTATTTGGCAGGGGAAAAGATCAAGAATAAATTTTAAAATGTTACAAGATGCTAGGACTCGAGGTGGCTTTGGACTTCCGAATTGGGAACTTTATTACCAAGCAGCGATATTGACATGGATGAGAGAATGGATCTTATTAAGAAACCGGAGATTGTTAACACTAGAAGGGCATGATATGCATATTGGTTGGCACGCAATTATATGGTATGGAAGAAATAAAATACACAGCTATTTCCAAAGACATTACATAAGGAACTCTTTATATTTAGTATGGGAAAAAATAAAAGCTAAACATTATATGAGTGTACCGAATTGGGTATCAATAATAGAAGCATTAATACATCCAAGCAGAGTGAATTGGCAAAATATACCAAGGTATAAAGATATTTTGACAGATGAAGGAAAATTAAAATCGACTCAAGAATTAGAAGATCAAGGAATTAAAATGGATTGGTTTATGAGATTGCAAATACAAACAAGATACGAAAAAGACAATAAAATGGAAGGTATTAACTTAGAGAATACGGAATTAGATACAATACTTATAGGATCAGATGAAAAATTAATCAAGAAACTGTATAACTATCTACTCTATGTGGACTTAAGAGTTTGAACAAGTTAAAGAAACAATGATAAAATGGGCTCAGAACTTTGGCTACACAATAGAATTAGAAAAATGGAATCAACTCTGGGAAAGGAACTATAAATTGACTATGGCAACAGCATATAAAGAAAACATGTACAAAATGTTTTACAGATGGCACTTCTCACCAGATAGATTAGCTAAAATGTTCAAAAACAGGACTATGAAATGTTGGAAGTGTCAGCAAATACCAGGTACTTATTATCATATGTGGTGGACTTGCACAGAAGCTAAAAACTATTGGACTCTAGTTAAGACTTGGTTAGGAAAAATGCTGAAACAAAATATAGAGTTGAGACCTGAAACTTTCTTGTTGGGGATTATACCGACTAAATTTAGTAAAGAAGATACTTATTTGATTATACACGTGTTGACAGCAGCTAGAATTACGTTTGCACAAAAATGGAAAGGAACCAAGGCTCCATCTGAAGAGGATTTAATTAAGAAAATTTTGGATTGCGCTGAGATGAACAGAGTGACAATGAAAATTAAATACAAAGAGGACTCCGATTATTATAATGTTTGGATGAAGTTTTACAATTGGTTAGAGAATGAATATAGCTGAAAGTTAAGATAGAATAATTATTGTACTTAAAAGATAAGGAAATGAACTTGGATAACCCAGATGGAAAAATTATAATAGATAAGGAGGTAGCAGTATAATACTATAAAAATATACCTGGAAATAATAAATTTGAAATAGATTTCTAATATAGAAGATATAAAAATAGTAAATGTCAAATGTAAGTTAAAGAAATGCATTGCTTATCTGTCTTTTAAAATTGATTAAAAATGAATACACTCAGGAAAGGAGAAGGAGGAGGAAGAGGAAGTAGTAGTGGGGAGGAGAGAAGGAAGAACGTAGGTAGAGAAGGAAGGTATAAGAGTGAGAAGGATAGAGGGAAGAAGGAAGTAGAGAGGGGAGAGAAAGAAGAAAGTAGAAAGAAGAGGAGGAGGATAGAGGGAATGGAGTGATTGGATTTGACATAGTAGGACAGATGGGCAATTTAGTAATGATATTAAAATGTTATATTTGAATTTTGAATACTAGAAATATATAAAACTTATAAAAAATTTCTTTTGATAATATATTATGGTATATGTATTGATGCTTATATGAAGAATGTTAAAAAATAAAAAAAAATTAAACGAGAATAGAATAGAAAATATGGAATGGAATGGAATAGAATAGAATAGAATAGAATAGAATACTAGAATAGAAAATATGGAATGGAATAGAATAGAAAAAATGGGGTGGAATAGAATGGAATGGAATAGAAAATATGGAATGGAATGGAATAGAATAGAATAATAGAATAGAAAATATGGAATAGAATAGAATAGAATAGAAAATATGGTGTAGTAATATATGTACAAAAGATATTGAGTCTAAAGAAATAAAAGTAGATTCCAAAGGAAGATATATAATGGTTGAAATTGAAATAGGGGGAGAAAAAATATTATTAGTGAACATATACGCACCCAATCAAAAACAAAAAAACTTCTATCAACAGATACATGAGAAACTAACGACAACTAAATATAAAAATATATGTTTAATAGGGGATTTTAATGGTATAATAGATCCAAAAAGAGACTACATAACAGGGAAAAACAAAAAAATTAACAAAAATACATTACCAACTACATTTAAAGACATGATAGAGGAGTTGAATTTGACAGATACATGGCAATTATTATACCCTAAAGACAAACAATATACATTTCATTCAATACCACACCAATCCTTTTCAAGAATAGACATGGTCTGGACAAATAAAGAAATGTGCAAGAACATAGCATCGGTGGAGATAGCCCCAAACATATGGGCAGACCATAATCCCTTAATAGTAACATGGAAAGGGAAAAAGAAAGGAATAAGGAGATGGACTCTGAACACAAAAATACTTCAAGAAGATGAATACATACAAACAATTACCAAAGAAATAAAATTATTTATGAAAGAGAATAAGAAACAGCCTACAACCATACAAAACTTATGGGATACGTTAAAAGCTTATATAAGGGGAATTACAATTGCCTATACGGCAAAGAAAAATAGAGAAAAATGGCAGGAATACAACGAAAAAATAAAGGATATTCAACAGTTAGAAAAAAGACTACAAAAAGAACCAAAGGAAGAGAACACACATAAATTATTAATGGAAACTAGACATAAATTGAACTTAATTGAACAACAGGAATATTTGAAGGACATTAGGCTTACAAAACAAACATTCTTTGAAACAGCAAATAAACCCGGTAGATGGCTGGCTTATAAAATTAAAAAGGAAAAAAGCAATAGAATTATAAATCAATTGATGGATACAAATGGGGAAATACAACACTCAGATGAAAAAATAAAAGAAATTGCCACAGAATATTATAGAGATTTATACAGACAGGACCCAGTGGAATTAAATAAAATAACAGAATATTTAAAGGAAATTAGTATGCCGCAAATAGAGGAAATTGATAAGGAAATGTTAAACAGGGATATTACAACACAAGAAATCCAAAATGCAATCCAAAAACAAAACAACAAAACACCAGGACCGGATGGATTTCCAGGAGAATATTACAAAAAATTGAGTATAGTACTAGAGGATATTTTATTAGAGCTATATAATGAAGCATTAACAGGAGCTAGGATACCAAACATGTGGAGGGAAACATATATCACCACGATTATGAAAGAAGGTACCGAGAAAAATCATATACAAAACTACAGGCCAATTTCATTATTGAACACAGATTACAAAATTTTCATGACAATTATGGCAGAAAGAACCAAAAAATACTAAATAAAATTATTTATTCAGATCAAAACGGATTTTTACCAATGCGGCAGATAAAAAATAATACAAGAACCATTTTAGACATATTGGAATATTATGAAGCGCATCCAGAAAAGCAGGTTGCCCTAGCTTTCCTGGATTTGCAAAAAGCGTTCGACAACGTAAATTGGCAGTATATGATAGGTTTGATCAAAGAGATGAAATTTGGCGACAAATTTGAAAAGATTATAGAAACAATCTATACCTCCCAGTCAGCCAAGATTATGATAAATGGGGACATGACACAATTTTAATTTAATTTAATTTAATTTAAAGTTCTTATAGGCCGCCCAATCCCGTAGGACTCAGGGCGGCGTACAACATGAATAAGAACAATATACATAATACATAAATTTAAAAAACATTTCATAATTTTAAAAAGAACATTCATTCATGGGGGAATCCAATCTTCTTCACCCCGCCTGCCGGAAGAGCCATGTTTTTACGGCTTTGCGGAAGGCCAGTAGAGTGGGGATAGTCCGGATCTCTGGTGGGAATTGGTTCCAGAGAGATGGGGCTCCCACAGAGAAGGCTCTCCCCCGTGGACCCGCCAACCGACATTGTTTGGCTGATGGGACCCGGAGGAGGCCCACTCTGTGGGACCTAACTGGTCGTAGGGAGGTATGTGGTAGGATGCGGTCCCAGAGGTAACCTGGTCCTGAGCCATGTAGGGCTTTAAAGGTCAAAACCAACACCTTAAATTGCGACCGGAGACTAATAGGCAACCAATGCAGCTGGCGGAGAATGGGTGTTACGTGGGTGTATCTCGGCACACCCACCACAGCTCGCGCAGCTGCATTCTGTACCAATTGCAGTCTCCGGATGCTCTTTGAGGGTAGCCCCATGTAGAGCGCGTTACAGTAGTCCAGCCGTGAGGTGACAAGGGCATGAGTGACTGTGAGCAAAGCCTCCCTCTCCAAGTAGGGTCGCAATTGATGCACAAGACGGATCTGTGCAAAGGTCCCCCTAGCCACAGCTGAAAGATGTTGCTCCAATTTTAGCTGTGGGTCTAGGAGAACACCCAAATTGCGAACCCGTTCTGAGGGAGTCAATTTTTCTCCCCCAAGAACCAAGGAGGGACAGTCGACATGATCCCTGGGGGGCAATAATCACAGCCACTCAGTCTTGTCAGGGTTGAGTTTGAGTCTATTCACTCACATCCAGACCCTCACATCGTCCAGGCAGCGGCACATTACATCAACTGCTTCACTCAACTGACACGGGGTGGAGATGTACAACTGGGTATCATCAGCATACTGTTGATACCTCACCCCGTGTCGTCGGATGATCTCACCCAGCGGTTTCATGTAAATATTAAACAGGATGGGCGAGAGGACCAAGCCCTGTGGCACCCCGCAAATCAGGGGCCTAGGGGCCGACCTCTGCCTCCCTGTCAACACCGACTGCGTCCTATCGGAGAGGTAGGAGGAGAACCACCGTAAAACGGTGCCTCCCACTCCCACCTCCCCAAGACAACGCAGAAGGATACCATGGTCAATGGTATCGAAAGCCGCTGAGAGGTCAAGTAACACCAGGATGGAGGAATGACCTCCATCCCGGGCTTGCCAGAGATCATCCATCAGAGTGACCAAAGCAGTCTCCGTACTGTAGCCGCGCCTGAAACCCGATTGAAAGGGATCCAGATAATCAGTGTCCTCCAATAACCGCAGGAGTTGGAGCGACACCACTTTCTCAAAAACTTTACCCACGAAGGGTAAGTTGGAGACTGGACGGAAGTTCTTTAAATCCGCTGGGTCCAGGGAAGGCTTCTTGAGGAGGGGCCTCACCACCGCAGCTTTTAAGGGCTGCGGGATGGACCCCTCTCTCAAAGATGCGATCACAACAGCCTGGAGCCAGCCGCGTGTCACCTCCCTGCTGGCTGAGACCAGCCAGGAGGGGCACGGGTCCAATAAACAAGTGGAGGCGCTCATCGTTCCTATGGCCTTGTCCACATCATCAGGAGTGATAGGCTCAAACTCATCCCACATAACAGGACTAAGACTCGCCCCTGTCATCTCAGCTTGCCCTGTCCAAATGGAGTCCAGGTCTGTCCAAATCTGAATGACTTTGTCCGCCAGAAACTGAGAAAATTCCTCAGCTCTGCCCTGCAAGGGATCTTCGCCTCCCTCCTTGGCTAGAAGGGAGCGAGTCACCCTAAACAGGGTGGCTGGGCGGGAGTCTGCGGACGCAATAAGGGCAGAAAAATGCGAACATTTTGCCGCCCGTATCGCCACTAAGTAAGACTTAATGAAAGTTCTTAAAAGTGTCCGGTCAGACTCAGCTTTACTAGCTCGCCATCGTCGCTCTAGGCGTCTCTTTTGGCGCTTCATCTCCCGGAGTTCCTCGGTGAACAAAGGGGCCCTCCTGGATCCGCTGCCCCGGAGAGGCCGCAAAAGCGCAATCCGATCTAAAGCCCCTGTTGCCGCCAGGTTCCAGGCAGCCACTAGAGCCTCAGATGAATTGTGTACCAGGGATTCAGGTATTTCCCCAAGTTCCCTCTGAAATCCTTCGGATTCCATTAGGCGCCTGGGGCGGAACCACTTAATCGGTCCCGCCTCCTTGCGGTGGAGGAGTGGTGCCATGAAATCCAACCTCAGAAGGAAATGATCTGACCATGACAAGGGTACTGTGACTAAACCCCCCAGCCTCAGATCATCTCTCCTTTAAAGAGATCTTTAAAGGAGTACGTCAGGGATGTCTGATGTCACCTCTGCTCTTTATTCTAACATTGGAAACATTACTAAATAAAATTTGAAATAATCACAAAATTAAGGGAACAAAGATTAGAAATCAGGAATATAAATTACAGGCATTTGCCGATGATCTCGTATTTTTCATAGAGGAACCAATTGAAACAGGACAAAAATTGATTAAAGAGATTGAGGAATACGGAAAATCGGCAGGATTGAAAATCAATAAACAAAAAACTAAATTATTAACAAAAAATATGACAATAAAACAAAAAGATGAATTGGAAGGGAAATTAGGTCTACAAACAACCAAAATAATTAAACATTTAGGGATAATATTAACGAATAGATGTTCATCCATTAAAAAAGACAATTACGACAAATTAGTAAACCAAACGAGATTAGAATTAGAAAAATGGAAAAAATTACAGTTATCATTATTAGGGCGTATAGCTGCGATCAAAATGAGTATACTGCCTAAAATACCAGAAGGAAGAAGAATGGGGGATTTACAGAACCAGAGTGATATTTGCAATTTGGATTCATTTGTGATACAAGGAGAGATAAAGGATCAGAGTCAGACCAGAGCAGCAGCTATATTTAAGGATGAATCAACACAACAAAAAACCAAGTTGACAACTCAAGAAATTATCAAATCACAAGCGGGTGGAAGAGTTGGATTTAAAGGTCAAATGAGAAGAAGGAACAACTAGAATTTGGCTTTAGTATGGGTAATCATAGGCCAGATGGAGAGAAGTCTTAAAATTGTATCTAGCACTAAGAGGACAATTTGATAATAGAAATAAAAGATAATAGTTAAATGCATATAGAAAGGTTGTATAAAGTGCTAATGGAATTATTTTGAGAAAATGAGTTTAAGGATTGTATGAAAATTGGGTTAAAATACTGGAGAAATTATAAGGATGGTAATATGGGGAAAGACCAAATTTATAATCTAAATGTGGGTAATATGAAGATGTTATGTATATTTGCATATGATGGTTATATTAAGAAAAGAAAGAAAGAAAACCTAGGCCTTTTGGATAAAAATATGGGGGACTATTTAAAATATGTTACAGAAAATATTAAGTTTATAACATAACTTTTCCTGTTGAGAACAACTATGGACTATACTGTAATTAAGCAAGATGACTCTAAATGCCAGGTATGGCATGCCATCACGGAGGTGTAGTGCTGAAAGAAGGATCATTTATTATTGAGGAATTGATGTCGACGGTAGCGCATCTGGCTGGATGGTGAAGAAAAATTTCCCTTTTCTTTTTTTGTATTACCATATTATATTCTAAGGACTATTTAAATGAAAGATATATAGTTACAATTTCATATATTGGAATGTTAGATTACCAATGCTATAGACTTAATTTTTAGATTATGTTTTAAAAGTTTTGAGTAATCAGGAGTTAAAGAACTAGAGAAATTTTGAAATTAACAATTTGTTAGTATACTTTAATACTATGCTTATTGTATACTATACCCTGTGTTTTTTCTGGGAAGATGGGGGGGCGGGTGGTGGTGAAAGGGGGGGAGGGTAAGGGGGGGGAGGGGTGGGGGTTGGGGGGAAGGGGGGGAGAAAAGAGAAAAATGTTTGTACTTTGTACTAATAAAACTTTTTGAATTAAAAAAAATGAGTATACTGCCAAAAATTTTATACCTATTTCAAACGGTCCCAATTGAATTGGAGACAATTTTTTTTACTAATTTGAATAAAATTATATCTAAATTTATATGGCAAAACAAAAAGCCAAGAATCAAATTAACGAATTTACAGGATGATAAGAGCAGAGGTGGCCTAGGACTCCCCGACTGGAAACTTTATTATAAAGCAGCATCCTTGGCGTGGATAAAGGAATGGATAAATTTAACCAATAAAAGAATACTAACGCTAGAGGGCCACGACCTTCAAATGGGATGGCATGCTTACATATGGAGAGATGAAACTAAGTCACAACTTAATTTCAACCAACATTTAATTAGAAAATCTTTGCTAAAAACGTGGTACGAAATTAAAAAGAAGAACTATATGAAAATTCCCAAATGGCTTTCAATTATAGAAGCCATGACCTACCCGAACTTAATTGATATAACCAAAGCAGCAAAATATAGCGACATATTAGATCCGACAGGGAAATTAAAAAGTAGAGAACAATTGGCGGACCAAAATATAAATATTGGTTGACTTATTTACAATTAAAAACTCGACACAAAAAAGACATTGAGGGCATGGGTATAGATATGGAAGTGCAAAAATTGGATAAAATTTTGATTGACCCGGACGAAAAAATAATATCAAAACTATATATAGGAGAAAGAAAGGTAGGAAAACAAGTTCTTCCATTACAGTTTAAATTTACAGAAGCTGGGGGTGGGTCTCCTGGCTGAAACTTGTGAATCTGACTGAGAGAAAGAGGAGAAAGAAAGGCAGGAAAACAAGTTCTTCCATTACAGTTTAAATTCACAGAAGCTGGGGGTGGGGCTCCTGGCTGAAACTTGTGAATCTGACTGAGAGAAAGAGGAGTAAGGTAGCGGCCCGCGCGCCGTAAACCAAAAATAGTAATAATACATTCAGGGTTAGTGTGCTTGAGATTGTGATTTTATTTTATTTCAAAATGACTGGCTTAGTTCAGTGTAATAATTGTTTTACAGCTGTGTTTAGAAGTACTCTTTTCAAATTTGGATACTGTCCTCTTTGTAAACAAATTACTAGTCTACGTGGACATATTACCTATCTAGAATCTTTAATCTGTGCTCTGCAAGCAGAAATTAGGTGCCAAATTCAGCCATTCCTCTCTAACGAGCTGCTGCACTATCAGCCCCCTCTACCACAAAGATCCTGCAGGAGAAGGGCAGTATGGACAACTGTGGGATCTGGCAGGGTGAGAGCTGTGAACCATAAACACAAAGCTTTTGCTGTGTCCCAGCATAACAGATATAGTGCCCTTGCTGACCTTAATAGGGACACTAAAGCAACAGGTCAAGGTACTTGTGATAACGATAACTCAAATAAGCAGGGGAACGTGGTCCGAGATGAAGAACTTATTTTGGAAACTGGAAAGTGTGAATCAGGTATTACACATCAGTCACACAAGAGCAGCAAGGTATCCAAAAAGAGAAACCACCTTCTGGTTGGTGATTCAATTGTAAGGGATGTAAATTTAGGAAAGGATATTGAGGTTTTGAAAGAGGTCAGGTGTCTGCCAGGTGCTACTGCCAGCAGACACAAGAGGCGTATTCTTAAGATTGTTAAGAATGCCAGTAAGGACTGTGATGTTGATGCTATTATACATCTTGGCACAAATGATCTGTCCCAAAAAGATGTACTTTCTGTGCAGAATGACTTCCAGAGCTTGGGGGATGAACTTAGTAGTATAGGTTGTAGGCTTATCTTTTCAGAGGTTTTACCAGTATATAAGGAACAAAAAGGGAAAGGCCAACGTGTAGTGGAGTTTAATGTGTGGCTAAAGGAGTGGTGTAAAAGGGAAGGCTTTGGTTTTATTAGTCATGATGTCTGCAGCTGGTCCAATGAAAAACTGTACAAAAGAGATGGTTTGCATCCATAAAAGAAAGGGACTGAGCTACTTGGTATTAAATTCACAGATTTCCTGGATAAACATTTAAACTGAACAGCAGGGACAGAGAATTAATTGATACAGATCATTTCTGTCCCCAGCAATCTAAAATTAATAGGGTTAACAGTGCACACAACATAGATGTGTGTGCGGGTAAGTTCATCAGCTCTGCTGTCAAGCAAAGCCAAGCATTTAATAGTGAGTGCCATACCATGTGCACTAATCAAACAGGTGGCAAGAAAGTAGGGGCAGTCAGGCACAACACAGGTTATGTAGACAATAAATATACAGCTAGAGGGATTTAAATTATTTAAAAGAAACAGACCAAATAAAAGAGGAGGTGGAGTTGCACTATATATAAGAAATAACTACATCTCTACAGAAATAGAGCACAACAATAATGAAAATCATCTCGAATGCATTTGGGTCAATATTAAAGGGGGGCGAAATGACATTGCCATAGGTCTATACTACAGGCCACCCAACCAAACAGAGGAAGTAGATGAACTTTTTGCTAGTCAGCTAAGGTATGTAGGAAGCACATCACAATAGTAATGGGGGATTTTAACTACCCTGACATCAACTGGGAGACAAACTCTGCACCAAGTGGAAGAGCCAACAGGTTCCTAACAAACCTAGCAGACAACTTTGTTACCCAAAAAGTGGAGAATGGAACAAGGAGATCAGCCATATTGGACTTAATTCTCACTAACAGAGATGAAATGATAGAAGGTGTTGAAGCTACAGGAACCTTGGGGGCAAGTGATCATGCAATATTGGAATTCAACATTATGCAAACACAAGCAGTAGAACAAAATCAAACTAGAGTCTTGGATTTTAAGAGAGCTAATTTCAATAAACATAGAAAGAACTTGGGAAAGATTCCATGGATGAGAATCCTTAAGGGGAGAACAACTCAAGAAGCCTGGGAAATTTTGAAAAGTGAGATTATAAAAGCCCAGACTAGCACAATACCAATGAAGAAGAAAAATAATAGGTCTCAAAAGAAACCAGCATGGCTGCATAAAGAACTCTCTGACAAATTGAAAGACAAAAAGGACAAGTATAAAAAGGGGAAAGAAGGGGAAATAACTAAGGCAGAATACCAGCAAACAGCCCGCGCCTGTAAAGATGAAGTGAGGAAAGCTAAGGCTCACAATGAACAAAGGCTTGCGACAAAAGTACAAAGTAACAAAAAAAGCTTCTTCCAACATATTAAAAACAAGAAAAAAGTCAAGGAAACAATTGGTCCATTGCAGGGAGAAAGTGGCAAGAAGGTGACAAGCAACAGGGAGAAAGCAGAGCTACTTAACACGTTTTTTGCATCTGTCTTTACACAAAGGGAAAAAACAGTCCAACCTATCAAAAACAGCATCACAAAAAACATATTAGGAACACAAGTTAAAATAGGGAAGAAAATGGTAAGGGAACACCTGTCTACCCTAGACGAATTCAAATCACCAGGATCAGATGGATTACACCCCAAGGTTCTGAAGGAACTGGCAGATGAGATCTCAGAACCATTGAACTACATCTTTCAAAGATCCTGGAGCACCGGGGAACTGCCAGAGGACTGGAAAAGAGCTGATGTAGTTCCCATCTTCAAAAAAGGGAAAAAAACAGATCCAGGAAACTACAGACCTATCAGCCTGACCTCAATACCAGGGAAGATTTTGGAAAAGATAATCAAGCAACGAATCAACGAACACCTAGAAGCAAACACAGTAATAACCAAAAGCCAGCATGGGTTTGTCAAAAACAGATCATGCCAGACTAATCTTATTGCATTCTTTGACAAAGTGACAAAATTAGTGGACCAGAGGAATGCTGTCGATGTGGTTTACTTGGACTTCAGTAAGGCATTTGATAAAGTAGACCATAACCTACTACTAGATAAAGTAGAAAAATGTGGGATGGACAGCAACACCACCAGATGGATTCAAAACTGGCTAACCAACCGCACTCAACGTGTAGTGCTCAATGGAACTGCATCTACATGGAGGGAAGTATGCAGTGGAGTACCCCAAGGCTCTGTTTTAGGCCCAGTACTCTTCAACATCTTCATCAATGACTTGGACGAGGGGATAGATGGGGAACTCATCAAATTTGCAGATGACACCAAACTGGCAGGAATAGCCAACACTCCAGAAGACAGGCTCAAGATACAGAAGGATCTTGACAGACTTGAACATTGGGCTCTATCTAGAGCTGAAGTGGTGCAGTGGTTAAATGCAGCCATTGCAGGCTGACTGCTAGTTCAACAGTTCAGCTGTTCAAATCTCACTAGGCTCAAGGTTGACTCAGCCTTCCATCCTTCCGAGGTCGGTAAAATGAGGACCCAGATTGTTGGGGGCAATATGCTGAACTCTGTAAACCGCTTAGAGAGGGCTGTAAAGCACTATGAAGCGGTATATAAGAAAAGTGCTATTGCTATCTAACAAAATGAAATTTAATAGTGAAAAAAGTAAGGTTCTACATTTAGGCAAGAAAAACAAAATGCACAGGTACAGTATATGTAGTACCTTGCTCAACAGTAGTAACTATGAGAGGGATCTTGGAGTCCTAGTGGACAACCATTTAAATATGAGCCAGCAGTGTGCAGCAGCTGCCAAAAAAGCCAACACAGTTCTAGGCTGCATTAACAGAGGGATAGAATCAAGATCACGTGAAGTGTTAATACCACTTTATAATGCCTTGGTAAGGCCACACTTGGAATACTGCATTCAGTTTTGGTCGCCACAATGTAAAAAGGATGTTGAGACTCTAGAAAGAGTGCAGAGAAGAGCAACAAAGATGATTAGTGGACTGGAGGCTAAAACATATGAAGAACGGTTGCAGGAACTGGGTATGTCTACTTTAACAAAAAGAAGGATCAGGGGAGACATGATAGCAGTGTTCCAATATCTCAGGGGTTGCCACAGAGAAGAGGGAGTCAAACTATTCTCCAAAGCACCTGAAGGTAGAACAAGAAGCAATGGGTGGAAACTAAACAAGGAGAGAAGTAACTTAGAACTAAGGAGAAATTTCCTGATGGTTAGAACAATTAATCCGTGGAACAGTTTGCCTCCAGAAGTTGTGAATGCTCCAACACTAGAAGTTTTTAAGAAGATGTTGGATAACCATTTGTCTGAAGTAGTGTAGGGTTTCCTGCCTAGGCAGGGGGTTAGACTAGAAGACCTCCAAGGTCCCTTCCAACTCTGTTGTTGTTGTTGTTATTATTATTATTATTATTATTATTATTATTATTATTATTATTATTATTATTATTATTATTATTATTATTATTATTATTATTATATAAATATCTGCTGGAATTTGATAAAATGGAAGAAATTGTTAAAGAACCCATGATAGCATGGGCAAAAAATGTAGGCCACAGCATACACTTGGCTGATTGGGAGAGAACATGGAATATAAACTGTAAAATAACAAAATCAACAGCATATAAAGAGAACTATTATAAAATGTTTTATAGATGGCATTTAGCTCCATCAAGATTGGCCAAAATATACCCCAAAATGAATTCGGCTTGCTGGAAATGCAAAAAAGACGTAGGTACCTTCTTTCATGCGTGGTGGTTGTGTCCCGAAGCAAAGGGCTATTTGAAAAAAGTGCATGCTTGGTTGCAAGAAATTACAGAGAGAACAATGGAATACACCCCAGAATTTTTCTTGCTGGGGATAATGAAAAAACAACATCCAAAAAACATACAATACTTAATACTACATATTACAACTGCGGCAAGAATAACATACGCACAATATTGGAAAGACAATCAAACCCCACCAGAAAACGTACTAATGGACAAAATATATAGATGTGCTGAAATGGACATGCTGACTATTCAACTTAAAGGACAATGCAACTCAGAATACTACGAAACATGGACTAGATGGTACAACTGGACTAAAAAAAAGAGGAAAGACTGTGCGACAACGTGAGAAGAAAATGAAGATAGGAGAGACCATAAATTTATGATTTATTGTGCATAAACGAGAAATAACAATGTTGTAAAAACGGGTGTAGATCTGTATTAAAATATTAAGATGTTTAATGAAGAAAAATAATAAAAGAAAATAAAAGAAAAAAGAAAAAAGAAAATATGGAATGGAATGGAATGGAATGGAATGGAATGGAATGGAATGGAATGGAATAGAATAGAATAGAATAGAATAGAATAGAATAGAATAGAATAGAATAGAATAGAATAGAAAATATGGAATGGAATGGAATAGAATAGAAAAAATGGGATGGAATGGAATGGAATGGAATGGAATGGAATGGAATGGAATGGAATGGAATAGAATAGAATAGAATAGAATAGAATAGAATAGAATAGAATAGAATAGAATAGAATAGTAGGTTTGAGAACCTCAGTCCTAAGGCATAATGTTCTTTTCTTATGGGGTATGAAACTAGCCATGGTAGGTTTATGGAAGAGTTATGGTTTATTTGGTAGAGCATGAGTAAACCAGTCGTGTTCCCTAGTGGGAACAGAATGCTGGAATGGTTTTGCCTCACTTAATGGAGTTTCTGCACGGGCCCTTTTACTTCACAAAAAAAAGGGTAGTGAAATCATGGAACCAACTTGCAGCAAAGATAGTCATCAGTAACAGAGTTTAAACACGCCTGGTGTAAAACACATGTCTGTCATCCAACAAAAATACAAACATAATAATAAAACAAAGAAACAAAAAGTAATAATGAAAAATATGAAATGAATAAATTAAAAACAAAAACGAACAAAAAACTCAGGGCAGACTCGATGGTCCACGGTGTCCTTTTGTCCCATCGGTATTTTTTATGCTCCTATGTCCCACCTCGCTCAGTTTCTCCAGGGGGAGAGTCTCTCCCCCCCCCAATTCTTTTCACATCCCAAACTGTGGAGAATTACGTTTTCATTTTTTTAAAAAAGCTGCATTTCTCGTGCAGATCCTCTGATTGGATCCGGGTTGCGGATCTCCACCCAAGCTGGCTGTAACTTTGGTGGCTTCTAGCCTTTTGTTCTTTCCTCTTCCTCCAGATCTTCCCCAAAGACAGCTGGCTGATTGCCTTGTGCGCCGGGATGACGAGCAGCTTCGTTGTGGCCATCGCCATGACACCTTTTGATGTGGCCAGCACCCGCCTTTACAACCAACCGGTTGGACCCGATGGACAGGTAGGAAATAGGAAAGGAGAGGATGTGGTGGAAGCCGGAACCCTTGTGGTTAGGTGGACGAAACGAAAAGATGGGGAACACAGAACAGTCCTTGACTTATAGCCATTCATTTAAATGTCTATGGAGATTCTCAGGTCCTCCAGGTCACGGTTGTCTCAAAGGTGCTTTTTCAAGAGGCAACTGGACTTCCTTTGTTTTTCCTTGAAGACGTTTCGCTTCTCATCTACCGGTGTTTCCCCGAAAATAAGACCCTGTCTTATATCAGGTCTTATTTTGGGGGGAGGGCAGGGGTGAAATCCAGCAGGTCTAACAGGTTCGAGAGAACCGGTAGCGGAAATTTTGAGTAGTTCGGAGAACTGGTAGCGGAAATTTTGAGTAGTTTGAAGAACCAGCAAATACCACCTCTGGCTGGCCCCAGAGTGGGGTGGGAATGGAGATTTTGCAATATCCTTCCCCCAGGAGTGGGGTGGGAATGGGGATTTTGCAGTGTCCTTCCCCTGGAGTGGGGTGGGAATGGGGATTTTGCAGTATCCTTCCCCTGGAGTGGGGTGGGAATGGAGATGTTGCAGTATCCTTCCCCTGGAGTGGGGTGGGAATGGAGATTTTGCAGTATCCTTCCTCTGTAGTGGGGAGGGAATGGGGATGTTGCAGTATCCTTCCCCTGGAGTGGGGTGGGAATGTAGATGTAGTATCCTTCCCCTGGAGTGGGGTGGGAATGGGGATTTTGCAGTATCCTTCCCCTGGAGTGGGGTGGGAAAGCCTTGCCGGCTGCAGAAGAAATGGGCCCACATGACATGTGTCGGGGTGTGCGAGGCCTGGCTGCAACTGTCCGAAGGTAAGTAGTAGGGAAGCTCCACCTCCCCATCCCCACCCTAGCTTAATTAGGGTCTTAATTAGGGCTTATTTGGGGGGTTAATTAGGGTCTTAATTAGGGCTTAATTAGGGCTTATTTGGGGGTGGGGTTAGGGCTTATTTGGGGGGTGGGGTTAGGGCTTATATTGGACGCACGTGTAAAAATCAAGCTAAGATTTACTTTCGGGGGTAGGTCATATTTTCGGGGAAACACAGTAAGAAGCTTCTCCCATTCTGAAGATTATAGAATTGAAGAAGCTTCTTTGGATGAGAAGCCAAATATCTTCAAAGGAAAACCAGAAAGTCCAGTTGCCTCTTGAAAAAAAAAAGCACCTTTGAGACAGCCATTCGTTTAGTGACTGCTTGAAGTACAACAGCACTGGGAAAAAAGCGACTTATGGCCAATGTTTCATACTTACAACCGCTGCAGCATCCCCAAAGTCACGTGATCAAAATTCAGACACTATTGAGGACGGTTGCAGTGTCCTAGGGTCACGTCATCCCAGAGGTGGGTTCCTGCCGGTAGCGGGAATTTCCCCCCGCTCGTCGAACCGGCAGCAATGGCCGGCTCTTGCGGCGTAGGCGCCACCATCTTGTTTTTCGCTTCTGTGCACGCGCAGAAGCTGTTTTTTGCTTCTGTGCATGCGCAGAAGCTGGGTTTGCACGGCAGGAAGCGAACCGGCAGCGAGGTAAGTTAGAACCCACCCCGCGTCATCCCCTTTTGCAACAAGCAAAGTCAATGGGGAAGCCAGGTTCACTTAAGAACCGTGTTGCTCATTTAACAATGGCAGTGATTCACTTAAAAACTGTGGCAAGAAAGGTCGTGAAATGAGGTGAAACGCACTTAACTGATCTCACTTAGCAAGGGAAATTTGGGGCTTGATTGCGGTCGTAAGTCAAGGACTACCTGTAAATTGCCTGGAGTTGGGTTCATTATAAATCAGTCAACCAACTCGTGACTTCCACCTGACTCATTCACCCCATTGGTTTCAGGGGTTCCTGAGACAAGTTGCTTAACTCCACAGCTTCGCTGTACGTCAATGAAAATTCAATCATCCAGGCCAAAAATATCTTTAAAAGGTTAAAATCGTGGCAAAACTGGAGCAAAATTTGTTAATCTGAGACGTTTGGTTACTCATCCAAGTAACTTCATCAGTCAAAATAAATTTTAAAAAATTACTTAGGTGGACAGAGTCTTTGGAATGTACCAACTCATGCCACCTGCAGGGGTTTCTCCCAGCGGCGGAATCTACTTACCTTCCCTACCAGTTCGGAAGCGCATGCGCCACCGTCGCACGTGCTTTTTCACCCTCTGCGCATGCGCAGAAGGCTTTGCGCATGTGTAGAAGGTTAAAAAAAAGAAAATGGCGACATCCGGGCAGGTGAGCGGAGCCTCGTGCTGCCGCCGCTACCGGTTCTCCAAACCACCGGGAGCCGCCGCTACCAGTACGCCCGAACTGGGCCGAACCGGTAGCATTTCACCCCTGGTTTCTCCCCACTTTTTAATTTCAACTGATGAAGTTAGTTGGATGAGTAACCAAACCTCTCAGATAAATAAACTCTGGTCCAGTTGACATCATTTTAACCTTTTTTTAGACACAGCTTCACCGTTAACCCTTTCTCGATCCCTCTTTTTTTTAAAGTTTGAAATCTTCCAAACTGTAGCTGTGCTGCCAAAACACGTCGCTAAATGAGAGGGGGAAGGAAGGAAGGGAAAAGAAGAGGGAAAGGAAAGGAAAGGAAAGGAAAGGAAAGGAAAGGAAAGGAAAGGAAAGGAAAGGAAAGGAAAGGAAAGGAAAGGAAAGGAAAGGAGGGTAAATTGCCAGGCAGGTCAGGGAAAATATATTGCCTTTAACTCCCATTTTAGCTGGGGAATTCTGGGAGTTGAAGTCTGCACATCATAAACTGTTCTTGTTTAATCTTCAAGGCCTCCTCATCATGAAAACAGGAAATAAATTAGCATCTTCCCATGAGAAAAAATTCTTAATTAATTCAAGGCTATCATTCCAAATCCCTCCGACTCCTTAATCCTTTGCTAACTTTTCCCAAATCCAGATACTTAAAAGGTTTTGCTACCTATATATTTTCAATTTTTTTTATTCAAATTGATGTTGTCATCCTTTAAGGAGGAGAAACTCGCCAACGAATACGGTAAAACCTTTCTGGTCTGATGGGTTTTGATCTCTCCAACATGCAAAGGAAGAAACCGATTAAGAAATGGGGCTCAATTCAGTTTTAGTGTTTGTAAAAGTCTGTGCCGCAACTCCAGTCGCTCCACTCAGTGGCCAGTCACAAAAATGACAGTTTCCACGGTCTCCAGAGTCAAGTGAATAATCTCTACAAACTTTCTCTTCTTCCGGAGAGGTTTTGCCTCTCTCAATCTAACATCCGGCCATGATTTCCTTGCAAACGATATCCTGCTAACAAAGAGGACATCATTTTGCCATCCCAGAAAATGATAGGGACGGGGCAAGATTTTGGACACATTCTGTAAATCAGCCCCGTTTTGAAGTACACCGATCCAAAAATTCTTGCCTTGCGATGCACCGTTTCACCCAACTGGAGGTTACAAACGGACACGAGAATTTTAATGTCATATAGGTAGGTAAAAGTTTTTGTTGAAGCTTGTGTTTATTTTAATCAAGCAGCAGAACCTGAAACACGAAGGATCCATGTAAAAGGGAGAAAGGCATTCACTGTAAGTGGCTGCTCCAATCCACACAGTAAACTCTTTCTATTGGACGTAGCACTGGTGGTGCTAAGAGATGATGCATGCACACAAAGCGTGAAGTATGAGGTTTCTGACCATTTTACACATGGGGGGGGGGGAATATTTTCAAAGGTTGATTTAAAAAAATAAACTAGCTCCAGTTGGCCTCCGTGTCGCTTGACACATAAGAACACGGTTGAGGAAACTCAACTTACAAGCGACCTCACATTTCCTGACAAAACGCGTAAAGCCTTTTTTGGAAGAGATGGAATTTGAAAGAAGGAAAAAAATAAAGAAGGAGCAGTTTTGCTTGCAGCAAATTTCCTTCTGTTTTTAACGTTTCTTTTCTTAATCGTTCGAGGGCGAGGAAGCCACTGGCACATGTCCAGAACTTACGGCTACCCCAAATAAAAAGCATCTCTTTGGCGGTTCGTTGGATGTGTAATTATTTCTGGGGTTTGTGCTCCTTCCATTACTGAGAGGTGTAAAAAAAATGTGAGTGGTAAATCACAGACTAGTGAATGGTAGGTAATCCCAGTTTGCTTGGATCACGTGCAGAAGGACATCAGGAAATAGCTGGAGAGGTGAGTAAAAGTACACTTCCTACAGTCTAATGCGGTGTTTTTCAAAGTTGGCGACTTTAAGGCATGTGGACTTCAACTCCCAGAATTCCCCAGCCAGCCATGGCTGGCTGGGGATTTCTGGGAGTTGAAGTCCACACCTCTTAAAGTCACCAACTTTGAAAAACACTGCTCCACACCTCTTAAAGTCACCAACTTTGAAAACCACTGGTCTAATGCAATCCTAAAGCAAAGTAGGTTGCCAAAGTTGCTTTTTGCCAGGAGAACATCCTTTGGCATTCAGCGTCCATCTCCTCTTTCCTCCGTCTGGGGATGAAGGAAAAAGATCCATATACCACAGCTGGCATGCTCATTTGAAGGTCTTCAAACCAAAGGGCTCCGGAATCACAGCCGTGCCGGAGCGAAGCTAGATTTCTGGCAAATGTAGAACTGTTTTAACCAAATAGAACAGGATTCAGGAGCCGCAGGCTACAGACAAAAGTGTGGAAATGTTCCACCGTCCAGGGCGGTCGAGAGAGTGCCAAGGGGACCTCTGTATTTTGCACAGCGCTGGTACTTAGAGGGCTGCCTCAGAAAGAAAGAAAGTGGGGAAAAAAAGAATTGGTCATCACAGGGCAGAATTCCAAAATTATGTTCCAAAACCCACACGGTCATCAGCTTGCAGTCTTCGGAGCAGGCAAACCCTTCCCCAATATGATGGGACTTAAATCCTGGACTTATGACCACAATTGAACCCCTAATTTTTGTCCTTGGGTGAGCCGAGGTGGCGCAGCAGTTAGAGTGCAGTACTGCAGGCCACTTTAGCTGACTGTGATCAGCAGTTCAGCTGTTCAAATCTCACTGGCTCAAGGTTGACTCAGCCTTCCATCCTTCCGAGGTAGGTAAAATGAGGACCCAGATTGTTGGGGGCAATATAAATATACATTGCTTAATGGTGTAAACCGCTTAGAGAGTGCTTGCACTATGAGGCGGTATATAAATCTCACAAATAATAATAAATAAATAAATAAAATTTGCCCCATTTTACGACCTTTCTTGTCACCATCGTTAAGTGAATCGCTGCCATTGTTAAGTCAGCGGCCCGGTTGTTAAGTGAATCTGGCTCCCCATCGCCTTTGCTTGTCAGAAGGTGGCAAAAGGGGATCATATGACCCCCTGGGGACACTGGGCAACCGTCGTAAATATGAACCAGTTGCCATGCGCCCGAATTTTGATAACGTGGCCACAGGGGTGCTACAACGGTCCTAAGTGAAAAACAATCGTAAGCCACTTTTTTACGTGTCACTTTAACTTCAAGCCATCGCTAAACGAACGGTTGTAAGTTGAGGACAATTTGGAGGGAAAGAAGAGTGGAATTTCAAACGGTTTGTCTTAAGAAACCTATTTGCACATCTTTTAAAGACCCACAACTCTCCTCAAATTGAGCTGAGGATGCATTTAATGGGGATGCCTCTCAAAACTCAGAAGTCAAACTTCTCTGTCGCAAGAATATTCTTAATTTTCACTCCCTTTTTTTACGGTCCTGTAATCCTTTAATTCAGGGTAGAGTTGGGGTGACTGGATGGAGCTGAGCGTTTACTGGCCGGATGCCCTTCCTGACACCATGCAGAGTTCCCAGCAGATTTTTTTTTCTCCTTGCACCCTGAGAAACATCTGCCACTACCTAGGATTGAACTTTCAACCTTTTGAATGGGAGGAGAGCATCTTCACCACTAGGCCACCCCACTCCCCATTCATATTCTTAATTCTCACTCCTCCAATTAATCCCTTCCCTGTAGTGGCCTTGTCGGCTGCCGGCCTCTCCAGCAGCCAAATCAGATGATGAGGTGCCGTGGGAGTCAGGGCCAGCATCAAGGCAATCTGAGAGCTCCGAGGGGGAAGAGGGAATAGAGCTGTCAGAGATAGAGGAGGAGCTTGGGCTGTCCATCAGCCTTCATATGGAGAGTCAACAGCCCCCAGGTCTGGAGGTGGCTGATGAGGAAGCGGAGGAACAGCTGGGTCCAGTGCCTGATGCACAGAAAGCAGAGGAGAGGAGAGCAGCGGGAATCTATGGGCCGATCCTTGGGACGGAGGAGCCACCGCTGCTAGCCCCACCCTAGCTCTAGGGATAAAAGGCAGGGGGCAGAGATGAATAGGTGTGGCAGACAACTATTCATCTCCCTAAATGTAATCATATACCTGGTTCCTTTTATCATATGTGGTGGACTTGCACGGAAGCCAAAAAATATTGGACAGGAATTCGAATATGGATTGAAAAGATTTTAAAGCAAAGTATTGATCTAAAACCTGAAATATTTTTATTAGGCATATTGCCAGAAAAATTTAACAAAGAAGAAATAAACTTAATTGTTCACATAGTGACTGCCGCTAGAATTGTATAGGCACAAAATTGGAAGTTGAATAGAATACCAACAGAACGAGAAGTATTAAGAAAGATAATGGACTAGAGGACTTCCGGTGACATCGCAGAGCGAGGAAGGAGGAAGAATACGGCGCTCGTCTTCTAACTCTGGATTCCTTCGGCTTTTTATTTATTTATTTATTTATTATTTGGTTCTTCTATGCCGCCCTACTCCCGAGGGACTCAGGGCGGCGTACAACATTGTGCAAGAACACTGAACAATAAACACGATTAAAACAATTTTAAAAGATTAAAAAAGTTAAAAGAAATATTCACCAACATACATACAGGGGGAGAGCTCAGATGGAACTAGTCTCAGCCCCCTGCCTGCAGGAAGAGCCATGTCTTGACGGCTTTTCGGAAGGCCAGCAGGGTGGGGATAATTCGGATCTCTGGGGGAAGTTGGTTCCAGAGCACGGGGCCCCCCACAGAGAAGGCCCTCCCCCTAGGGCCCACCAGCCGGCATTGTTTGGCTGACGGGACCTGGAGGAGACCCACTCTATGGGCCCTAACCGGTCGAAGGGAAGTGTGAGGCAGAATGCGGTCCTGAAGGTAACCTGGTCCTAAGCCATGTAGGGCTTTAAAGATGATGATCAACACCTTGAATTGTACTCGGAGACCGATGGGCAGCCAATGCAGCTGGCGGAGTATAGGTGTCACGTGGGTGTATCTTGACACACCCACCACAGCACGCGCAGCCGCATTTTGCACCAACTGAAGTCTCCGAATACTCTTCAAGGGTAGCCCCATGTAGAGCGCATTGCAGTAGTCCAATCGAGAGGTGACAAGGGCATGAGTGACCGTGAGCAGAGCCTCCTTCTCCAAGTATGGTCGCAATTGGTGCACCAGGCGAACCTGTGCAAAGGCCCCCCTAGCCACAGCTGTAAGATGTTGATCTAATTTTAGCTGTGGATCTAGGAGGACCCCCAAATTGCGGACCTGTTCCGAGGGAGTTAATTTTCCTCCCTCAAGAACCAAGGAGGGACAGTTGTCATGGTCCTTAGGAGGCAATATCCAGAGCCACTCAGTCTTGTCGGGGTTGAGTCTGAGTCTGTTCCTCCCCATCCAGGTCCTAATGTCGTCCAGGCACCGGCACATTACATCAACTGCCTCTCTGAATTGAGACGGGGTGGTGATGTACAGCTGGGTGTCATCAGCGTACTGATGAAAACTCACCCCGTGTCTGCGGATGATCTCCCCCAGCGGTTTCATGTAAATGTTAAACAGGATGGGCAAGAGGACCGAACCCTGAGGCACCCCGCATGATAAGGGCCTAGGAGACGATTTCTGCCCTCCTGTTAACACCGACTGCATCCTGTCGGCGAGATAAGAGGAGAACCACTGCAAAATGGTGCCTCCCACTCCCAACTCGCCGAGACGATGCAGAAGGATACCATGGTCGATGGTATCGAAAGCCGCGGAGAGGTCAAGTAGCACCAGGATGGAGGAATTTCCCCCATCCCGGGCTCGCCAGAGATCATCCATCAAGGCGACCAAGGCAGTTTCTGTACTGTAGCCGCGCCTGAAACCCGACTGATAGGAGTCTAGATGATCAGTTTCCTCCAATAGCTGCAGAAGCTGAGAAGCCACCACCTTCTCCACAACTTTACCTATAAAAGGTAAGTTGGAGACCGGACGGAAGTTCTTCAAGTCCGCTGGATCCAGGGAAGGCTTCTTCAGGAGGGGTCTCACCACCGCAACTTTTAATGGCTGCGGTACAGATCCCTCCCTAAAAGAAGCGGTGATCACCGCCGGATCCAGCCACGTGCCACCTCTCTGCTGGCCGAAACCAGCCAGGAGGGGCACGGGTCCAACAAACAGGTGGAAGCACTCATCGCACCCACGGCTATGTCCACATCTTCAGGAGAAACAGGCTCAAACTCCTCCCACAACGATGGACTAAGGCTTGCCCCTGTCAACTCAATGGACTCTGCCCAGCTGGAGTCCAGATTCGACCGGATCTGAGCGACTTTATCCGTCAGAAACTGCGCGAATTCCTCAGCTCTACCTTGCAAGTGTTCCTCGCTCCCCCCTTTAGCAAGGAGGGCGCGAGTCACCCTAAACAAGGCGGCTGGGCGAGAATCTGCGGATGCAATAAGAGCGGAAAAATGAGATCATTTTGCCGCCCCTATCACCACTAAATAAGACTTGATGTAGGTTCTTAGAAGTGTTCGATCAGATTCGGTTTTACTGGCTCTCCAGCGACGCTCCAGACGTCTCTTGTGGCGTTTCATCTCCGGGAGCTCCTCGGTAAACCAGGGGGCTTTCCGGGATCCACTGCCATGGAGAGGTCGCAAAGGCGCAATCAGGTCTAATGCCCCTGATGCTGCGGTGTTCCAGGCAGCCACCAGGGAATCAGCCGAATTGTGTACCAGGGTTTCAGGTATTTCCCCAAGTTCCCTCTGGAATCCTTCCGGCTCCATTAGGCACCTGGGGCGGAACCACCTAGTCGGTCCCGCCTCCCTGCGGGGAATGGGGCTACTAAATCCAACTTCAGCAGGAAATGATCTGACCATGACAACGGGGTGGTGACTATATCCCCTATCTTCAGATCATCTCTCCACTGCCCCGAAAGAAACACTAGGTCGAGCGTGTGGCCTCCCTCATGAGTCGGACCCTGGATTACTTGGGTCAGGTCCATGGTTGTCATGGAATCCATGAACTCCTGAGCTACACCAGAGGTTTCGCCAGCCGAAGACAGGTTAAAGTCCCCCAGCACCATAAGCCTGGAGAACTCCACCGCCAAGGCCGGCTATCACCTCAAGTAGCTCAGGCAGGGCCTTGGTAACATAGCTGGGAGGCAGGTACACTAACAAAAGGCCCACCTGGACTCCTAAGTCCAACTTCAGAAGAAGCGTCTCACACCCGACAATCTCCGGGGCAGGGATCCTACGAGGATGCAGATTCCGGCGCGTTATAATAGCCACCCCTCCCCCCCTTCCCTGGGGTCGTGAATGATGCTGCACTGAGAACCCGTCCGGGCATATCTCGGAGAGAGCTACTCCTCCCTCCTGGCCCAGCCAGGTCTCAGTTATACATACCAGGTCCGCCCCCTCTTCTGTGATTAAATCACGTATCAGGGGGGCTTTGTTGACAATAGACCTGGCATTAAGCAGCAGCATCCTGAGCCCAGGGCCCTGAAGACCCTGGTTGCCAGGTACTCGGGTTGAGCAAGATGGAACCACATCGGAGGGGCCGGAACAAGGGATCGCTTGTAAACAGCGAGGTCTTATTCCCCGAGAGCGGCCCACCCCTCTGCTCCCGCCATACCTGCCTTTCCCCATTATGACCGAGATGTTCCGGCTCTCGTCCCCTCAAGATCCCCTCCCCTCCCCCGCTGGTCCCCCTCCCTCCCTGCAGGCCATACATACCATTCTCACTAGGCCGGGTGGCAGAGCCCCCCCCTGCTTTTGTTTCTACACTTAGCAAAGGGGGATGGCAACCCAGCCCCCGGCTTCTCCATTTCTACAGAATCTTTCAGTCTACACATACACCCATCTCAATTGTCATCCTACTCAGTCACACCAGTCACACCACTTCCGGGGTAAAAATTAAAAAACTGATTATAATTGCTAAAAGTCCGTAGGGAGTGCATATAGGCAGGTTCCAGGCCCGGAATAGCTTAGTTCTGTACATCTGTACCAAGGCCCACGATTGTCAGTGCAAGGTTCCAAATGTTCATATAGTTGACCATTAATGGGATAAACAGGTATAAAGTGCATCATAGTCTCGACAAACGCCTTAAGTCCTTGAGGTAATACTGATTTTATAGCTCTTCGTGGTGCAGTGCTGGAGTCTGGGGAGCCAATAATCCGGGGGTCAGGAGCATATCCTCCTACGAGGCTGGCTTCTACAATTCCAAAAACCCCTCCCCCCATAGTTGCCGGTGACCGCGGCAACTATGAAAGCAATGGGGGCGAAGCTCCCAGTAGCCCTCACAACCAGCGCACTCTTCGAGTCCTGCCCTTCCCTATTCCTTAGTGCAGCAACAAGTCAATTTAAACCTCGTTCCTTCAATCCAGGCTAGCAAGCTAACCCTCACGGCGTCAGCCCCAAAATGGGCGACGGGCTTCCCAATGCCGATCAAAAGGGAGAAAGAGGCACTTCAATCAGGCGGAAAGAAACTCCTAACACACCCAGCGAGTGCCTAATAAGATCTTATAACTTTTGGTGACCCTTCGAGGCGCAAGAGGTTTGGAGGACCTCGCGGAGAAGGAGAGGCATCCCGGGCGCTGCCGAGGCAGAGGGCTGCTGCCCGGCGGCCAGGGATTCTCTCTCTAACCGAAGACCAAAGCACTCGTTCGTGCTTTTAGCATGGCGGGTCTGAAGCTCCAGCGGGTTGCCCAATAGAGGAAGCTAAGTATTTTGAGCTTTCTACAATCTTCTATCTTAAAGAGATGCCAGATTTCCCGAGAAGTGGAGTTTTATGAGAAAGTGAAAAGTGAAAGCTTGGTGGCAACAATGTATTGGCTCTGAAAGAAACCAGGTGGCCAGTAAGAGGGTGAGCAGAGAGAAATTTTGGAAGTGTGCCGAGGTGAAAGTGAAGAGCTGTAAACGGAGGATTACTGAAAGGAGAAGAAAGGAAAAAAGAAAAAAGACAAATTGCTGTGATCTAAAAGTTTGACTAGTGAACGATTGGGATTTTGACAACTGGTGATTGAAAGCGGAGAGCTGTAACCAGAGGATAATAAATAAATAAGAAGCGGAAATTGGAGTTGGAGCTGGAAAAGACGTCTTAGAGGCTAGACTCCATATTGATTGTACTTTCACTGACTAATAGCTTCTAAAAACTGAGAAACTTTGAGGAGGAAATTTACCCTGCCAAGTTCAACTGGACATTATTAAGGTGAAAACAAAAAACAAAAAATAATAACAACAATTGTTCTTTATTAATAACGAACTGTGGAAAAAAAATCAATTTATTTATATACTCTTGAATATAATTAATAAGAATCTGTCTTTGTTGATTCAATTTACCCCTGTCTCTTGTACCTATCTTCTTTCAACTCGTTCCTTTCTTCTCTATTACTTTTATTAACTTTATTTTTCTTTCCTTTAGTTTATATATAATTATAAGTGAACTTGATTAATTGATAAATTTGTTTTTTTCTCTCTTCCTTAGTTAAATCACTTGTTAATACGCATTGAATTTATTATACTATTTAAAGTGATATACTACTGTTATTTTAGGACTATATTCTTAGATTGATATACTATCTTTATTTTAGGATTAAGAGATTATTGTAATAGATTGTAGCAATATGTTATAACTTACTTGATTTAAGATATATAGATAATTATAAGACTATACGAGATTAGGAGTAGACGTTAAAGAATTGAAAAGGAGTCTTTTCTTTTTCTGGTTGGGATAATATAGATTAGTAGTGATCAATAACGTTGAATGAGAATTTGGAGTAGAATAGCTCAAATACTAGAGGGACAAAGTAAGATAATTAACAAAATGTCGACTATAACTACCACATCTCTAAAAGCAGGAAGAAAAGCAGCTTCTAATCCAACTGTATCTACTCCCTCCTCATCAAGTCAACGCTCTATAGATGAAATGCTGACTATTGAAAAAAGCAATAGTGCACCTCTGATCCAATCTATGAACAATACCTTAATTATGGTGCAAGAGACTATGTTAAAATTTCAGGAAACAATGACAGCAAATCAGAAAGAGACAAAGTTGAACTTTCAAAAACTAGAAGAAAAAATAGAATCAATACAAGGTGCAATTAAAAAAAATGAAATACGAATACAATCAGTAGAAGTTAGAACTGATAAGACGGGGAAAAAGGTAGAAAATCTAGACCAGAATTTTATGAAAACAAAAAAGGAGCTAGAAAATACAATTATCAACCTGGAAATGGACCGTTCATCATTCTACTTGCGTTTTCAAAACGTTACAGAAACAAAGGAAGAAGACTTGGAAGAGCTGATGACTGGAATAATCGCAGAGATAATACAGAAAGACAAAAACAATGTTATAAATGAAATTGATGAAACCTATCGGGTGTATACAAACTACGCTAAACGTCATCAGCTCCCTAGGGAAATTCATGTTAGGTTTGCAAGGAAAAAAATCAGAGACTTGGTATATTTGGAACAAGGGAGGGGACTATTACGTATAAAGAAAAGGAAATAATAGTTTTGAAACAAATACCGAGATGTGTAAGGGAACTGAGAAAAGAATATAGATTTTTGGCTAACTTATTGAACAGAAAAAATATCCCCTTTCGATGGTTAACCCCCGAAGGAATGTCTATCTCCTGGGAAGGGAAAAGAATTAAAGTAGAGACAACAGATAGAGCAATGGAAATTTTTGAACAGATAGGAGGAGTAGAGGGAGATTCCCAAGCAAGTGAAAGATCGGAATTAAACACCCAGGAGGGAAGACAGGATTTGGGAGAGGAAATTTTAATGTATATTAAAAAGGAACTCAAAAGTAGAGAAATATATAGTGATCTTAAGGGAAGGGTATTAATGGTAGAAGTAGAAACCTTAAAATATCTAAATCTGTAGCATATAAATTTTTTACAAAATGAGTTATAGATGGCACTTAGCCCCAATTAGACTTGCTAAAATTTATCCAAATTCGAATCCCACATGTTGGAAATGTAAAAAAACACAGGGTACCTTCTTCCACATGTGGTGGTTGTGCTCTGAAACGAAAAAATTCTGGAATACAATACACAAATGGTTATTGGAAATAACTAACGAGATGATAGAATTTACCCCAGAATTATTTCTCTTGGGTATATTTAAAAAAGATTATCATAAAAACATTAAGTATCTAGTTCTTCACATTACGACTGCAGCCAGGATAGCCTTTGCACAACTTTGGAAAAATCCAGAAACACCACCGGAAAATGTAGTAATCAAAAAAATTTACGAATGTGCAGAAATGGATAGACTTACAATGTATCTAAAGGACCAAAAAGATTCGGAATATTATATTATCTGGGAAAAATGGTATCAATGGGCTAAATTAAGAAGAAAAGAAAGGAAATAGTGAAACCATAGGTTGTAAAATGTAAATATGTAAATAAAAACATATGTGTAATTATGATATGTGATATAGAATTAATTGTAATATGGAAATGTGAAAATGAAAAATAATTTTGTATGATTGTAGAAATGCTTAAGGAAACATGGTAATTGTTATTTTAAAGAAAAGTATTGAAAATCAATAAAATTTATTTTAAAAAAGAAAGATAATGGACTGTGCAGAAATGAATAGACTTACAATGAAAATTAAAGATAAAGAAGACTCGGAGTTTTATAAAGTTTGGGGAAAATTTTATGAATGGGTTGAAAAAGAAGATAGATAAATTATTCAATGTAAATTTAATACCGTATTTTTCGGAGTATAAGACGCACCTTTTTACCCTCAAAAAGAGGGTGAAAACCTGGGTGCGTCTTATACACCGAATGCAGCCCCACCCAGCCACCCCCACCCTTTGGCCTCTGCCTGCCAGCAATTTACCTCTTTGCAGCAAACAGGGCAAAGCACAAGAAGAGAACAAGAAGAGCTAAACTGCCTCCCGATCTACAGCTGACAGGCTTGCAAGCCACGTGGTAAAATGAAACTAACTACGGTGGCTGTAATGTGAGAAATTGCTGGGAGATAAACTGCTGGCAATATTAGACTGCTAAAATGGAAAGGAGGCAAGCTATAGCTGCTATGGCTCAGAGCTAGAGCTCTTGCCTCACAATCAGGAGGTTATGAGTTCTATCCTAGGTAGAGGCAGATTCTGTTAATATGTTATTTTGTTAAATGTTTGTAGACTGTTCAAATTATTAGACTTATTTTTTAAAGACTGCTTTATTATTGTTCTAGACAACTTAAAAAAATGAAGAAGCTTTTTAAAATAAATGCTTGCTCTGAAGAGGTCCAGTGCTATTGTATCTTCTTTTAAATAGCAGAGAATACTTCCAACTTTTTTATTGAAAAGTTTTATAAGTACAAAGTACAAATGTTTTTCCCCCATTTTTCTCCCCTCCTCCCCCCCTCCCCCCTCCCCCTTCCCCCCCACCCCCCCTCCCGGACTTCCCAGAAAAAGCACAAGGTATAAATCCAAGAAAACTAACATAAAACTTACAAAATACTATAAAAGAAAAAAAAGAAATTATTAGTTCAAAAATACCCATTCATCCTTAACTCTTTAACAATCCAAAAGCTTGAAAGTATAGTATATCATTTCACAAATTTCTAACATTAATAAACTATTTAAGTTATTTTAATCTGATACTTTTTTTGAATATATTCAGTCCACCTACTCCATTCCAATATATATCTTTCATTTGAGTGGTCCTTTAAATATGATGAAATCTTGGCCATTTCAGCCAAATGTGTCATTTTCAATGTCCATTCTTCAATTGTAGGTATATCTTCTTTCTTCCAGTATTGTGCCACCAACAATCTGGCAGCGGATATACAATTCAAAATCAGCTTAGTCTCTATAACAGAACAATCCGTTATTATCCCCAACAAAAAGAATTGTGGTGTAAACTTAATCTTTTTCTTTAAAATGTTTTGTATAATCCACCATATTTTTATCCAAAATGCCTTGATCTTTTTGCAAGTCCACCATATATGAAAATATGTAGCATCCTCACATTCACATCTCCAACATTTAGAATCTAAATTTGGATACATACAAGCTAACTTTTTTGGGTCTAAATGCCATCTATAAAACATTTTATAAAAATTTTCTCTCAAATTTTGTGCCTGCGTGAATTTAACATTTCTGACCCATATCTTTTCCCATGTATCCATCATTATTGGTTCACCAATATTCTGAGCCCATTTTATCATACAATCCTTAACTAATTCTGTTTCTGAATCTAATTCCAATAAAATATTATATAATCTCTTTATATGCATTGGGCCCTTATCTTTTATTTGTACAATCAAATTGTCCTCTTTTTTCAAAATACCAATTTTTTGATCGTCTCTCCATCTAGCTTGTAATTGTATATATTGAAACCATGTTCTGATTATACCTTCTTCTCTTAATTTCTCAAACGGTTTTAATTGAAATAAATTTCCCTCTTCAGAAAGAAGTTCTTTATATGTAATTTTATCAAATTTTTGTTCCAAATTTATATTTTCTATCGCGTGTCTGGGTACTGTCCATAAGGGTGACTTATCATTTAATTTAGATTGATGCTTTTTCCAGACACGCAATAAAGCATTTCTTAATATATGGCTCTTAAAAGCTTTATCTACTTTTTTATCATATATTAAATAAGCATGCCACCCAAAAACCAAACCATATCCCTCGATGTTTAATACACTCTCTTCCGTTAAATTAATCCAATCTGTAACTGCTGAGAGGACCGCTGCTTCATAGTACAATTTCAAGTTAGGCATTTTTAAACCACCTCTTTCACGTGTATCCTGCATAATCTTCTGATTTACCCTTGGCTTCTTCCCAGCCCAGATAAATTTATTTATACCCTTCTGCCATTCCTTTAAAACTTCATCTTTTTTAAGTATTGGTATCATTTGAAAGAGGAATAAAAACCTTGGTAAAACATTCATTTTAACAGCAGCTATCCTACCCAACAAAGACAATTGTAATTTCTCCCAGTTTTCCATATCCCTCTGTATTTTTGACCAAAGTGGTTCATAATTATATTGATATAATTTTGTATTTGTGGACATAATATTAACCCCTAAATATTTAATCTTTTGAGCTATCTCAAAACCAGTTACCTTTTCTACTTCTTCTTTTTAGTTTTTTGACATATTTTTAACTATTATTTTTGTTTTAGCTATATTTATTTTAAAACCAGACACTTGTCCATATAAATTAATTGTATCCATCAAAGTCCTAATAGATTGTAATGGTTGAGTTACAGTAACAACCAGATCGTCCGCAAACGCTCGAAGCTTATATTCTTCCTGTCTAATTTTTATTCCTTTTGTTGTATCAAGCTCTCTTATTTTATTAAGTAATATTTCTAAACTCAAAATAAACAACAAGGGAGATAGGGGACATCCTTGTCTTGTTCCCTTTTCTATATTAAAAATATCTGTTAGTCCACCATTGATTATTATTTGCGCAGTTTGTTTTTGATATATTGCCCCAATAGATTGTACAAAATAGTCTCCCAGTTGTAATTTCTCTATTAATCTTAGTAAGAACCGCCAATTCAATCTGTCAAAAGCTTTCTCGGCATCTAGGAATACTAATGCTGCGGGGATCTGGTTATTACTTCTCAAATACTCCAGTAAATTAACAATTTGTCTAACATTAGTTTTCATTTGCCTACCAGTTAAAAACCCTGTTTGATCATAATGTATCATTTGTTGCATAACTGTCATTAACCTATTCGCTAAAATTTTTGTAAAAATTTTATAATCTATATTTAAAAGTGAAATCGGTCTATAATTTTTTGGATCTGTACCATCTAAGCCCTTTTGGGATCAGAGAGATAAAAGATGTCTTCCATGTTGGGGGAACATTACCTCCTTTTTGAATATTATTAAATAATTCTTTAAGTGGTTCCCCCATTTCTTCCTGTAATTTTTTATAATAAACAGCAGTTAACCCATCTGTCCCCGGGGCTTTACCCACTTTTAACTGTTTAATTGCCGTTGTAATTTCTTCTAAGGTTATTAATTGGTTTAACATATCCCTCTGCTCTTTAGTAGTTATATGAATATTCTGTTTCCGTAAGTAATTATCTATATCCTCTTCTTTAACTTTATCCTCCGTGTATAAATCTGAATAAAATTCTAAGAAATATTTTTTAATAACTCCATATTCATAAAATTCTTTACCCTTATATCTTATTTTTTCAATAGTTCTTGATTTTTGCTTCTTTCTTAAAATATAAGCCAACCATCTTCCTGGTTTATTAGCATTACTAAAAGTATTAAATTTAGCATATTGTAAATTTGTTGCTACTTGATCAGCCATTAACATATTAAATTGACCCTTTAATAAGTTAATCGTCTCTTTAATTTTTTTTGTCTCTTGGATTAGAAATTAAAGCTATTTCCTCTCTCTTAATCTCCTCTTCTAGTTCTTTCCTTTTCTCCCCTTTTCTCCTTCTATATTTATTATTCAAATATATCAAAATACCTCTCATGTAGGCTTTACTTGCATCCCACACCATTTCCAATGGCGTGCCCTTTTGCATATTATTAACAAAAAATTCTTTCATTAATTTTTTACATTCCATCACATTTTCTTCATATCTAAATAAATTCTCATTTAACCTCCATGACCTTCTAGGTCCATTTCTATCTTCTAAATCCATCCAAACCAGACTATGATCTGACAATACTCTTGGACATATCTTCGTCTTCTTCGCCCTAGAAAAAAGATTATTAGTAATCAAAATAAAATCAATCCTTGAAAAAGATTGGTGTCTATCGGAAAAAAAGGTAAAATCCTTTTCCTCTGTATTTCTTTCCCGCCAAATATCTCTCAGCTCCCAGTCTTCCATCATCTCAAAAAAGGGTTTGGGCAATTTTGCTCTTAAAAAAATATTTTGCTTAGGGCCTTTCTTATCTTTTACTGCATCTGGTACACCATTCCAATCACCTAGAAGAATGCAAGTACTGTAATCCCATTGTACCAATTTTGTATGTAGAAGATCATAAATTTTTTCCTGTTGTTGATTCGGGGCGTATACACCAATTACCAAAAGTCTCTCTCCCTTAATTAAAAGTTCGACCACGAGATATCTTCCTTGATCATCAGCTTCAATTAGCTTAGCAATCAAATGTCTCTTTACATATATAACAATTCCATTTTTTTTATCATGTGCTGCTGAAACAAATTGTGTTCCTAATCTTGAATTTATTAGGTATTCTTGATCTTGTGTTCTAATATGCGTTTCTTGTAGGCAGGTCACATCATTGTTAAATTGTTTTAGATAATGAAAAATTTTCTTTCTTTTCTGTGGCGAATTTAATCCATTGACATTCCACGTTAGAAATCTACTTCCCATCTGGTTCCCGGTCTTCTCAAGCGACTGGAACATTGCCTGCATGTCAAGCTTCTGTATTTCCTTTGGCCTTGTTCCTCCCACTGCTTGCTTAGTACCTTCTTCAGTTGACAGTTGAGACTGTTGCCGCGACATTTCTTGTATACGCTTGTTTGTAGCTCTAGTCTGCCTTGTTCTCTTATCCGTTCTTCTCCAAATAAATCCCCCGTTTTATCAGCCAAAGTTATATCTAGTTCACTTTGCCCAGCTATAGCTCCCTCCAGCTGCAATTCCTCTCTTTGTGCTCTCTCCTCCTTTCTCCTCCCTTCTGGAGATCTTGGTGTCCCAGCCTTTAAAATATATGTAAAAAAATCTCTTGCTTTCTGCACCGTATTCAATCTGTGTCTTTCTCCTTCATAAATCAACGATATTCCGGCTGGAACCTCCCACCTGAATGGGAAATGTTGTCTTTTAAGTTCTTCCACTAGGAAGGAAAATTCCTTTCTAGCTCTCAACATTTTTGGAGGAATTTCTTTCAATGTCATCACTTCTTGTCCTCCCACCTGTAACTTATTTTGATAAGTTGCTTGTAGAATGTCATTTCGCAATGTTCTGTTATTAAAATAAATTACAATATCTCTTGGGAGGTTTCTCAATCTAGCCACTCTTGAATTCACCCGATATATCTTATCAATTTGCCACACCAGCTCTTCTTTCCTCATGCCCACAGCTTGGGCAAGGGCCTCTACCATCAAATCTCTCAGATTTTCTTGTTTCTCCTCCTTCACCCCCCGAACTCTGATCGCAAATTCCATGTTCCTGTAATGAAGCAATGTGATTTCGTCTGTGTCTCTTTCTCTTTTTTCCTGAACATCTTGTATTTCACCTCTCAGGTCTGCAGTAATTTCTCTAATTTGGTCAATTTGTTGTTCCAAATATTCCACATTATTTGCCAAACCTTTAAGTGCTACCAAAATATCTGTTCTGATTTCACTGTTGCCAAGTTCTATTTTTTTCTCAATTTTCTCAGAAACATCTTGTATTTTGTCATTAATCATGTCATTAACTTTTTCATTAGCTTCATCAATTTTCTTGTTAAAATTTTTAGTCATTTCAATTTGCATAACTTTAAGGCTATCTTGTAACATTGCCAGAGTTAGGGGCTGTGGTTGTGCTGCCAGAGTTTGCAATCTAGAAGGGAGAGTGGGTGAGCTCTCAGCGCTTCCAGCCCCTTTAGAAGGAACTGTCTTCACAGATTTGGAAGCCATTTAGCTTTAATGAAGTCCTAATAATATTCCAACTTGTGTTAATCTTCTTGCCAAAAAGAAGAATCTCCAAAACACAATATCAGTTCAAAATTCAGCTCAAACAGGCTCTCCTATCCAAGCCTGTCTGTAAAATATAACTTTCTCTCTCTTCACTTTCACTTTTCCACACCCATTCAAGCTTCCGTCGCCATTTTAAGAGTTGCTACTTTGTAACTTTTACAGTAAGAGGCAATAAGAGTTAAGTGGTGGTTACTTGCCTAGTTTGTCTCTTGTCTTTTCCTGCTGCTTTTTGTAGGTTTTCTGTTGTTTGATGTCAATCTTTAAAAGCAGTGCTGGACGCGATCGTCTTGCTCCGCTTAAAAGAAAAGCGGAGAAGTCCTCAGTCTGGAGCTCAGCAGTTTCCCAGGGAGCCCTCACCTTTCGCGCCCCAGGAATCCTCCTAGGGCACTTGGGGGGCTCTACCTGTGTCCGCCGACTCTTCGCCCTTCCCTTTGCCCGGGAAGGGGTTTTCCAGCCGCCAGTCAGCTGTTTTTCGGCTTTCTGGCGGCTTTACAGATCAAAGGACCGGAGCCCCGAAAGAAGAGCGTCTTTCGGCGATCGCGGAGCCAACCGGAAGTCCGCCACATCAATTTTAAAGATCTGTAAAAGTATAATCTGAAATGTCCTGTTTTAGTATTAAGTATTAGTATTAAGTATTAGTATTAAAAGAAGGCAGCTGAGAAACCCTGACTTAGTCATGTTTGGAGTAGATCTATTTAAATAATTGGGAGGAGTTAGTGTGATTACATTTAAGAAAACTTTCTGGGATTAATATACTGCCATAAATGTACATTTCTCCAATTCTTTGCCATTTCTATGGGTCAGGCACACATGCACAGAAATACACAGCAAACAGTGTATATCATCTGTACTGTTTGCTGTTTGGCAAATTGCTGGGAGGCAGAGGCCTTTTTTCCTTGTTTTCCTCCCCCAAAACTAAGGTGCGTCTTATACTCCGGTGCGTCTTATACTCCGAAAAATACGGTATATAAGAGATAGAGAAATGAGAAATATGACTGTGGTAACTCGGATGACCAAAAGAGAAAAGGAGGCAGCATTAGATAAATATGTATATATACCAGAAATTTAGAATAGATTGAGAATAGAAATTAACATTTAACATTTAAGGATATGAATATTAGAATTGGAAAGTGAGAAAATTGCTTAGTCTGTCTTTTATTAAATTAAAAATTAGCTATTGAATTTATACTTTTGTTTTCTTTAGACAAGCTGAAAAATTAGAAATTAGAAATTTGATTTAGGATACTCTATTATTCTTATTTAAGAGACATTATAAATATATGTTTACCTATTGAAGGTATATATGTTGTTATGAAATGTTTTTTTTAAGGTGGAGAAAAATAAAAAACTTTTTTCAAAAAAAAAACCCTATTCATCTCGCTGCAGGTCAGCCACTGATAGCCTGCACTTCCGAATCCTGTCAGGAAATTATCAGAATTCTTCTGGGAATCTGCAGCACCTTCCAGGACTTCGTTTGCAAGTGTGGGAAGAGAGAGAGAGAGAGAGTCCTGGTGTGTTGGGGCCATTTTAGCGGGAAAGGGAGCGAGCATCTCTTTCCACAAGACTTAAGAGACTTTGTTAGAGAGAGCGCGGCTGCTGGCGTTCCTAATAAAGGAAACGTTTCGTTAAATACAAAGGGCTTGTCATGCCTTGGGAGCCGGATCACAACAGTCTTGTCATGCCCCCCAACCTCACAACAAGAACTGACAGAGATTGAGAAGCCGGCTCTGTTGGCCTTGGAGGAAACTGGGGAAGAGCAGTCAGTCCAGGCAAGGCATTTCTGAATTAGTAAGGCCTGCAGACAGGGAGAGCTCAGAAGAGCGAGGTATACCTCCTCCTGATCCGAGAGCAAGGAGGGAAGAGAGACGGCGAGATCAACGCAGATTGAGCCGACTACGAGGGAGGAGAGTGCCCCGCCTCCTTTCACAAGGCACACCTGGGGACTGAGATGTAAGGAGGTGCCGGTGGAAGGGGCATTTGTTGGGAGCAAGCGTTGAATCTGTGGAGCTTCGTGTGCACTTGCCAACGCCTAGAGATTTCTGTACTCTGTCTTGTGGGGCTTGCCCGGTTTGCCCGCTTCGCTGAGCTTCTTGCTCTGGTTTCTGTTTAGCTAACCTGGCTTATTGGACTGCTGGGCCTGGTTAATGTTTGGGCTAACCTGGCTTATTGGCCTGCTGGCCCTGGTTGCTGTGTGGCTAACCTTGCTTACTGGACTACTCACAGCCAGAGGCTTCTGAAGGTGCATGTGAGAGCTTTGCTCCAGGACTTGTAGTGAATGTGGGGACGTTTGGGGGCACAGTTGGAGCAATAAAGGAGAGTTAGACCTGTTCTCTGGTTGTGTTGCTTTCGTGTCACGCCCTGGGTCATCACAAGTCTCTTTCTCTCCTTTCCCCAGAGCCAGAGGTGGTTCACACTGGTTTGGCCGAACCGGTAACGGTGACCTGCGGGTGGGCCCGCCCTTGCCCACCCGCCCCGGTGCTATGCCCATCCTATTTAGCCACGTTTTCAAGCCGGGCGCATGCGTGTAAGCCGCGTGCATGAGCAAAGCACATGCGTGGAAGGCCGTGTGCATGCGTGGAAGGCGCACTCACATTGTCGGTGCTCAGCGAACTAGTAGAAATTATGTGAATCCCACCTCTGCCCAGAGCAGTTAGTGGTTATAACCTTGCGGCAGGCAGAGGAGAGAATTAAGGCACACTCACTTAATCCAGGTGGGGTCATTGAAGGTGACAAGCAGATCCGTTCCGTACTGGGGGAGGCGCAGCAGCACCAAATGCACAGACACATCATTTTTGGCCTGCGGACCAGAAAACAGGAACAAGGAATCGATCGGGCCTACCGGAAGCCTCCCATTTTATACCGATGGAGGGTGAAAGCTGGCTTTCGACATCATGAGGGCTAGCACCTCTTCTTTAAAGAAGGGCATATTCACAGGAAGGGGGCAGAATCACATCCCTTTCATCAAAGTGTTCCAGTCTACGTGACGCACCCGTGCCCACCTGAAGACGTGGTTCTAAGTTGTATGAAGAAGGGAAGGAGGGGTCATGGCCCCACTCTGGAATGCCTGAAGGCGGGCGGACATCTTGTTTTTCAGCATGGAAAAATGCATATAATCTAGTGTCTTGCAATTCCCTTTGCAAAGAATTAATCTGCTCCTGCTGTTTTCTTATCAATTGACTGTAGCTGAAATTAATCTGTTTTTCTGCACTGTTCTGTCCTGACGAAGACAGGTCTGGGGAGTAAGTTTCATATTGATAGCGTGAAGCAGTTTCATGTTGGGAAATTTTTGGAATAGCTCCCAGACGTGTAGAATTACCCCCAGGGACGAACGATGTGCTTGGATAAACTTTACTGACCTCAATCAATTCTTCTTCGGCTTGTGAAGGTGCTCCGGCGATATCTTCCGTTTGTGTTTCAAAAAGAGGTGTTGAAATTTCTTGCAGATCAACGTTCTCTGCAAGGCATTTTTCAGCTTCTGTTTCTAGCTGCAATTGGAGGTCTTTATCTCCGTCAGCCGACATGACTAGCAAAATAAATGAGAGAGACTTTCTCTCTTTGGTAGCTATAAATCACCCTAATTAGCTAACTGGCCTAAAAAACGCAAGAAGACCTTCAAAGGAAGTCATAAATTTTTCTAACCATCCTCTGCTACCATGACGGATAGGAAATTATTCCTATCAAAGAGGTGATATAGGATCTTACTTCCTTGAAGTCATTCTTACTTAGAAAATAAAACCGAGATTCAATTCTAATTAACAAAATATTTATTTCAGTACAAAAGTAACAAAAGAATATAAACCTTAATAAACTACATTTTCTCAGCTAGGAAATCACGTCTGCCTCGGGCGAGGCTCACAGGAGAAGAAGGAAAGAGGAGACTCCTGGAATGCACACATGCGTAGTAATACATGTCACATGTCTGCTGATTAGAAAATACAGTAAACCTAGAAATAGTAGAGATGCTCAACTGGCAAATATTCACATCGTGACAGAGAGAGATACAGAGAGAAAGAGACAGAGAGAGAGAGAGAGAGAGAGAGAGAGAGAGACAGAGAGAGAGAGAGAGACAGAGAGACAGAGACAGAGAGACACACAGAGAGAGTGTGTTAAGATAAGAATTACTCTCATCAGAGGCGAAATGAATCTTTTCCTGAAACTCTGACATTATCAAAAGAAACCGCAGTATAAATGCTAAGGTATAAGATATTTATTCCGGTACAAAAATAATAAATCACATCTTGGCTATAAAATAGGTGTTGCTCCTTACAGAAGCAGAAGAGAAAAGGAAAGATCAAAAGAAAGGAATGTACACATGCGTACTAGGAACATATTAATCACGTGCTCAGGAATAAACCATTATATTTGATAGGGATGCATCTCCCTGCATATACATGTAACAGGCAACATAAAATCACTGTCTGACACCCCTTCTTTGTCTGTTGGATGGATATGCTTATATCACTCTACACACATTAGATATGTTAAAGATTCATGTCTTGTTGCGGGCAACGGTTTGTTCAGGATGTCAGCTATCTGATATTCTGTTGGCACATATTCTAACTTAATGAAACCTTGTCTTACTAAATCTCTAACATTTTTATAACGAATGTCAATGTGTCTGGACCTGGAACCTGTGAAACGTGTTTCTGAAATGTAAACAACTGATTGATTATCCTCCATCATGGTGATTGGCTTCTTCGGTTTGGTCCAGATATCTGTAACTAAAGAATAGAACCAAGTTAACTGATTACTAGCGTCAGAAATGCACGCATATTCCGCCTCGGTGGAAGAACAGGAAACAAAACTCTGTTTTCTCACGTTCCAATGAACGGGACATCCATTCAGGTACATTATGAAACCTGATGTGCTTTTTCTTGATTCCTTATCGCTTGCCCAGTCAGCATCTGCATAACAATACAAGTCAGCAAAATCAGAATGTGTAGGTTCTAGCTTTAATTTCATGTGTTGAGTGTATTTTAGGTATCTCAGTAACTTCTTAATACATGACCAGTGGAATTCTGTGGCTTTGCCTACATGTCGTGACAACAAATTGACACTAAGTGCTATGTCTGGTCTAGTCCAACCACTAATGTATAATAGTGAACCAATTACTGAGCGATAAAGTGTTTGATCCTTGAACTCAGGACTTTGTTCATCTTTCAAATTACAAAAATCTGTTTGCATAGGAATGTGTGTTGGTGTAGCATCTTGCATGTTGCAATAGTGTAGGAGTTGTTCTATCTTAGCTTGTTGTGAGAGGCTAAACCCCTTCTGTGTCTTTTCAATCTGTACACCTAAATAATCACCGATGTGACCTAGTGACTTCAATGTGAAGAATCTCTTCAGACCTGAAACAAAAATTTCACTCATGTGTTTGTTAGGACCAATGTAAACAATATCATCTACATAAACAAGAACAATTTCATATGCATTCCTAAACCTTTTTGTAAACACGCATTCATCAGTTTCGGACTTAATAAAGCCCATTGAATTTAGTTTGTCTTTGAGACAGTTATACCACATCAAACCTGATTGTTTCAGACCATAAAGACTTTTGTTGAGAATCCACGTGTCCCCTTCTCGGCCACGGAGGTCGTCACGGAATCCGGGGGCGCACTTCACGTAGATTTCTTCATCTAGGTCTGCATGTAGATAGGCAGTTTCAACATCAAATTGGAAAACTTCAAGTCCAAGAATGGAAGCTGTAGTTAAGGCTATTTTCACACTTTCAGTCCGCACTGTAGGTGAGTAAGTGTTTGTGTAATCATCAGGATAACTTTGTGCGAAACCTTGTGCTACTAGTCTTGCTTTGTATAATAGTTCGCCATCTGGTTTTTGTTTGATTTTGTACACCCATCGTGTGCCAATGACTTTCTTGTTTTGAGGAGGTGCTGCAGGTGTAAATACCTTGAGATTCTGGAGACTGTCCATCTCAACTTGCATGGCGGTGTGCCATTTATCTTGTTCATCTTGTGAAAGATATTTGATTTGAGCATAAGTCTCTGGTGGAAGTGTAAAGGAATGTACACATGCGTACTAGGAACATATTAATCACGTGCTCAGGAATAAACCATTATATTTGATAGGGATGCATCTCCCTGCATATACATGTAACAGGCAACATAAAATCACTGCCTGACAGAGAGAGAGAGAAAGAGAGAAAGACAGAGAGACAGAGAGAGAAAGAGACAGAGAGAGACAGAAAGACACAGAGAGAGACAGAGAGAGAGACAGAGAGTGACAGAGAGACAGAGAGAGACAGAGAGAGAGACAGAGACAGAGAGAGAGACAGAGAGAGAGAGAGAGAGAGAGAGAGAGACAGAGACAGAGACAGAGAGAGAGAGAGAGAGACAGACAGAGAGAGACAGAGAGAGACAGAGAGAGAGAGAGAGATGTTTTCTTTGTTTATTGTTCTAATTATTCTACTTTTCACTTTATTTAATTTTCCTTTTTATTTCTCACGGTTTTTTTTTATCGTCGTAAGCTGCCTAGAGTAGCTCATTGGTGACACAGGGGGCAAATAAATGTAATAATACATAATAATAACAGCATATTTCTTGTAGTAATTTCTAAGCAGACCAAGAAGCATTTCAAACTTTTGGCTAAATAAAGCAAGCCGGAAGTCTATCACATTGTAGGAATACTTGTTTTAAGCATTCAGGGAAGCCTATTTTAAGCTCCTTGAAAGGAGGGGGTGGGTAACAAGATGCCCTTCAACCCTTGTAGTTCAGCCCCCCAACTGCCCTCCATTACAATCGTGAAAACTGCTCAAAGTTTCCCTTATTTGAGAGGACCCAAACAGGACTGCAGCCAAGAAATTAAAAGATGCTTGCTCCTGGGGAGGAAAGCCATGGCAAATCTAGACAGCATACTAAAAAGCAGAGACATCACGCTGCCAACAAAAGTGCGTATAGTCAAGGCGATGCTTTTCCCAGTTGCAATGTATGGCTCTGGACCATAAGAAAGGCTGAGCGCCAAAGAATTGAGGCCTTTGAACTATGGTGCTGGAGAAGACTCCTGCGAGTCCCTTGGACTGCCAGGCGATCCAACCGGTCAGTCCTAGAGGAGATCAACCCTGACTGCTCTTTAGAAGGCCAGATCCTGAAGATGAAACTCAAATACTTTGGCCACCAAATGAGAAGGAAAGACTCACTGGAGAATATTGAGGGCAAAAGAAGAAGGGGACGACAGAGAATGAGGTGGCTGGATGGAGTCACTGAAGCAGTAGGCGTCAGCTTAAATGGACTCCAGAGGATTGTAGAGGACAGGAAGGCCTGGAGGAACGTTGTCTATGGGGTCGCGATGGGTTGGACACGACTTCACAACTAACAACAACAACAAATATTACACGCTGTTGTTCTCAGTCCTAGAACAGGTGTAAAGAAAAAACACCATTCAGCTATATGTTGCATTGCCACAACTTAGACACAACCTGTTTGGGCAATGTTTTTTTTTCAACTTCTCACCCTGGGCTTTTCTAGTGAGAGCTTCTGCCACAGAGAGCAAATTCCTTGTGTGCCTAATCACACTTGGCCAAATAAAGCACAGGTAGCCCTCGACTTACAACGGTTCGTTTAGTGACCATTGAAAGATACAACGGCACTGAAAATAGTGACTTAATGGCCGTTTTTCACAGTGACGACCTTTCCGGCATTCTCATGGTCACATGATCAAAACTCAGTCAGACGCTTGGCGACGAGTTCGGATTTGTGACAGTCGCTGTTTCCCGAGGTCATGTGATCATCTTTTGAGACCTTCTGACAAGCAAAGTCAACCGGGAAGCCGGATTCACTTAGCGACAGTGTGACTAACGGAACAATTGCAGAGATTCACTTAACAAACTGTGGCCAGGAAGGTCATAACATGGAGAAAAACTCACTTAACAAATCTTAAATTAAGTTTAACATTTGTTAAGTGCATACGACCTTTCTTGCCACAGTTGTTAACTTATCAACTGTAGTAATTCACTTAACAACGGAAGCAAAAAAGGTTGTAAAATGGGGCAAAGCTCATTTAACAACAGAAATTTTGGGCTCATTTGTGGTCGTAAGTCAAGGAATACCTGGATAGGATAGGATAGGATAGGATAGGATAGGATAGGATAGGATAGGATAGGATAGGATAGGATAGGATAGGATAGGATAGGATAGTATTTTTATTTCTATTTTATTCTACTCATGCCCATCCCAAAGACTACCGTATTTTTCGGAGTATAAGACGCACCTTTTCCCCCTCCTAAAAGAGGCTGAAAATTTGGGTGCCTCTTATACTCCGAATGTAGCTTTTTTTGAAGCTTTTTTTTCCAGCCCTAACAAGGTGCTAACTATCTTCCCGGCTTGCAGGATTTTTTCATTCCTACTCCCTCCGAAGAAGTTTTTTTCCAGCCCTAAGTCTTTGCAGGCTTGTTTTCATTGCTATTCCCTCCGAAAAAGTTTTTTTTCCAGCCCTAACCAGGGGATAAAATAATGTGCTGAAGCTGACCAGGCTAAGGACGCTAGCCAGATGAATACCTGGTAGGTAGATTTTTTCCCCTATTTTCCTCCCCAAAAACTAAGGTGCGTCTTATACTCTGAAAAATATGGTAAGTTCTTGATGCTGGCTTCCCAAAGATCAGCCAGGCTCAGCTGAGTGCTGCCACCTAGATGTGACATTTTGTCATTTCTTCCCCACTCCCCGCACAAGGGAGTTGTAAAAGTGGAGATGCTGGGGATTAAACCCAAGACCTCATACATGCAAAGCATGCGCTCTACCACTGAGCTACATCCCCTTCCGTGCCAAGCCCCCAGCAGCTGGTCTCCTGTAGTACAACGGTAGCCTCTCAATATTACTTCCTCCTGCTTGTATTTTCAGGTTTGCAACAGAGAAGCTAACATTTTAGGCTTTTGCTCCATAAATATGTTAGTTAGTGAGTCCTATATAAAAGTTGCTAAGGCTAATTAGCCATCGATTAATTAATGCCCCTGCTATATTATAGAATACGGAAGAAATGGAGGTAGTGACAGATTTTATTTTCCTGGGTTCCAAGATCACCGCAGATGGGGACTGCAGCCAAGAAATTAAAAGAGGCTTGCTCCTGGGGAGGAAAGCTATGGCCAATCTAGACAGCATACTAAAAAGCAGAGACATCACCCTGCCAACAAAAGTGCATATAGTCAAGGCTATGGTTTTCCCAGTTGCAATGTATGGCTGTGAAAGCTGGACCATAAGGAAGGCTGAGTGCCAAAGAATTGAGGCCTTTGAACTATGGTGCTGGAGAAGACTCCTGCGACTCCCTTGGACTGCAAGGCGATCAAACCGGTCAGTCCTAGAGGAGATCAACCCTGACTGCTCCTTAGAAGGCCAGATCCTGAAGATGAAACTCAAACTATACTATAACTATAGTATAACTACCGGTATTACTATACTTGTCACCTCCCGTTTGGACTACTGCAATGCGCTCTACATGGGGCTATCCTTGAAGAGTATCCGGAGACTCCAATTGGTACAAAATGCGGCTGCGCGTGCTGTGGTGGGTGTACCAAGGTACACCCACGTGACACCTATACTCCGCCAGCTGCATTGGTTACCCATTTGTCTCCGGGTCCAATTCAAGGTGTTGATCATCATCTTTAAAGCCCTTCATGGCTTAGGACCAGGTTATCTCCGGAACCGCATTCTGCCTCATACTTCCCTTCGACCGGTTAGGGCCCACAGAGTTGGCCTCCTCCAGCTCCCGTCAACCAAGCAATGCCGGCTGGCGGGCCCTAGGGGGAGGGCCTTCTCTGTGGCAGGCCCCGCGCTCTGGAACCAACTTCCTCCAGAGACCCGGACCATCCCCACCCTGCTGGCCTTCCGAAAAGCCGTTAAGACGTGGCTTTTCCTGCAGGCAGGGGGTAGAGCTTAATTCCAGCTGAACTCTCCCCCGGGTATGCCTGGTTGTTGCATGGTTGTTTTTATATTGCATTTTTAATTTTTATATTATGTTTTTAAATTTTGTTTATTGGTTTCTTGTATTTTCCTATGCTGTACGCCGCCCTGAGTCCTTCGGGAGTTGGGCGGCATATAAGAAAGCCGAATAAATAAATAAATAAATAAATACTATAATATAATTAAAGTACTATACCAGTGATGGCGAACCTATGGCACGGGTGCCACCGGTGGCACGCGGAGCCATATCTGCCGGCACGCGAGCCATTGCCCTAGCTCAGCTGCAGCGTGTATGTGCGTGCCCACCAGCTGATTTTTGGCTTGTGCGGAGGCTCTGGGAGGGCGATTTTGGCCTCCGGAGGGCCTCCAGGGTGGCCGGGGGAGCATTTTTGCCCTCCCCAAGCTCCAAGAAAGCCTCTGGAACCTGGGGAGGGGAAAAAATGGGCCTACAGGGCCCATTGGAAGTCGGGAAATGGGTGAGTGGGGGGGTTGTGCACGCATGTGCAGGGGGGTGGTGTGAGTGGGGGGCTTTGAATTATGGGTGTGGGCACGCATGCACGTGCAATAGCGCACACACGCACTATTTCGGCACTCGAGGAAAAAAAGGTTCGCCATCACTGTACTATACTATATTATAATTAATATACTATACTATACTATTACTATAATATAATTAATATACTATACTATACTATGCTATGCTATGCTATACTATACTATAATTACAATACTAATACTAATGCTAATGCTAATGCTAATGCTAATGCTAATGCTAATACAATTACAATTACAATTACAATTACAATACAATACAATACAATACAATACAATACAATACAATACAATACAATACAATACAATACAATACAATACAATACAATACAATACAATACAATACAATACAAAAGATACACATATAAACTGGGTGAAACTACACTCAATAGCAGCGACTGCGAGAGGGATCTTGGAGTCTTGGTGGACAACCAACTAAATATGAGCCAGCAATGTGCAGCAGCAGCAAAAAAAGCCAATGCAATCCTATATTTGTTTGTTTGTTTGTTTATTATTTATTTATTTAGTTATTATTTATTTATTTTTTATTTGCCCTATTTTTCAGAGTATAAGACGCACCTTTTTACCCTCAAAAAGAGGGTGAAAATTTGGGTGCATCTTATACACTGAATGTAGCCCCACCCAGCCACCCCCACCCCCACCCTTTGGCCTTTTTTCCTTGTTTTCCTCCCCCAAAACTAAGGTGAGTCTTATACTTCGGTGCGTCTTATACTCCAAAAAATACGGTATTTATTTAATCATTCTTATAGGCCGCCCAATTCCCACAGGACTCTGTTGCATTAACAGAGGGATACAATCTAGGACTAGGGAGGTACTAATACCACTCTATAAAGCCTTAGTTAGACCACAACTAGAGTACTGCATCCAGTTTTGGTCACCACACTACAAAAAAGACATTGAAACTCTAGAGATAAAGTGCAGAAGAGAGCAACCAGGATGATAAGGGGACTGGAAACCAAAACATACGAAGAGCGGTTGCAGGAACTGAGCTTGGTCAGTCTGGCGAAGAGAAGGACCAGGGGTGACAGGATAACAGTGTTCCAATACTTGAGGGGCTACCACAGAGAGGAGGGGGTCAGGCTGTTTTCCAAAGCACCAGAAGGCCAGACAAGGAATAACGGATGGAAGCTGACCAAAGAGAGATTCAACCTGGAAATAAGGAGGAACTTCCTGACAGTGAGAGCGATCAACCTACAAGGTCCCTTCCAACTCTAAACTCTAAACTCTAAACCAGTGGTGGCCAACCTGAAGCGTCCCAGGCGCCAATTGGCCCAGGCGCCCCGGTTGGGCGGGCCCGCCTGGACGCCATTTGAGTTTTGCCCTCTGCGCATGCGCAGAAAGCTGTGCGCATGCGCAGAGGGCAAAAGAACGCAAATGTCGGCGTCCAGGTGGGTGGGTGGGAGGCGGGAGGCCTTTTCTCGCCTCCCGCCTCCCCTTCGGGAGCCGGCAGTGGCTTGGGCTGGCTGGCTGGCAAGCAAGCGAGCGGGGCTGGCTTGGGAAGGGGAGCAGCCCGGAGATGGTGCTCCAACCCAGCGTCTCTTGGCTCTCCTGCTCCCCCTCCGCCAGCGCTGGGCTGCTGGAGTGACAGGGGGAGAAAGGAGATCAGGAGGCGGCGGCGGATCACAACAACCCCAGCGGCAGCTCCAGGCAGAGAGAGAGAGAGAGAGAAGCGAGCGAGCAAGTCACTCCGCCGCGTGACTACAATACTTGCTTATCTTGCAATTAAGCCAGTCTGGAAACATTTGCTCTCTAGAATATTTGCAGGGAAGTCCATTAATTTCTGCATTCATGGCCCCTAATTGAAATAACATACAGCTAGTCCTTGACTTATGACCACGGCTGAGCCCAAAACTTAGGTTGCTAAGTGAGACAATTGTTAAGTGAGCTTAACCATTTTACGAGCTTTCCTGCCGCTGTTGTTAAGTGAAACAATGTGGTTTTAAGTTAGTAACACGGATCTTAAGTGAACCTGGCTTCCCCAATTACATAAAGTGTGTAATTTTGTCCCGGGACTCGGTTCCCCCCAACCCCCGCAGGCTTGAAATTCAAGCACCAATCTGTCCTGCAATGAAATGTCCAATTTTGCGCCACGTACCTGGCAGCGTTTTCATCCAGCACCCCTGCTTGGTATTCCAGCAGTTCCACGATGACACTCTGATCTGTGCTGGGGTGAACGAAGACTTCCTGGTTGTCAGGAACCTGATGCATTTCGCTGCGAAGGAAAGACATAGATGGGGAGAAGAACTTAGGGTCAGCCAGCCACTATGTCTTTGTGAAAACGTGGACCTTCTAAAGACCCAACAAGCAGGCCATTGTCTATATCAGGGGTCCCTAAACTTGGCAACTTTAAGACTTGTGGACTTCAATTTCCAGAATTCTCCAGCCAGCTATGCTGGCTGGAGAATTCTGGGAGTTGAAGTCCACAAGTCTTAAAGTTGCCAAGTTTGAAAACCTCTGGTCTATATGGAGATACTCAGTCATCCAGGTCATGGTTAGAATAGAATAGAATAACAGAGTTGGAAGGGACCTTGGAGGTCTTCTAGTCCAACCCCCTGCTTAGGCAGGAAATCCTATACCATTTCAGACAAATGGTTATCCAATCTCTTTTCAAAACCTCCAGTGTTGGAGCATTTACAACTTCTGGAGGCAAGTGGTTCCACTGATTAATTGTTCTGTCAGGAAATGTCTCCTTAGTTCTAAGTTGCTTCTCTCCTTGATTAGTTTCCACCCATTGCTTCTTGTCCTGCGCTCAGGTGCTTTGGAGAATAGCTTGACTCCCTCTTCTTTGTGGCAGCCCCTGAGATATTGGAAGACTGCTATCATGTCACCCCCAGTCCTTCTCTTCATCAAACTAGACATACCCAATTCCAGCAACAGTTCTTTATATGTTTTAGCCTCCAGTCCCCTAATCATCTTCGTTGCTCTTCTCTGCACTCTTTCTAGAGTCTCAACATCTTTTTTACATCATGGCAACCAAAACTGGATGCAGTATTCCAAGTGTGGCCTTACCAAGGCCTTATAAAGTGGTATTAACACTTCACGTGATCTTGATTCTATCCCTCTGTTTATGCAGCCTAGAACAGTGTTGGCTTTTTTGGCATTAGAGATCACTGCTTAAAAATTATGAACAAAGAGTCAAAGATCTGGAGCAATGAACAAAATATCACATTTTCCTGAAGGGCTGAACTCAAAACATTACTGTTCCTGTAAATCACATATGGCCCTTCTATAATCTTCAGAACTGAAGTAGCTTCTTGGATGGGAAGCGAAATGTCTTCAAGGAAAAACAAAGGAAGTCCAGTTGCCTCTTGAAAAAAGCACCTTTGGGACAAGCAGGCCATTGGAAATAATCCAGAACGGCTGGACTGTAGCTCTTAATATTTAAATCATTTCTGGAAGGACACTTCGATTCCTACTATGGAAAAACTGGTTGCAGAAGTTGATGGAGTTGGCTGAAATGGTAAAATTGACTACTTTGATTGAAGAAAAGAACACAACTAGTATTTTTGTTTCCACATGGAAACCACTTCTGAACTTTGTGCTTGGAGTGGAAAAGAATGAAACTCTGATTTTGAGTTTCACCGAGTAGATTGATAGAACTTTACAGAAATGGCTTGTTCATATTATGATGAAAAAGCAAAAAGTTGTGATTTGATGTTAATGCCTTACTTTACTGTACCAGAGAGAGTCGGAAGTCAGTGTTTCTTTTTTTTCCTTATCCTTCCTCACTTCTCTTCCCTCTTTTCCTCCCCGCTGCTTTTTCTGTTTACTTTCATATTTTGTATTTTACAATAACTCAATCAAAATGTTAAACCATAAAAAAAATATGTAAATCATTTCTGTCTTCCTTGTTAAAAGAAGCCTGGTGTTTTCCCATCGCTGATAAAACATTTTGAAAAGCTGAGATTTCTTTTCCAAATTTCTTTCCATCAGCTACCGGATCTGAGCACGATGCTCTCATGGATGCCCGACACAGGTAATCATCCCTCCCCACCCCCTTTTGCAAACACCTGCCTTTGAGACACAGTCCTTGATTTATAGCCATTTGCTCAGTGACGGTTTGAAATTACCACGGCACTGAAAAAGGAGAATTACCACCAGTCCTCAAACGTACAATCTTTGCACATGAACAAAATGGCTAGTCTAGCGAAGAGAAGGACCAGGGGAGACATGACAGCAGTGTTTCAATATTTGAGGGGCTGCCACAGAGAGGAAGGGGTCAAGCTGTTTTCCAAAGCACCCAAAGGCCAGACAAGGAATAATGGATGGAAACTGAACAAGGAGAGATTCAATCTGGAAATAAGGAGAAATTTTCTGACAGTGAGAGCAATCAAGCAATGGAACAAAAGTTGCCTTTGGAAGTTGTGGGAGCTTCATCACTGGAGGCTTTCAAGAAGAGACCGGACTGCCATTTGTCAGAAATGGTGTAGGGTCTTCTTGGGCTGGGGGTTCGACTAGATGACCTACAAGGTCCCTTCCAATTCTGTCCACCTGTATCTAAAATTTGGGCGCTTGGCAACTGGCTTGTATTTATGACACTTGCAAGCATCCTGGAGTCTCATGAGCTCCATCTGCGACCTTCCCAGCCGACTTTCAATAAGCAAAATCGATGAGGGAAGCCAGATACGCTTAACAACCATGGGATTCACTTAACAACCTTGGCACCAACGGTAAAAATGGGGTGTAATTCGTTTCTCAACCGCCTCGCTTAGCAAAGGAACTTGAGGTCCCAATTTGTGGTCGTAAGAAAACTCATATACAGAATGCCAGCTGCTATTTAAAAAATGGGAACTTAGTACGGTAACAAAATGAGGGTTGGATCAGAATAACAGAGCTGGAAGGGACCTTGGAGGTCTTCTAGTCCAACCTCCTGCTCAAGTAGGAGACCCTATATACCATTCCAGACAAATGGTTTGTCCAATCTCTTCTTAAAAACTTCCAGTGATGAAGCACCCATAACTTCTGGAGGCAAGTTGTTCCACTGATTTAATTGTTTTAACTGTCAGGAATTTTCTCCTTAGTTCTAGGTTGATTCTCTCCTCGTTTCCATCCATTGTTTCTTGTCCTGCCTTCTGGTGCTTTGCAGAATAGGTTGACCCCCTCTTCCATGTGGCAGCCCCTCAAATATTGGAGCATTGCTATCATGTCTCCCCTAGTCTTTCCTTTCATTAGACTAGACCAGGGGTGTCAAACTCAATTTCACTGAGGGCCGCATCAGGGTTGTATTTGACCTTAGGGGGCCGGGGTGGGCATGGCAAGCTGGATGTCACCAGGGGTGAAATTCAAATTTTTCCCTACCAGTTCTGTGGGCCTGGCTTGGTGGGCATGATGTGGCTTGGTGAGCGTGGCTTGGTGGGCGTGGCAGGGGAAGGATACTGCAAAATCTCCATTCCCACCCCACTCCAGGGGAAGGACACTGCAAAATCTCCATTCCCACCCCACTCCAGGGGAAGGACACTGCAAAATCTCCATTCCCTCCCCACTCCAGGGGAAGGACACTGCAAAATCCCCATTCTCTCCCCACTCCTGGGGGAAGGATATTGCAAAATCTCCATTCCCACCCCACTCCAGGGGAAGGATACTGCAAAATCTCCATTCCCACCCCACTCCAGGGGAAGGACACTGCAAAATCTCCATTCCCTCCCCACTCCAGGGGAAGGACACTGCAAAATCCCCATTCTCTCCCCACTCCTGGGGGAAGGATATTTCAAAATCTCCATTCCCTCCCCACTCCAGGAGAAGGATACTGCAAAATCTCCATTCCCACCCCACTCCAGGGGAAGGACACTGCAAAATCTCCATTCCCTCCCCACTCCAGGGGAAGGACACTGCAAAATCCCCATTCTCTCCCCACTCCTGGGGGAAGGATATTGCAAAATCTCCATTCCCTCCCCACTCCAGGAGAAGGATACTGCAAAATCCCCATTCCCACCCCACTCCAGGGGAAGGATACTGCAAAATCTCCATTCCCACCCCACTCCAGGGGAAGGATACTGCAAAATCTCCATTCCCACCCCACTCCAGGGGAAGGACACTGCAAAATCTCCATTCCCTCCCCACTCCAGGGGAAGGACACTGCAAAATCCCCATTCTCTCCCCACTCCTGGGGGAAGGATATTTCAAAATCTCCATTCCCTCCCCACTCCAGGAGAAGGATACTGCAAAATCTCCATTCCCACCCCACTCCAGGGGAAGGACACTGCAAAATCTCCATTCCCTCCCCACTCCAGGGGAAGGACACTGCAAAATCCCCATTCTCTCCCCACTCCTGGGGGAAGGATATTGCAAAATCTCCATTCCCTCCCCACTCCAGGAGAAGGATACTGCAAAATCCCCATTCCCACCCCACTCCAGGGGAAGGATACTGCAAAATCTCCATTCCCACCCCACTCCAGGGGAAGGATACTGCAAAAATCTCCATTCCCACCCCAGTCCAGGGGAAGGACACTGCAAAATCTCCATTCCCTCCCCACTCCTGGGGGAAGGATATTGCAAAATCTCCATTCCCATCCCAGTCTGGGGCCAGCCAGAGGTGGTATTTGCCGGTTCTCCAAACTACTCAAAATTTCCGCTACCAGTTCTCCAGAACCTGTCAGAACCTGCTGGATTTCACCCCTGGATGTCACTCGTGTCTGGAGCGCCTGTGGTTGCCTGAGCGCTCTGCCAGCGAAAACAGGCTCCCGAGCTCCGTTTTTGGATGTGACGGCCTCCTGCAACCCTCCGCATACAAACGGGAGGTTGAACAACTAGCCTTGTGGTGCGACCGGAACAATCTGGAAATGAACACACTCAAAACCGTAGAAATGGTGGTAGACTTTAGGAGAAACCCTCCCATCCTACCACCTCTTACAATACTAGACAACACAGTATCAACAGTAGAGACCTTCAAATTTCTAGGTTCCATCATATCTCAAGACCTAAAATGGTCATCTAACATCAAAAACGTCATCAAAAAAGCACAACAAAGAATGTTCTTTCTGCGCCAACTCAGGAAGCTCAAACTTCCCAAGGAGCTGCTGATACAGTTCTACAGAGGAATCATTGAGTCTGTCATTTGCACCTCTATAACTGTCTGGTTTGGTTCTGCAACCCAACAAGACAGACACAGACTTCAGAGGATAATCAGAACTGCAGAAAAAACAATTGCTGCCAACCTGCCTTCCATTGAGGACCTGTATACTGCACGAGTCAAAAAGAGGGTCGTGAAAATATTTACTGACCCCTCGCATCCTGGACATAAATTGCTTCAACTCCTACCCTCAAAACGTCGCTATAGAGCACTGCACACCAAGACAACTAGACACAAGAACAGTTTTTTCCCGAACGCCATCACTCTGCTAAACAAATAATTCCCTCACCACTGTCAAACTATTCACTAGGCTGCATTACTATTACTATTAGTTTTTCTCATCGTTCCTATCACCCATCTCCTCCCACTTATGACTGTATGACTGTAACTTGTTGCTTGTATCCTTACGATTTATATTCATATTGATTGTTTCCTGATTGCTTACTTGAACCCTATGACAACCATTCTTGACAAATGTATCTTTTCTTTTATGTACACTGAGAGCATATGCACCAAAGACAAATTCCTTGTGTGTCCAATCACACTTGGCCAATAAAGAATTCAATTCAATTCAATTCAATTCAATTCAATTCAATTCAATTCAATTCAATTCAATTCAATTCAATTCAATTCAATTCAATTCAATTCTATTCTATTCTATTCTATTCTATTCTATTCTATTCTATTCTATTCTATTCTATTCTATTCTATTCTATTCTATTCTATTCTATTCTATTCTTCTTCTGCCAGTGAAAACGGAGCTCAGGAGAGCCGTGTGCAGCCCTTCCGAGCTCCACTTTCGCTGGCAGAGGCACCGCGGGCCAGTCCTTCACTGTTTCCAGGGCGGCACCGCGGGCCAGATCTAAGCACCCCGTGGGCCGGATCCGGCCCCCGGGTCTTGAGTTTGACACCCCTGGACTAGACATACCAAATTCCTGCAATCAATCAATGCAAAGAACTGGACTGGTTATTTCCAAACCAGAACGTCTCTAATAGCCCTTTTGTTTGACCCACGAGTTGCGTTGGGAAGCCAAGAGGCTGGTGGGAAAGCCAGAATGACCACATCTGGGGAGATGCTGGTCAGGGGAAGACTCCAACCCACCTGATATCCAGACTTCCAGGAGGAAGGCGAGCCAAAAAGGCACCCCCGAAAAGGTGGCTTTCTTGGGGCTCCTCGTCCGCCATGACCCTTGCCTACAAGACAAACCAAAGGACAGATGTGGTGGGAGATCTACAGTCAAATTTACACACACACAATGGTGGCTCACAGGCCAGGGTGAGCTGCAAACTGCAAAGTTTTTGCATAGCTTCCTTTCTTAGCAGCCAGGTGGGAAAAGGGGGTAGAGCCTTTTCGGGAACCTACACTTAAATGCATAAAATAAAATATATAGCCATCTATAGCAACCCAATTATTATAACAATTATGTACATTTGCACCCCTGTATGAATCGGTTATATCAATAACAAGGCAATACCTTTTTGTTAAAGGTGTGATAATTTTTTTGACAGCGAGATGGATCAAAGTGAAGAAAAGTGGAGTCCACAGGCCACCAATTATTTTGCTACCTCCATCATCATCATCATCATCAATCATCATCATCATCATTATCATACGACCCCATAACCCCTTGCGGGGTAGAGTCTGGGCAACTGAATGGAGCTACCGTGTTTCCCCGAAAATAAGACATGTCCCAAAAATAAGCCCCACAGGGCTTTTCGGGACATGCCTTGAAATAACCCCCCCCCAAAAATAAGCCCCCCCAACTACTTCCGGGGGAAACAGGGGGGGGACATGCCGGGAGCCGCTCTTTTTGCGGCGGCACTCTTTTGGGCCGGAAAGAGAGAGAGAGATCCCTCAAGAAGTTTCCCTGCAAAGACCTGCCAAGCAAGAGAAGCGGCGAACTGCCAGATGCTGGTAAGATGAGCGTCTCACAGCCCGGCCCTCCCCCTCCCCTGCCTCCCTTACCACCCCCAAATTGTGCCTGACGATCTTACCAGCGTCTGGCAGTTCGCCGCTTCTCTTGCTTGGCAGGTCTTTGCAGGGAAACTCCTTGAAATGAAAAGGAAAAGTTATCGTGAGTGCGAGCAATTAACTTCTCACACTCGCGATAACTTTTCATTTTAAGAAGTTTCCCTGCAAAGACCTGCCAAGCAAGAGAAGCGGTAAACTGCCAGACACTGGTAAGATCGTCAGGCACAATTTGGGGGTGGCAGGGGAGGCAGGGGAGGGGGAGGGCCGGGCTGTGAGACGCTCATCTTACCAGCTTCTGGCAGTTCGCCGCTTCCCTGTCGCCGCTGCCTTCCTCACTCGTGCCGCGCCACGCCCCATCCCCCGCCCGAAACCCTCAAAGTCCTTCGAAGCGTTTTGAAGGGATGCGTTTTGCCTGCGATGAAGGGAACCGATGTTCCCCGAAGAACAGGAGGCAAGCATCGGTTCCCTTCATCACAGGCAAAACGCATCCCTTCAAAACGCTTCGAAGGACTTCGGGGGTTGGGGGCGGGGGATGGGGCTGGGGCTGGGCGTCCCTGTCGCCGCTGCCTTCCTCACTTGTGCCGCGCCGCACCACGCCCCATCCCCTGCCCGAAACGCTCAAAGTCCTTCGAAGCGTTTTGAAGGGATGCCCGCCACGCCAGCCCTGCCAAACCCCAGCGCGAGACGCGCCTCCTACGGTACCTGGGACTTGTCCCAGGACCTCCATCGCGTTCTTATGGTGTTCTCTCCACGGCAGCCCATTCCAAAAGAGAACGTCTCGCGAGTTCAAACTTCTCGAACTCGCGCGGCGTTCTTTTGGAACGGGCTGCCGTGGAGAGAACACCGTAAGAATGTGATGGAGGTCCCGGGACAAGTCCCAGGTAGGACGCCCGCCCCGCCTGGCCCCGCCAAGAGAGACGCATCACTTACTGGAGTTTTGCAGCTCCGTGGTCTCTCGGCTTGTCTGTTTGCAAGTTTTTTTCCCTAAAGAGACTAGCCGAGAGACCACGGAGCTGGCAAACTCCAGTAAGTGGTGTGTCTCGTGCCCCGCCCTGCCTGCACCCCGAAAATAAGCCACCCCCCCTGAAAATAAGGCCAGGGGCATTTGGGGGGGGGGGTCAAAAAAATATAAGCCCGTCTTATTTTCGGGGAAACACGGTAGCAGAGTGTTTTAATGGCCGGATGCCCTTCCTGTCACCAATGCAGAGTTTTGTTAATTTGAGCTGTTGGTGGCGCAGTGGTTAGAGTGCAGTATTGCAGGCTACTTCTGCTGCCTGCCGGCTGCCTGCAATATGGCAGTTCAAATCTCACCAGGCTCAAGGTCGACTCAGTCTTCCATCCTTCCGAGGTGGGTAAAATGAGGGCCCAGATTGTTGGGGGGCAATAGGCTGACTCTGTAAACCGCTTTAGAGAGAGCTGTAAAAGCACTGTGAAGCGGTATATAAGTCTAAATGCTATTGCTATTGCTATAATTTGTCTCTCTCTCTCCACTATAGAGTTTTGCACCCCAGATCAGGGAAGGACCTAATTGCTGATTTCTTTTGCATCTTCTCTCTTCAGGGATTCAGAAAAAAGCAATCATCTCCCAATCAGGAGGCAGTGAGTTCGATCCTAGGTAGAGGCAGATATTTTTCTCTCTCTGGGCACACTGAGAATATATCTGCTGAACAAAACTCTGCATTGGCGACAGGAAGGGCATTCGGCCAGTAAACACTCTGCTAGCTCCATTCAGTTGCCCAGACTCCACCCCGCAAGAGATTAGGGGGTCGTTAAACAATGATGATGGTGATGATGATTCAGAAAAGATGCAAGAAACTGAGATGTCTCTGGGAAGAGTGCTTGGCACGAATACCCAAGCTTTTGGGGGGGTGGGTGCTGCATTATGTCATTTCTGCTGCAAAGAAAGGAGGCAAAATAATTGGGGCGGGAAGGGTTGGGAACGGCCCCCAAATAATTGAAAATAGACATGGAAATTCCTGCAAGTAACAAAACAAAAAGAAAAAGCACCTTGGGAAAAAGGGGTTCCCTTGTAAGTGCGTCACAAAGGGAGGGATTCCCTCCCAGGGAATTCCGGAAACATGCAAAGAACCTATTAATGTCAACGGAGGGAAGTAAAGATGTTTTTGAACCGGCCCATCGACTGCTGTAGAAAACCCCCCCTCGGGACGCTCCTTCCACCTTTTCGAAGGACTCACCTTTCAGCATGCAAGAGGCGACTTTCCCTTTAAAACGTTGCCCTCCAATTAATCCCCCCCCCCGCCCTGCTGGGCCGGAACCTTTAGCGAACAAAGCGACCAATCAGAAGCCGGGAGGGCGCGCTCCTCCGCGCCTCGAATGCCATTGTGACGATTACCGGAAAAAAGGGAGGGTGATGGACGAGCGCCTCGTCCAATCGCCGAGGCAGATTTGAAACGACGCGTTTCGAGCTGGACGGCCCTTTAAAGGACGGCTTAAAGGGGCCGTCGCTGAAATTTCTTTTTTTTTTAATGTAAAAAAATCTGTTACGTTTCTGAAAGCGCGATCGGAGGACGAGATGTTTCTTATATGTTAAAAGTATGTTCAAAATAATGCAGTTTGTCATTCCCTTTATTTCCTTCCTCCCCTTTAATTTAAATTTGGCGGTCCTGATTTTTGCACGAGTTGATGGCTAATTTTTAATCGAAAGGAATTTTTTAAAACACGTGTTGCTTATCCTTCTGCGTCGTAAACTCTGTCGTTTGCTTCCATTAAACGGAGTTTTTGGAAATGCCGTGCGTTTAAATAAAAATTAGGATCATACTGCAACAATATGATCCTAGGTAGAGGCAGATGTAGGGTCTCCTGCTTGGGCACGGGGTTGGACTAGATGACCTGCAAGGTCCCTATATATATATTGCAGGGGCGGGTTCCTAATTTTTTTACTACCACTGTGGGCGTGGCTTATTTTGTGGGTATGGCTTGCCAGCCATGTGACTGGGTAGGCGTGGCTTGCTGGCCATGTGACCGGGTGGGCATGGCTTCTCGGACTGCTGAAGGGAGGGGAACTGAGATAGGTCCTGCCGCCCATTCCCCCTCCCCTCAGCAGCTCGAGAAGCCTCAAACGTGCGAAAATGCCTAGGATCATCACCGTGCGTTCGTGGCTTCTCAGACTGCTGAAGGGAGGGGAATGGAGATAGCTCCTGCTGCCCGTTCTTTCAGCCTCTCATGCGCTCCCTCAGCCATCCTCCCCTGCTTGGACTCACTGTGGGGTAGGAAGGCAGCGCATGCGCAGTGCCAGAAGCTTGGCTTCTGGGCATGCACAGAAGAAAAAAAATTTTTTAAAAATAAAAAAAAATATTTTTAAATGGCGGCACCCAGGCACTGACAACCAACCGCACTGGTACTGTGATGTCACCAGCGGGCCACTACCGGTGCTATAGAGTGGACCGCACCCGTAGGAACCCACCACTGATATATTGTATATAAAGACAATTGCACGGATTGCTTTCCTGTATTGTGGAGAAACAGCCAGCAGGCTTCACCTGTTGAATGTCTGCCTGTTGTACAAAAAAAAGTTCTAACCTGACATTTAAAGACAAAAAATTGCCTTTGTCGTACATACAGATTGTTTTATAACTCTACACGTGATTGCTGAAATCAGAGATCATTCCTGAAAAGCATAAAATAACTTCTGGGCTCCCAAACGGCATGAAATTATGCCAAAATTAGTCAAGCAAATATATTGTATCCCTTTCCCCTTCACCATATATGCCAACACTGTCTTTGATCTCAAAAGTAGGTGCCTAAGATGAGACAGATTCTGGGTTTTTCCTTATAAATTATAATTTCCTTATTAAATTCCTTCGTTGTTGTGGGTTTTTTTTACACAGGAGACCTGGTTTCTAATAGCCTGAGTTTCACATCAGGACTTTCTATGCAATGGCTGGCAGCTTAAAGATGAAGGTGTTGTATCTGCTCAGTTTCCACCTGAGAAATATACACAAGATTTTACTAGAAGGGAGAGGGTGGGTGGGTGGAAATCTCCTTTGGTATTTCTTTGCCCTGATTGAATTTGCCTCTTAGAGTTTCTTGAATAAATAAACTATAATTTATAGCCCTATAATTTTAATTAATTAAATTAATTAAATTTATACCCCTATAATTTTAATTAAATTTATAGCTCTATAATTTTAATTAATTAAATTAATTATCTTAACTTAGTAATTCGATTCATGTAATTAATGAATAAGCAATAGGGGTGTCGTTGGAGGTGGTTACCCTTTGAGAGCTGCATGCAACGAAATCTGATTTTAATGTATCAGTGTACATTTAAGGTGACAATAAGGTTGTTATTCTATTCTATTTATGAAATTGATTTATATATATAAATAAAAGAAACAGGATGTAAACAGTCTTGTCATTTTTAGAATAGAATAGAATAACAGAGTTGGAAGGGACTTTGGAGGTCTTCTAGTCCAACCCCCTGCTTAGGCAGGAAACCCTACACCACTTCAGACAAATGGTTATGCAACATCTTCTTAAAAAGTTCCAGTGTTGGAGCATTCACAACTTCTGGAGGCAAGCTGTTCCACTGATTAATTGTTCTGTCAGGAAATGTCTCCTTAGTTCTAAGTTGCTTCTCTCCTTTATTAGTTTCCACCCATTGCTTCTTGTCCTGCCCTCAGGTGCTTTGGTGAATAGCTTGACTCCCTCTTCTTTGTGGCAACCCCTGAGATATTGGAACACTGCTATCATGTCTCTCCTAGTCCTTCTTTTCATTAAACTAGACATACCCAGTTCCTGCAACCGTTCTTCACATGTTTTAGCCTCCAGTCCCCTAATCATCTTTGTTGCTCTTCTCTGCACTCTTTCTAGAGTCTCAACATCCTTTTTGCATCGTGGCGACCAAAACTGAATGCAGTATTTTGAATGGGTTAAGTGTTTCTCCCCCCCCTGAGAGAAATGAAATTAGACAATTAGCAGAAAATTAAAATAAAACTACAATATGTGTATTTCACCCCCAGAATCTGAAGTGAATCCCCTCAACCTCTTTCTCCACTCTGTGGTCATGATTCACTTAGTGTCCGACCCTTAGCCGAAATGGGCGGTATAGAATTGTGATGAATTATGGTAAATACTACATTAAGAAAGGACTGGAAGCAGGTGGAACCACTGTTAACTCCAGAAACCTATATAAATAAGAGTTTGTGAGCAAAGCTGAGTTGTAGTGATTGTTTCTAAAAGTAAGACATTATTAGCCAGGTGCTACAGGCAAGCAGCTTTTTCTCTCTCCAATATGAGGTCTTTCGTGTTTGTAGGGTATGTGGCTTGTTTTATTTCTCATTTTAAAGGGAGTGGGGAGTTGCCTGGAAAAGCGGTGTCTGACTCTTGTTTAGAAAAAGAGTGATTCTAAAGGTGAAGTCTTGAAATTGGGAAAGCTGAGAAAAAAGGTCTTGGAGTGTGATTAAAAACCAGATATGAATGTTTTGAATTTGGAGGGAGGGGGTGTTGGATATAATTTCCAAATATGTTAGTGAAGTTTTCTATTTATTTTATTAGTTTGCCAAACATGTACAAGATAGCAGGTATGAACATGAACAAAGGAAATGAATACAAATAAATGGGGACAGTAAGACAGGGACGGTAGGCACGCTGGTGTGCTTATGCACGCCTCCTTTAGGGACCTCTTAGGAATGGGGTGAGGTCCACAGTAGACAGTTTAAGGTTGAAGCTGTGAGGGTTTGAGGATGTAACAACGGAGTCGGGTAGAGCATTCCAGGCATTGACCACTCTGTTGCTGAAGTCTGTCTGTCTGTCTGTCTGTCTGTCTGTCTGTCTGTCTGTCTTTCTCTCTCTCTCTCTCTCTCTCTCTCTCTTTCTCTCTCTTTCTTTCTCTCTCTCTTTCTCTCTCTCTCTCTTTCTTTCTTTCTTGAAAGTGAAACACAGAACCACTATTTGAACAGTTTATTGTTTTAAGGTGGCACAAATGTGTGAATAATTTATAGAATTGTGAAGTATACTTCACAGCTGAGCTCTGTTCTTCTAATCTAAGCCAATATTCTGTGTTCACAGCATAACCCAACACCCAAAATTGACCATAGGGTGGGTTTTCACAGCCTGCAGGCTAAATGATCTTTGGTTACTTTGGGGTTTAAAGGGTCTTGTGAACACAGCCATGGTCAGTTCATGGTTAGGTTTTGTAACCAAGTGGGACAGTATGAAGTAGAGTAACAGAATAGAGTTGGAAGAGACCCTGGAGGTCTTCTAGTCCAACCCCCTCAAGCAGGAGACTTGAGAGGGAGTGTAAAGAAAAGAAGAAAAACAGACTGATACATAACAGCAAAGAATAGGTGCAAAAATAGGATATTGAATTTTGATTGATTGGATAAAAATGTATAAGTATGTGTTATTGATATGTTTTTAAGGTATATGCATTGATATATATATATGGAAATTGTGGAGAAAAAATAAAAAATACTTTAAAAAAATAAATTAAAAAAAGCAGGAGACTCGAGAGAGTCCATTTCAGACAAACAGTTGTTCAATCTCTTCTTTAAAACCCCATAACTTCTGAAAACAAGCCGTTGCAATGGTTTAGTGTTTTCACTAAGACCTGTGGACTTCAACTCCCAGAATGGCTGGCTGGGGAATTCTGGGAGTTGAAGTCCACAAGTTTTAAAGTTGCCAAGGTTGGACCCCCCTCTGATCTAAGACCTAATTTATCTAAGGTGACCAGATTTTAACATTGGTAAAGAGGGACACCATTGACCGGGGTGGGTGGGTTCCTGATTTAAAATTATTTATTTATTTATTTTTGGTCGTTTTTGTATGCCGCCCCACTCCCGTAGGACTCAGGGCAGCCATACAACCTTTTCTTTCTTTCTTTCTTTCTTTCTTTCTTTCTTTCTTTCTTTCTTTCTTTCTTTCTTTCTTTCTTTCTTTCTTTCTTTCTTTCTTTCTTTCTTTCTCTTTCTTTTTCTTTCTTTCTTTTTTATGCAGCTATTAGTTCTTGGAGGGATTTGGCTGGGTAAACTTGGCCAATCTGAGTAAACCAGGGGTCGGCAAACTCAAAGAGCCATTTGGACCCGTTTCCCACAGAAAAAAAAACCACAGAGAGCCACAAAACCTGGGTAGGCGTGGCCAACTTGACATCACTCACACCCACCCAGTCACATGACCCCCCCTAGCCACGCCCACCCAGCCAGTCATTAGGACAGAGAACTGGAAACCACAAAACCCTTTACTCTCTCTCTCTCTCCCCCTCCCTCTCATCTCTCCCTTTCCATCTCTTTATCTCGCTCTCTCCATCCATATTGTCTGTCTGTCTGTCTGTCTATCTATTTAACTATTTATCATCTATCTATCTATCTATCTATCTACTCTCTCTCTCCCTCTCATCTCTCCCTTTCCATCTCTTTCTCTCTCTCTCCATCCATATCTATCTACCTACCTACCTACCTACCTACCTACCTACCTACCTACCTACCTACCTACCTATCTATCTATCTATCTATCTATCTATCTATCTATCTATCTATCTATCTATCTATCTATCTATCATCTATCTATCTATCTATCTATCTATCTATCTATCTATCTATCTATCATCTATCTATCTATCTATCTATCTATCTATCTATCTATCTATCTATCTATCTATCTATCTATCTATCTATCTACTCTCTCTCTCCCTCTCATCTCTCCCTTTCCATCTCTTTCTCTCTCTCTCCATCCATATCTATCTACCTACCTACCTACCTACCTACCTATCATCTATCTATCTATCTATCTATCTTCTCTCTCTCATCTCTCCCTTTCCATGTCTTTATCTCTCTCTCCATCCATATCTATCTACCTATCATCTATCTATCATCTATCATCTATCAATCTATCTTCTCTCTCTCTCCCTCTCATCTCTCCCTTTCCATCTCTTTCTCTCTCTCTCCATCCATATCTATCTACCTACCTACCTACCTACCTATCTATCATCTACCTATCTATCTATCTATCTATCTATCTATCTATCTATCTATCTATCTATCTACCTACCTACCTATCTATCATCTACCTATCTATCTATCTATCTATCTATCTATCTATCTATCTATCTATCTATCTATCTATCTATCTATCTATCTATCATCTCTCTCTCTCTCTCTCTCTCTCTCTCTCTCTCTCTCTCTCTCTCTCTCTCTCTCTCTCTCTCTCTCTCTCTCTCGCTCTCTCGCTCTCTCGCTCTCTCGCTCTCTCGCTCTCTCGCTCTCGCTCTCGCTCTCGCTCTCGCTCTCGCTCTCGCTCGTATGTATCGGCGTATAAGACGACTTTTTACCCCTTGAAAATCTTTTCAAAAGTCAGGGGTCATCTTATACGCCGGGTACTGAAACTTCCAAGCCGGGCGGGAGCTCAAAAACGCCCGCTGCTGCATCCCTGCCATTCTCCAGGCTGCAGCTGGCGGTGGCGGCAGGAGACCAAGAAGGAGGGCAGCTGCAGCCTTCCCAGCAGGTGGGCGCGCAGGGGAGGGATCGTGGAGCAGAGACACCCGGCGAGCGGTGCGAGAGGCATAGGAATGCCAGAAGTGGCATCGGCGGAAGCAAGCTCCTGCCCGCATCTCCCGCCCGCCTCTTGCCTTAAACCGCCGGGCGCCTATGCTCCGCGACCCCTTCCACGCGCGCCCACCTGCTGGGAAGGCTGCAGCTGGCGGTGGCGGCAAGAGGCCGAGACGGAGGGCAACATCGGCGCTCCGGGGCTCCTTCGGCCGCTTGAATGGCAGGGAGAATGGCAGGGATGCAGCAGCGGGCGTTTTTGAGCTCCCGCCCGGCTTGGAAGTTTCAGCGGTGGCAGTAGCGCGCTCTCCTTCCCTCCCATGCGCGTTAATCCTGCCGGCGCCTGCCTCGCAGGTGAGCCCCGACCGCCGCCACCGCCTCGCCCGCAGGGCAGCAGCGGCGTGTCCAGCCATGGCGAAGGCGGCGGTGCCGGACGACGACTACAACTTCCTCCTTCCTTTCTTTGTTCCTTCGTGGCTGTGGAGAGGGCTGGCTGAAGAAGATCCAGCAGCCACCAACCTACCGAGGCTCCTGGAAGACGGGCAGCCATCAGCCCAGCCGGGGGAGGAGGAGGAGGAGAAAGGCGGCGATTTAGCCCTCGGCGGCTCTCGGACGGGACGGCAGGGGACGCTTCCCTTTCCCTCTCCTCCTCGATGGAGACAGGGTCGGCGCGGCTGCCCGTGAGAGGACTCGGCCGGCGCCTGCTGTCGCCTGCCGCTGCCTGGAGAGCCTTGGGCGCTCGGCGCCGTCTTCCGGCTTTCCTTCGGCGCGCGCTGCAGTCCCGCTCGCCAGGCAGAAAAGCGTCACATTTCCTGTCCATTGGATGATTGCAATGCGCCACTTGCAATCATCCAATGCGTGACATTTGGAGCATGCGCCACGATTTGGCCACCACGGAGCCCGACATGGCTGCCTTCCCGGAGTTTTAACTCCCCCCAATCTCGCACGCCCCCCTTTCAGGCCGATTTTTGGAAAGAATGCCCTAGTCGTGCATTCTTTCCAAAAATCGGGACTTTTTAGAGGACGGGCGGGACGCGGGACAAATCATTAAAAAGCGGGTCTGTCCCGCCAAAATCGGGACGTCTGGTCACCTTAAATTTATCCCACTTTCTGCTCTCCCCTCAGTAACCTATATTTTATAGTTGCGACACAGGCTTGCTCTGTATTCCACTGTAGGAAGTTAGTACCTATCCCCCCTCCTAGAGGAATAAAATATTTTAGGAAATATTAAAAAGGCAGAATATTATATAGAATATCCCTGGCTGAGAAATGGAGAAACGTGTTTTAGGCAGAAAAAGACTCACTCCTAGTAGCCCCCACCTTTGTCAATGTGCCATCAAGGAATGGGCCCAGATCACTCATTCCCCCCACCTTTGTTAATAGCCTGGGCCAGTCTATTCTACATAACGAAGATCTACCCCCTTCGGGCAGACCCATCTAGCAAACAGAAACTCACCACATGGCACCTGGGAAGATTGCTTCAGCCAGCAAGGCTGGACTCAGGACAGCCTACAGAGTTGCCCCTGCATGGCCCCATGGGAGTCTGACAGCCAATCAGAGTGCATTTCTTGCACAGGAGCAGGAGGCCCCGGGGCGGGGCCCAAGAGAGGGTATAAAACCAAGGGAGTCTCAGCATCTCGCCCCTTTTTCTCTTCTTCAACATTTTCGAGGCATGTGATCCCCCTTTCCCCAGGATCTCCGACCATGTTGTCCTGCTGTCCTCCATTAAACCATCTTTCCAAGCAGTCACCATGCTTCCAGTGTCTTTTTCTCCACTTGGAACCGAACCCAAAAGGATATTCCTTACAACACCTCTGCTCGGGGATTTTGCCTCTTTTTATAATGCCGGAAACCAGGAGAACTCATGTTATTGTGTATAGCTCCTGTGTGAGCTTGTTACAAAAAGATCTGTGTTCGAGAAATACATTGAATGTATTTGTAGTGCTCCGAAAACCAGAAGCCTTGAGGAGCATTCCGTGACGAGTTCCATCATCCCTTTGCTTGTTGGTAGGGGTTGACCGAAATTCTTTTTAAAAATATTTTTTTATTAAAGATTTTGATTACAATAGCAAGAACAAATACAACTGAGGGTATTTTACAAGGTTATGTTTTTTTCTTTCTGCCAGATTCCCAGAATGTACATGTGGGTGCATTTTCGTGAACAGAGAATTTACAATCTTGTACAATCGTTGCTGCTGCCATTGTTGTTGTTGTTGTTGTTGTTGTTATTATTATTATTATTATTATTATTATTATTATTACTATTATTATTATTATTATTATTATTATTATTATTATTATCTTAAACATGAAACTCAGTCATAATAATAATAACAATAATAATAATAATAATAACAATAATAATAACAACAACAATAATAATAACAATACCCTCTCTGAGTTTTTTTTCCTTCTGTTTACACATGTACAAATCTCAGTGACTGCCTGGACAAGTCAGGTTCTTCAGAAGTGGTTTCTCATTGCCTCATTTCTAGGGCAGAGAGTTTGTGGCTGGCCCAAGGTTACCCGGCTGGCTTTGTGCCCAAGGCAGGACTAGAACTCACAGTCTCCCATTTTCTATTCTGATGCCTTGACTACTACACTAAACTGGCTGTCTCTTTGGGTTGATGGACCCAATAAAAATATTATTTGACTATTATTTATTTGGAATTTTGTTTCACCTTGGCAACTTCCAGATACCTGAAACCTCTGGTAAGTGAGCCATATGGTCCAAGATGCTCTAACAAAATCTCTTGATTTTAAAACTCTTTTATTATCTCTTCACGAACCTTGAATATTTAAAGATGGCTCCCTTTCTATTCTGTCTGAAACATATATCGACGCCTAAAGTAATTTGCTAGTTCAATTTACCCTCTTGATGTTTCTACTGTAGCTTGATGTTTCTGCCTTGCCAGAGAAGATCACACACAAATTATGGTGCCTAAATTATTTCTTAATTTATTCTCTGGTTTGAGAAGTTGCAGGATATAGTTCCACCTCATCTTTTTTTCTGTAGCCTCATCCTTCTATCCATCTCATCAATCCAAAGCAGAACTAATTTTGGTGTGTGTTTTTTTGCCTCTGTTTTTCCAATAGTATCCTATTCTATATATTGGGGAGCCAGGCAGTGGTGTCCGTATCTTTCCCCGCAGGTAAGTATGTTGGCTCTGCAAGGGTAGTGAAGAACATTTACTAATTTTATGTTTTAAATACAAATAGACCCAATTCACTCTTCTGTATTAATCTTCTGCTAATCAGTCATGGTTATTGCCTCATGTTTTTTCAAGTTTAGCACTACTGTCTTCAACTGAAAATAGATGTGCAAGGAAATGGCTGGAATAGGAGAAATCACTCACAAAAATATAAATAACACACAGGAAGTAGCTATGGAATTTCTGTGCAGACTTAAGCTAATAAAATATTTCTAGCAGGACTACCAGATTCTCAAACAGCTAGGTTCCCTATGCCAGTGATGGCGAACCTATGGCACGGGTGCCACAGGTGGCACGCGGAGCCATATCTGCCGGCACGCGAGCCGTTGCCCTAACTCATCTCCAGTGCGCATGTGCGTGCCCGCCAGTTGATTTTTGGCTTGCGTGGAGGCTCTGGGAGGGCGATTTCGGCCTCCGGAGGGCCTCCAGGGTGGCAGGGGGGAGCGTTTTTGCCCTCCCCAAGCTCCAAGAAAGCCTCTGGAGCCTGGGGAGGGTGAAAAATGGGCCCACCGGGCCCACTGGAAGTCGGGAAATGGGGGAGTGGGGGGGGGGTGTCACGCACGCATGTGCAGGAGGGTGGAGCAAGTGAGGGGCTTTGAATTATGGGTGTGGGCACGCACGCGCATGCAATAGCGCGCACACGCCCTATTTTGGCACCCGAGGAAAAAAAGGTTCGCCATCAGTGCCCTATGCCATCCGTCTGGTAAACTCACAAGATTCGTTTTTCTCACCATAAATATATTTGCATCCAAATGACTGTGTTGTTTCTCTGTGTCATATAATATATGTGGGTATATACATAATTTTGTATTTATCTTGTCATGTTTATGTAGTGAAAAATTGGAGGTGGTGACCCTTTAAAAGCTGTATGCAACGAAATTTCATTTTTGATGTATGCCAATTAGTGTACATTCAAAGTGACAATAAAGTTATTCTATTCCATTCCATTCCATTCCATTCCATTCCATTCCCTCTCCTGTTCTATTCCCTCTCCTGTTCTATTCCCTCTCCTGTTCTATTCTATTCTATTCTATTCTATTCTATTCTATTCTATTCTATTCTATTCTATTCTATTCTATTCTATTCTATTCTATTCCCTTTCCTATTCTATTCTATTCTCCTATTCTGTTCTATTCTATTCTATTCTATTCTATTCTATTCTATTCTATTCTATTCTATTCTATTCTATTCTATTCTATTCTATTCCTATATAATCTAGACCAGTGTTTCTTAACTGTGACAAATTTAACATATGTGGACTTTAACTCCCAGAATTCCTCAGCCAGCATGGATGGCTGGGGAATTCTGGGAGTTTAAGTCCACACATCTTAAAGTTGTCATGATTGAGAAATACTGCAAAAAAAAAAAATCCAGATGAGAGCATTAGAATGAGAAATCAAATTTTGCAGGGCTGCCTGTGACATTGGCTCACAGCACAAGCTAGCCTGAATCCTAACACATCCTATTATGGTTTATTAATGCAATGTGTGAAGCCAGTCTCAAGAATTTCCAGGGGCGATCAGTATAGCTGAGTTTTAAGTAGGCAGCCAGAAAACAGTTTTCTGGAAGCCACAAAGAGCTGGTGGGATGGGCTGGAGGGAGGGGGGTCTTGTTAGGTTTTTGTTTGTTGGCTTATTAGAAAAAAATATTCCCTTTTTTGGAAGGGGCTGTACGGACTGAGTGTCGGGAACGCTACTTTTGGATATGGCTGGACAAGTCTGCATTGGGGCAAAATTCTTGGAGTTACAGTGTCTTCAGTAAGTAAACGGGCCGGTAAGAATTCAGCTCTGCTCTAACAAAATAAAATTCAATGGTGAAAAAAGTAAGGTTCTACATTTAGGCAAGAAAAACAAAATGCACAGGTACAGTATATGTGGTACCTTGCTCAACAGTAGTAACTGTGAGAGGGACCTTGGAGTCCTAGTGGACAACCATTTAAATATGAGCCAGCAGTGTGCAGCAGCTGCCAAAAAAGCCAACACAGTTCTAGGCTGCATTAACAGAGGGATAGAATCAAGATCACGCGAAGTGTTAATACCACTTTATAATGCCTTGGTAAGGCCACACTTGGAATACTGCATTCAGTTTTGGTCGCCATGATGCGAAAAGGATGTTGAGTCTCTAGAAAGAGTGCAGAGAAGAGCAACAAAGATGATTAGGGGACTGGAGGCTAAAACATATGAAGAACGATTGCAGGAACTAGGTATGTCTAGTTTAATAAAAAGAAAGACTAGGGGAGACATGATAGCAGTGTTCCAATATCTCAGGGGCTGCCACAAAGAAGAGGGAGTCAAGCTATTCTCCAAAGCACCTGAGGGCAGGACAAGAAGCAATGGGTGGAAACTAATCAAGGAGAGAAGCAACTTAGAACTAAGGAGAAATTTCCTGACAGTTAGAACAATTAATCCGTGGAACAGCTTGCCTCCAGAAGTTGTGAGTGCTCCAACACTGGAAGTTTTTAAGAAGATGTTGGAGAACCATTTGTCTGAAGTGGTGTAGGGTTTCCTGCCTAAGCAGGGGGTTGGACTAGAAGACCTTCAAGGTCCCTTCCAACTCTGTTATTCTATTCTATTCTAATTCTAATTCTATTCTAATTCTATTCTATTCTATTCTATTCTATTCTATTCTATTCTATTCTATTCTATTCTATTCTATTCTAGAGTATTAGGTAGGGCTGACTTGTTTCTCAGTTTCTCAAATAGTCTCAGAAATATTTAGTGCTTGCTCAAAGACACATTCCCTTGTTCCTGAGTTGTAGTCAACTAAAATAAACATAATAAATTTTATAGTCCTAAAACCTGATGGGTTGTGCCATCAGCACGGTGATGGGAAGGGGCAGATATGGAATCGGGAGCAAGAGACCATATCATGTATTGGGGATGCGCACTCGCTGCTTAAAAGCGATTGCGCATCCCGGTCTCTACAGCTCACCCCGGATACTGGGTGGTTTAGATACTCAGGACCCGAGTCTTCGGCTGATGCTATGCAATGCCAGGTCCATGGTAAATAAGGGCCCCCTCATTCACGATCTTATTGTTGAGGGGGGAATGGACCTGGCGGGTATCACGGAGACCTGGTTGGGGCCGGAGGGAGGTGTCCCTCTGGTGGAGATTTGTCCACCAGGTTTCAGAGCATTCCATCAGCCGAGGGCTCAGGGGAGGGGTGGCGGGGTGGCAGTTGTTATTAATGAGGGTCTTGGGCCAAGGGAGACCACTGTGCCACAGATAGCTGGTTGTGAGTCCCTCCTTGTGAAATGGGGCCACGGGGTTCAGAAGGGCTTACTGCTTACGTACCTGGCTCCCTGCCGCGTAGCAGCTGCCCTGCCTGAGCTACTCGACGTGATAGCCACGGTGGCGGTGGACACACCCAGGCTTTTGGTCATGGGTGATTTCAACCTGCCATCCGTTGGTGAAACGTCTGAGTTGGCTCGGGAGTTCTTGGCTTCCATGATGGCCATGGACCTAACCCAGTTAGTTCATGGCCCCACACATGAGGGAGGACACACTCTAGACTTGATTTTTGTCTCTGGCCAGTGGTTGAGTGGTCTTGATATAGGAGATGTAGTCATTAAACCCTTGTCATGGTCAGACCACTCATTCCTTCACCTAGACCTCCATACCGCTTCCCCACGCCGCAGGGAGGCGGAACCAGTTAGATGGGTCCGCCCCAGGCGCCTGATGGACCCGGATAGGTTCCAGACGGAGCTTGGGCCATTTTCTGATGATCTAGCCCTCAACTTGGCCGAGGACCTGGTTGCCGCCTGGGATAGGGCGGCTGGTGGGGCCTTGGACTGAGTCGTGCCTTTGCGGCCTCTGACTCGGCTCCGATCCCGCGCGGCTCCCTGGTTTACTGAGGAGCTGAGGGAGATGAAGCGCCGGAAAAGACACCTAGAGAGCAGTTGGAGGGCCAGTCTCTCTGAATCTGACCGAACACTGGTAAGGTCGCATATTAAGACCTACCTAGTGGCGATAAAAGCGGAGAAATCTAACTATTTTTCCGCTCTTATCGCGTCATCAGAGAATCGTCCAACGGCCCTGTTCAGGGTGACCCATTCCTTACTCCACCAAGGAGTGCGGGAGGACCCCCTGGAAGGCAGGGCTGAGGATTTTGGACGATATCTGCATGACAAAATCGCTCAGATTCAGGGGGAACTGGACTCCAGCTGGGTGGATACGGACGCGGTGACAGGGAATAGTCTTGAGAATGTTATCTGGGAAGAGTTTGACTCGGTGACCCCTGAGGATGTGGACAAGATTCTGGGGAGGCTCAGTGCGGCCACATGTTTATTGGACCCGTGTCCCTCCTGGTTAGTGCTGGCTTCCCGGGAGGTTACACGAGGCTGGCTCCAGGGAATTATTAACGCTTCTTTGGGGGAGGGTTACTTCCCCACAGCCTTGAAGCGGTGGTGAGGCCTCTCCTCAAGAAGCCCTCCCTGGACCCAGCAATTTTAGCTAACTATCGCCCCGTCTCCAACCTTCGCTTTGTGGCGAAGGTTGTTGAGAGTGTGGTCGCATGACAGTTCCCCAGTACTTGGAGGAATCATCATATCTAGATCCGTTCCAGTCGGGTTTCAGGGCCGGGCACAGCACGGAAACGGCATTGGTCGCATTGGTTGATGATCTCTGGAGGGCTTGGGACAGGGGTTGTTCCTCTGTCCTGGTCCTATTAGACCTCTCAGCAGCTTTTGATACCATCGACCATGGTATCATGCTGCACCAGCTGGAAGAGTTAGGGATAGGGGGCACCGTTTTTCGTTGGTTCTCCTCCTTTCTCTCCAACCGGTCGCAGTTTGTATTGGCAGGGGGGCAGAGGTCGTCCTCGAGGCCTCTCACATATGGAGTGCCCCAGGGGTCGATTCTCTCGCCCCTTCTGTTCAACATCTATGTGAAGCCGCTGGGTGAGATCATCCGTGGCTTTGGGGTGAAGTACCATCAGTACGCTGATGATACATAGCTGTACATTTCCACCCCAGGCCACCCCAATGATGCCCTTGAAGTGATGTCCCGGTGCCTGGAAGCTGTGCGGATCTGGATGGGGAGAAACCGACTCAGGCTCAACCCTTCCAAGACGTAGTGGCTGTGGTTCCCAGCGTCTCGATATAGTCAGATGATTCCATCTCTGACTATCGGGGGCGAGTCTCTAGCCCCCGCCAAAAGGGCTCGCAACCTGGGTGTCCTCCTGGATTCACAGCTGTCCTTAGAGGACCATCTGACAGCTGTGACCAGGGCGGCCTTTTATCAGGTCCGCCTGATACGCCAGCTGCGGCCCTTTCTGGATCGGGATTCCGTGTGCACGGTCACTCATGCCCTCGTCACATCGCGTCTGGACTACTGCAATGCTCTCTACATGGGGCTCCCCATGAAGAGCACCCGGAGGCTCCAGCTGGTCCAGAATGCAGCCACGCGGGTGGTTTCGGGGGCTAATTGGCGCTCCCATATAACACCCCTCCTGCGCGAGCTGCACTGGCTTCCGGTGGTCTACCGGGTACGCTTCAAGGTGCTTGTTACTACCTTTAAAGCGCTCCATGGCATTGGACCTAGGTATCTCCGAGACCGCCTGCTGCCACAAACTGCCTCCCATCGACCAGTGCGCTCCCACAGAGAGGGCCTCCTCGGGGTGCCATTAGCCAAGCAGTGTAGGCTGGTGACACCCAGGGGGAGGGCCTTCTCTGTGGGAGCACCCACCCTCTGGAACCAGCTCCCTCCAGATTTAAGAACCATTCATGACCTGGCCACCTTCCGCCGTGCCCTCAAGACGTACTATTTTTATCAAGCCGGGCTGGTGTGAAAAAGTTTTTGGGGTTTTTAAGATTTTACCAATTTTTACCAATTTTTAATTATATTGTCTTAAATCAGGGCCACATCTAATATTTTCTTTTAAATGTATATATATTTTAATGTTTATATTGTATTTTTACTTGGCTGTTCACCGCCCTGAGTCCCCGGAGAAGGGCGGTATATAAATTTAAGTATAAATAAATAAATAAATAAATAAATTAAATAAATAAATAAATAAATAAATAAATAAATAAATAAATAAATAAATAACAGAATAGCAGAGTTGGAAGGGACCTTGGAGGTCGTCTAGTGTCTAGTTGGACCCCCTGCTCAAGCAGGTGACCCTATACTATTTCAGACAAATGGCTGTCCAATCTCTTCTTGAAAATCTCCAGGGTTGGATCACCCACAACTTCTGGAGCTGTTCCACTGATTGATTATTCTCACTGTCAAGATATGTTCCAAAAGGTGCTTTTTTGAGAGGCAACTGGACTTTCTGGTTGTTGTTGTTTTGAAGACCTTTCGCTTCTCATCCAAGAAGCTTCTTCAGCTACTGGGATGAGAAGCGAAACGTCTTCAAATTAAAAACCAGAAAGTCCAGTTGCCTCTTGAAAAAACACCTTTGGGACAATCATGACCTAGATGACTGAGAATCTCCACAGACACTGTCAAGAGATTTCTCCTTAGTTCTAGGTTGCTTCTCTCCTTGATTAGTTTCCATCCATTGCTTCTTGTCCTGCTTTCAGGTGCTTTGGAGAATAGGTTGACCCCTTCTTCCTTGTGGTAGCCCCTCAAATATTGGAACACTGCTATCATGTCACCCTTGGTCCTTCTTTTCATACACCATACCTATTGTGATGGTATGGTGAACCCCAAGAGCAGATGCTGCTGCAAACTGGCTTGGATAACAAATTTGTTTCTTTGATTTCCTAGATGAACTCGGCCAACGTATCTCTGTGACTGATCACATCGCTACCCAGTGCGGGCTCACCCATGGCGTTGACCTCTATGGAAACCCGGAAATCCGTATCTCATTCCTGGCTTGTTCCGTCCGCAATGTGGTAAGACTTATGCCCTGTCCTGCTTGAAGCTGGGCTGAAAAGTTTATAAACCAGATTCTGTAGTGAGGGGCACTTGACATGGATTTTGTAACTTGTTAACTAACATAGTTTGTATTTTAATTTGACTTGTTTTCTCTCTTTTAAAATGATTTTCGGGCTCATTGCAGATTGGAATGTAGGAATAGCTTTTAACATTCCTAAATTGAAAAGATAAACTGGTTGGAGACTAGCTCCAGAAAAGAAAAAGTTTAATACAAATTGGGGGTCTGGTTTATGAACTCTAAACAACCTTTTTCCATACCATTTATGCCCCTTCTGATGTCAGACCTCATTTTAATAAACGTGATATTATGAGAAACAAACATGTAACCTGTTTGACTACATGTAAGTGATTTCCTATGCAAAGGGGAGGGTTACGTTTATCCTGTCCAATCAACTTTCCTCTTGCATTTCCTTTGTTGTGTTAACTATAAAAAGGAATGTACGATGGGTCTCAAGGTTCTCCCTTTTCATAGAGAGATCCCACTTTATCAGGGTATTCTAATAAACTGCTTTTAAATGATTTTCCAACTTGGTTGCTTGACAGACTTGAACACTGGGCGCTATCTAACAAAATGAAATTCAATTGTGAAAAAAAGTAAGGTTCTACATTTAGACAAGAAAAACAAAATGCACAGGTACAGTATAAGTGGTACCCTGCTCAATAGTAGTAACTGTGTGAGGGATCTTGGAGTCCTAGTGGACAACCATTTAAATATGAGCCAGCAGAGAAGAGCAACAAAGATGATTAGGGGACTGGAGGCTAAAACATATGACGAATGGTTGCAGGAACTGGGTATGTCTAGTTTAATGAAAAGAAGGACTAGGGGAGATATGATAGCAGTGTTCCAATATATCAGGGGTTGCCACAAAGAAGAGGGAGTCAAGCTATTCTCCAAAGCACCTGAGGGTAGAACAAGAAGCAATGGATAGAAACTAATCAAGGAGAGAAGCAACTTAGAACTAAGGAGAAATTTCCTGACAGTTAGAACAATTAATCAGTGGAACAACTTGCCTCCAGAAGTTGTGAATGCTCCAACACTGGAAGTTTTTAAGAAGATGTTGGATAACCATTTGTCTGAAGTGGTGTAGGGTTTCCTGCCTAAGCGGGGTTGGACTAGAAGACCTCCAAGGTCCCTTCCAACTCTGTTATTTCTATTTCTTGTTGGGAAGGTAAACTGAGGCAGAACCTAGGGCCAGATTTGGCAATCAGTAGGAAGAATGGAAATCTTCCCCAATAAAGCAAAGGGCCTGTTCAGACTTTTGGGGAAAAAAACCCAAGGATTTTCCCCTGCCTTGTTGGAGAAGGGACCACAAACGAAATTTGAAAGCTTAAAACTGGATTGGGAATTTGAAAACCCATAAGCTCTGCCAGTTGGCCTGGGCACCAAATGGAGGTGGCTGCTAGATTGATGGCAGACTCCATGCCCTCCCCCCCCTTGCTCTCTCTTCCCTTCCCTTCCATCTTTTTGGTTATCATATTGATGTAATATTCTTGTGTTCTTCCGTCATTGTGTATTTTATTCTATTTTACTTCTGTTGTGTTTACACTCCTTTCATTTTCTTCCTTTTCATTATTGCAAGCCGCTTAGAGTAACCCCACAGTGAGACAGACAGCAAATAAATTACAAATAAATAAAATACAGATAAGTGCTCGACTTACAACAGTTCATTTAGTGACTGTTCAAAGTTACATCACTGAAAAAAAGGAGCTTATGACCACTTACGACTGTTGCAGCATCTCCATGGGTCATGTGATGAAAATTCGGATGCTTGGCAACTGGTTCATATTTATGACGGTTGCGGTGTCCCGGGGTCATGTGATCGCCTTTTGCGAGCTTCTGACAAAGTTAATGGAGGGGAGCCAGATTCCCTTGATAACTATGTTACTAACTTAACTGCAGTGATTCACTTAACAACCGTGGCTAGAAAGGTCGTAAAATGGGGCAAAATTCACTTAACAACTGTCTCATTTAGCAACATAAATTTCGGGCTCTTATTATGGTTGTAAGTTGAGGACTACTAAGTCATTACAGTTACAAGCATGTTACAAACACTGAAAGTAAAAGTGCCCTCAGATCAAGCTTGATTCGTGATGATTGCATTTCTGAAGTTTTGGAGAAGTTTTAGGGAGCGCCTTGCCTCCCCCTGAGCTGTCCTTTTTCATTTCCCATCCAGCCTTAAGTTTTTGAATTTTTCTTGTAGTCCCTTATCCAAATATTAGAACTTGAATCTAAAGGGAAAGTTCCTTTTAGAAGAGAATATTTGTAGCTCAGGGTGTTAAACTTATGGGGTCCTCCCCAGGGGTGAAATGCTACCGGTTCGGGCATACTGGTAGCGGCGGCCGCCAATGGTTCGGAAAACCGGTAGCGGCGGCAGCGCAAGGCTCCGCCCACCCACCCGGATGCCGCCATTTTTTTTCTTTAACCCTCTGCGCATGCGCAAAGTCTTCTGCGCATGCGCAGAGGGTGAAAAAGCAAATCGCGCGCTTCCAAACCAGTAGGGAAGGTAAGTAGATTTCACCGCCGGTCCTCCCTGAGCTTGGTTGTCTTCTTGCAGACGTTTCATTACCAAACTAGGTAACACCATCAGTGCAACAGCCACCAAGCTCCGATAGCACCAAGGACCCCCGGAGTTCATTTTTCCCAATGTTCTCAAGCTAACAGGAGCTGGAGATGCTAAGTCAGAAAGAGTGATTTATTTATTTATTTATTTATTTTGTCAACACATGTACAAGATAACAGATATGATATAAACATAAACAAAAGCAAAGTATGTATAGGTAAAAATTAGACAATATGACAAGTCTCGTTTGGACTACTGCAAACGTTTGGACTACTGCAATGCGCTCTACATGGGGCTACCCTTGAGGAGTATTCGGAGACTTCAGTTGGTGCAAAATGCGGCTGCGCGTGCTGTGGTGGGTGTGCCAAGGTACACCCACGTTACACCTATACTCCGCCAGCTGCATTGGCTGCCCATCGGTCTCCGGGTACAATTCAAGGTGTTGATCATCATCTTTAAAGCCCTACATGGCCTAGGACCAGGCTACCTTCGGGACCGCATTCTGCCTCACACTTCCCTTCGACCGGTTAGGGCCCACAGAGTGGGCCTCCTCCAGGTCCCGTCAGCCAAACAATGCCGGTTGGCGGGCCCTAGGGGGAGGGCCTTCTCTGTGGGGGGGCCCGCGCTCTGGAACCAACTTCCCCCAGAGACCCGAACCATCCCCACCCTGCTGGCCTTCCGGAAAGCCGTCAAGACATGGCTCTTCCTGCAGGCAGGGGGGAAAGACTAAATCCATCTGAATTCCCCCCTTGGTATGGCTGATTGTGAACACTTTTTTAAACTTTTGTATATTTTCTTAACTGTTGCTTTTAAATTACTGTTTATTATTGATGTTCTTATAAAATTGTTGTACGCCGCCCTGAGTCCCTCGGGAGTAGGGCGGCATAGGAGAACAAATAATAAATAAATAAATAAATAAGGACAGGGACGGTAGGCACGATGGTGCGCTTATGCACGCCCCTTACAGACCTCTTAGGAATGGGGTGAGGTCAACTGTAGACAGTCTAAGGTTAAAGTTTTTGGGATTTGGGGACAAAACCACAGAGTCAGGTAGTGCATTCCAGGCACTGATTACTCTGTTGCTGAAGTCGTATTTTCTGCAGTCGAGTTTCGAGCGGTTTACATTGAGTTTGAATCTATTGTGTGCTCTTGTATTGTTGCGGTTGAAGCTGAACTATTCATTGACAGGTAGGACATTGTGGCAGATGATTTTATGAACTACATTTAGATCAGATCGAAGGCGACGTAGCTCTAAGTTGTCTAAGCCTAAAATTTCAAGTCTGGTGGAATAAGGAATTCTGTTGCGAGTAGAAGAGTAGAGGACTCTTCTTGTGAAGTATTTCTGGACTCTCTCAATTGTATTTATGTCCGATATGTAGTGCGGGTTCCAGACAGGTGAGCTGTATTCAAGGATTGGTCTGGCAAATGTTTTGTATGCTCTGGTTAGCAGAGTAATATTGCCAGAGAAGAAGCTACGCAAGATTAGGTTGACAACTCTTAGTGCCTTTTTGGCAATGTTGTTACAATGGGCTCTGGCACTTAGGTCATTAGATATGAGTACTCCAAGGTCTTTAACAGAGTGAGGGTCATCTACAAGGTCGTGTCCTCCAAGTTTATATTTTGTGTTTGGATTCTTTTTTGATGTATCCAGACGTTCAGGCCTAAGGTTGATTCCAAAGCTGGGTTCTTCAACACAGTTGAGACTTTTTATTCACCGCAAATACTCTTTAAATCCCCTTGCTCAGTTTGACCAGGATTTCAGCCTCCGGCTCCAGGTGGAAATGACCAGCCTTGATAACGTAACTGCTGCTTATGAAGTGTCCATGAATTGTCCCCTCGATGCCCCGTGGAGCCCTCGGGAGATTGTTTGTGAGGAAAATTACATGGAGGTGAGTAAAATAAGAACACAATTTATCCATTTATTTATCAGGGAACTGCGCAGCAGGTGTCCGAATGGCATCAAAGAAGCTGACCCGAACCGGTAGTTTGATAGGAATAAATGTATTTACTGACACGAACTTGTAGTTTGATATGAATAAATATATTTTGGGTCTCTATACACAACAAACAAGATAGTCAGGCCCATCACTACATCATGAAGTAAATCTCAGAACAGCATACAGAGCACACCGAAGAAAAAGACCGGGGAGGGGGGGAATGCCCCCTCCACAGCAACCAATCACATCACAGATTGCCTCATGCAGGAGCCAGCACTCTCCAACCAATCAGCTATAATGTATAACCCCACTGTTCCAGCCACTAAATGTAAATATCTTAACATTACTGATATAGGGTGAGGTACCAAAATGGGATTTCTTGTTGCTTTTAGATTAAATAATTTAAGTTTGCACAATATGTCAGCATGCTATTTTTTGTTTTTTAAAAAATGTGTTTGCATAGATACCACTTCAATATAAGTGTGTTGCCACTGTCAAAAAAAGCCAAATGCAGTTGCAGGCTGCATCAACAGGGGCAGGGATGAAAAACAGCAGGTTCTGATAGGTTCTGGAGAACCGTTCTGGAGATAGGTTCTGGAGAAATTTTGAGTAGTTCGGAGAAGCGGCAAATACCACCTCTGGCTGGCCCCAGAGTGGGGTGGGAATGGAGATTTTGCAATATCCTTCCCCCAGGAGTGGGGAGGAAATGGGGATTTTAGCAATAGCAATAGCACTTAGACTTATATACCGCTTCATAGTGCTTTACAGCCCTCTCTAAGCGGTTTACAGAGTTCAGCATATTGCCCCCAACAATCTGGGTCCTCATTTTACCGACCTCGGAAGGATGGAAGGCTGAGTCAACCTTGAGCCGGTGAGATTTGAACAGCTGAACTGCTGAACTGCAGTCCTGCACTTTAACCACTGCACCACCTCAGCTCTTTTGCAGTATCTTTCCCCTGGAGTGGGGTGGGAATGGAGCTTTTGCAGTATCCTTCCCCTGCCACGCCCACCAAACCACGCCCACCAAGCCACACCACGCCAACCAAGCCACGCCCACAGAACCAGTAGTAAAAAAAATGGATTTCACCACTGAATGGGGGGGATAGTATTAAGGTTGCATGAAGTGTTAGTACCTCTTTATACTGCTTTGGTAAGGCCACATTTGGAATACTGCATCCAGTTTTGGCCACCACAATACGAAAAAGATGTTGAGACTCTAGAAAGAGTGCAGAGAAGAGCAACACATGATTAGGGGACTGAAGGCTTAAAACATATAAAGCAGCGGTTCCCAACCTGGGGGTCGCGACCCCTTTGGGGGTCGAACGGCCATTTCCCAGGGGTCGCGCCGGCATCCTCAGCTTCCCCCCCCCCCACTGCCACAAGCCTGGCCATATCGGCTCAACTCACCCGAGCCCTCCAATTGGTTGGGAGAGGTGCCATTCGGCGAGAGACGTTTGTGACACCTGGCGGCCGAGCTTTGAAGGCATCCGCTAAGGGGCGGGGCATCGCAAGATTGCACGCTGGAGAGTGCAAGGCGGTGCTTAAGACATCTGTGGCCGCCCCTGTCTCCTGCTCGCAGCGGCAGTTTCTTCCCGCTGGTGTCGAAGAGAAAGGGAGTCATGGGAGGGAAAGGCCAGCCAACAACCACCTAAGTTTAACAGCGCACAACGGCAGGAAGGAGGACAGCTGAGTCGGGCTCGTCTGTCTGCCCTCTCACCCTCGGCTGGTGCGGAGACCCAGCGAACAAAGAGGCAAACAGGGAGGGAGGGAAGAGAGAGACTGAGAGATATTAGCGCAGGGCTAGCCTGATCAGACAGCCGCTTGGGGAGGGAAAAGCGCCGCCACCGGGATGGAGAGGAGCCCCAGAGGCGGCCGAGTGAGCAGGAAGGAAGGCAGGAGGATCCCGAGCTGCCCAAGCCTCGCCTTGCAAGCCCGCCCGGGCTCTTCCTCTGCCGCAGAAAAGGACAGCTGGCAACGCGATGCAGAGGCGGGCTCTGTAGCTGGCGGTCTCCAGGAGGGAGGAGAGAGAGCAGGGGGAGGGGGTTTCTAATCGGGGGTCCCTATGACTGGCAGACCCCCCCTTTTTCTTCCAGCTCTACCCTCCTCCTGTTGGGCAACTTCTCCAAAGCGCGCTTTTGGAGACGCGCAATGCAGGGGTGAGATGCTCACTTACCCAGACCGGTGCGCTGCTCCGCGGTCCTTCGTGCTTTGTCGCGCGCACGCACGCTACGCACGCGCGCCCCCTCGTGCGATTTTCCTTCTGCGCATGTGCGGAAGCAAAATCGCGCCGAAATCTCACGAGGGGACGCGCGCGAGAGAGAGATTTTGGCGTGATTTTACTTCCGCGCATGCGCAGAAGCAAAATCTCACTGAAATCTCTCTCGCGCGCGTCCCCTCGCAAGATTTTGGCGCGATTTTGCTTCCGCGCATGCGCAGAAGCAAAATCTCCCGAAAATTCACAAAAAAGAGATGGCGACGCGCGCGACTGCCCGGTGGAGACGGTACCGGAGCAGTCGCGCGCATATTGGGGTATCGGCGGGTGTTTACCGGAGCTCCGCACTGGACCGCACCAGTAGGATCCCACCCCTGGCGCAATGGGGAGCAAGGTGTCGTGGAGGGGATCACTGCGCGGTGGTGGGGATTTGCAGCCCCCCATCTCCCGGGTGGGGTATGGATTGGACTGGGGAAGGGGTGCAGAGGGGTGGGGGAGAAGCAGGAAATTATGGCTGGGTTTCCAGGGCTGCTCTCTCCGGGGCATGTCTGGGTCTCTTGGGGCCAGCCCTTTTTTTTGCACCGGGAGCTTTGTCCAAAGGGTTGCCCCCAAGCGGAGGGCGCCTTTTGGAGAAGGCGAGGCGAGGGTGGGGTGGGATGGCTGGCTGGCTGGTTCCCCGGACAAGGTCGGCTCTGTGGGGCAGGCTGGCTATGGTACAAGTGTAGGCAGGGCGGGCAGGATCCCCTCCCTGCTCGCTCCGCTTTCCTGGAGTGACTGAATAACCACAATGCGCTTATTTGTCCGGGTTGCCAGAGAGTTTGGCACGCGTGGATCTTGCGGTGCTGAGGGCTAGGAGAGGGAAGAAGAGAAAAGAGAAGGAAGGAAGGAAGGAGAGGAAGGAAGGGAAGGAGAGGAAGAAGAGGAAGAAGAAGAATGTTAGGTGGGAGGGTGGGAGGAAGGAAGCAAGGAAGAGAAAAAAGTGAGAGAGGGAAAGAAAGAAAGAAAAAGAAAGAAAAGAAAGAAAGAGAAAAGAAAGAAAGAAAGAAAGAAAGAAAGAAAGAAAGAAAGAAAGAAAGAAAGAAAGAAAGAAAGAAAGAAAGAAAGAAAGAAAGAAAGAAAGAAAGAAAGAAGAGGAAGGTTTGGAGGGAGGAAGGAAGGAAGGAAGGAAGAGAAAAAAGCGAGAGAGAGGGAAAGAAAGAAAAAGAAAGAAAGAAGAGGAAGGTTGGGAGGAAGGAAGGAAGGAAGGAAGAGAAAAAAGTGAGAGAGGGAAAGAAAGAAAGAAAGAAACTGTTGAAAGAAGAGCCTTGCAAATTAAAATTGTTGTCTTTGCAGGGGTTTTGGAAAGGGTGGGTGAGCAGGCCCCATGGGGGAGGAAGGAATATGGGGCTGTTTTAAGAAGAAAGAGCTTAAAAGAGGAAATTGGCTTTGGGGACCCTGGCAACGTTTTTGGACCAATCATGGGTTTTTTTGCCCTGTTTGCCTCCTGAAACTTTGGAGTCCTGGGAGAAAGCTACTAAACAGGGATTACTTTGCTGGAAGCTTATCTGATTTCTAGTTTTTCGACACTGCAAGCCACAATTTCTCAACCTCAACAACTTGAATATACTTGGACTTCAACTCCCAAAATTCCCTAGCCAGCTTTGGTTTGAATTCTGGGAGTTGAAGTCCAGGCACCTAAAAAGTTGCTGAGATTGAGAAATATTGCTGTACACTTGTTGGTTATCAAGTCTAAATACAGAAGTAGACTTGTTGTGGAAGATGATATTCCTTGTGCTCTTGCAAAGACTGGCCCGAGAATTTCTGATCTGGCATAATTACATATTGTTTTTGTGATTAATTGCTATGCTTTAATTATGTTCAATTTGTAACAATGAAAATACATCCTGCATATTAGATATTTACATTACGATTCATAACAGTAGCAAAATTACAGTTATGAAGTAGCAACGAAAATAATTTTATGGTTGGGGGTCACGACAACATGAGGAACTATATTAAGGGGTCGCGGCATTAGAAAGGTTGGGAACCACTGATATAAAGAATGGTTGCTGGAATTCGGTATGTCTAGTTTAATGAAAAGAAGGACTAGGGGTGACATGATAGCAGTCTTCCAATATTTGAGGGGTTGCCACAAAGAAGAGGGAGTCAATTTATTCTCTAAAGCACCTGAGGGTAGAACAAGAAGCAATGGGTGGAAACTAATCAAGGAGAGAAGCAGCCTAGAACTAGGAGAAATTTCTTGAAAGAGAGAACAATTAACCACTGGAACAGTGTGCCTCCAGGAGTTGTGGGTGCTCCATCACTGAAGGTTTTTAAGAAGAGATTGGACAGCCATTTGTCTGGAATGGCCTAGGGCAGTGATGGCGAACCTTTTTTTGCTCTCGTGCCAAAAGGGTGTGTGTGTGTGCGCTACTGCGCGCGCACGTACCCACAGCCATGCCCCCCCGTGCATGCGCACAACCCAAGTGCTGCCCCGCGCATGCGCGCACACACACCTCTACCCCCATGCATGCGCACAGGCCTCACTGAAGCCTCCGGACTCCTGAAGCCTGGGGACGGCGAAAAACGGCCAAACGGGCCAAACGGAAGTTTGGAAAAACAGACTTCCGGTTTGCCCATTTTTCGCACTCCGGAGTGCAAAAAATGGCCCAACGGGCAATGGCGTTTTTCCAGTTTGCCCGTTGGGGCATTTTTCGCACTCCGGAGGGCAAAAATGGCCTTCCCCAAGGCCGAAAATCAGCTGGCCAGCGCACGCATGCGCGCTGGAGCTGACATAGGGCAACGCCTCGCGTGCCTTCCGATATGGCTCCGCGTGCCACCTGTGGCACGTGTGCCACAGGTTCGCCATCATGGGCCTAGGGTCTCCTGGTTGAGGGGACTAGAAGACCTCCAAGGCAGGGGTGAAATTCAAAATTTTTCCCTACCGGTTCTGTGGGCGTGGCTTGGTGGGCGTGACAGGGGAACACTAAATAAATAAATAAATAATAAATAAATAAATAAATAAATAAATAAGGATATTGCAAAATCTCCATTCCCACCCCACTCTGGGGCCAGCCACAGATGGTATTTGCCGGTTCTCCGAACTACTCAAAATTTCCGCTACCGGTTCTCCAGAACCTGTCAGAACCTGCTGAATTTCATCCCTGCTCCAAGGTCTCTTCCAACCAGGGGTGGGTTCCACTTATCTTCACCACCGGTTCACATCGCGATGTTTCACACGCGTCCCCTCATGCAATTCTGCTTCCGCGCATGCTCAGTAGCTATAATCAGCCCGAAACACAGCTGAGGAGCTGATCAGCTGTGCTTCAGGCGAAGGAATAAAGGTAAATATAAACCCGGGGGCAGGCAGGAGGGCCCTTTTTCAAGCAGCAGCAGAGGAAAAAACTTCCAAACAGTAAAAAATTTAGAAAAAAATCCCCCCCCCCAAAAAAAGATGGCGCCCACGGACCGGCACCGACCTAACCGGATCCGTGACGCCATTGTGATGTCACCAGCGGGTCACTACCGGTTCGGGCAATCCGGTCCGAAACGGGAGGAACCCACCCCTGCTTCCAACTGTGTTATTCTGTATTCTGAGGGAGACGGAGAAATGAGTATTCAGCTGCTAATGTTGCTTCTATTCCAGGTTTCTGTCCGGCGGGCCGTCCCAGGAATAGCAAATGAGGCCTTGAACGAAGATTGGATGGCAGCATGGCCTGTGGTAAGGATGCTGGACACAGTGGGAGTAGAGTTGGATTAAAGTTGGGGTATGTCAGACCTGCCACAACTTAAACCCCAAGATAGAAACAATCCTGGGCTTCATTTGTTGAGAAAGGTTTAGTTTTATTAGAGATCAAGAGTATTGCAGTATACTTTTGGGCCAGAACTGAGAATCGCATACCAAAATCCCTTAAGTTCTACTTTTTCCCTCCCTTAAATGTCTCTTACTGCCCACCCCAGTGTAACCAATCAAGTTCAGCAAGATGTTTTCATAACGGTTCGTCCAAGGGCAGTTTAGTATGCAGCTCCCTCCTCCTTCCAGCTGGGTGACTTGAGGCAGCATCTCGAGAAGGCACAGAAACTTACTTTCATTTCCCCAAGCATCCCCAAGCAAGTATAAGACGGCAGCTGACAGGGTAACAGAAAGGGGAAACCTGGTACTCTTCTTTGGTGTAATTGATACTGGCTGGGGAATTCTGGGAATTGAAGTCCACACGCCTTCAGGTTTTCAAAGTTGAGGAACACTGTAGTAGACACCAAGATCCTCCAGGTGTGGGGACTTCAGTTTCCAGAATTTTCAGCAATGGGGTGGGTGGGAAATTTGGGAAGATGGCAATTATACTTCTTTAGGATACTTGATTTAGGGAAGGTCTCATTTTTCCTTTGCCTGGAGAGAGACCACTACAGGCTTGTGTCGGGATTCTGGCTTTAGAGTTAGAAATAGCTGCGCATCAGTGAGAAGGAGACATCTTTTATGTAGCCCAGAGGTGGGTTCCTACCGGTTCTAACCGGTTCTTTAGAACCGTTAGTAAATCGGTGATGACGTCACGGAGCCGGTTCTGTCAGGGCCGGTCCGTGGGCGCCGCCATCTTAGATTTTGCTTATGCGCATGCGCATGCGCAGAAGCTATTTTTTCATTGCTGCGGGGCCGCACGCGTTAGCTTTGTGCACGCGCGTGCCTGGCGCAACCCTGAGCGAACCGGCAGCAAAAGGATGCAGAACCCACCCCTGGTGTAGCCTCAGGCTCCCCAGCATCTATATTGGTGGCTTCACTGATCCATAAACTTCCTGGCGGGAAACTTCATAAAAGCTTGTATCTCTAGAAGAATCTGTAGCACGCGGTTAATTCTCGCTATTTCAATAGAACAAGCGTCGCATTTGATGAACATAGCATATAGAATATTGCAGCTTCTTCAAAACACCCAGAACCACATTTTCTTCATAAATACTGTTTAAGCCTCAAGGAGGACCCGGATCTCTGAATGTCTCCTTCCTTTCTTCCCTCATTCTCACCTGGGTTTGTCCTTGCAGGCCCAAGGGGCTATGAACCAAGTCTGGCAAGTAGTTTTCCATTTCCAAAATGGCTCCATTCAAGACATGATGGCTACCCACGCTTACGACTTGGGCTATGGTTTCAATACTACAGCCACCCGTGTTCTTTTCCGTACCCCTTATGGCACCCTGCAGACTGAAGTGGCTATGGTAAGTGAAGGTCCAATGTTGATTAAGATTCAGAACTTCAGGTCTCGGTGGCCGAGATGTGGCTGAGAGAGAAGCTGAGCATTGTTTTTGAAAAGCCTTACGCCTTGAGAGATTGCAAAAGGGACTCTGGTTTGGTTCACACAACAGATAAGGCAGGGGTGTCAAACTCTATTTCATTGAGGAACCGCATCAGTGTTTGGCCTCGGGGGACCGGGTGGACATGGCCGGGATGGGCGTGGTCAGTTCGACGTCACTCGTGTCAGGGGCACCTGTGGTAGCCAAGACGGGGCTGGGGCGATCCTCCTGCAGCCCTCTACCAGCAAAAACAGAGCTCGGGAGGGCTGTGTGTGGACCTCCTGAGCTCCATTTTCACTGGCAGAGGGCTGCAGGAGGCTGTCGCGGCCAAAAATTATTAAAGTTTGTTGCAAAATCAAAACCAGTAGCACACACAGATGACTGATTCAGCTGGATTCAATAACTTCTTTATAAACAATAATATATATATTTACAATACCATTAGCAGAGTTCTTCTTCAATGTAGCAACAGTTAAAAGTAAAACACAAGCAGCTTCTAGTTCAGAGAGGACAGAGAGCACAGAGTGGAGAGTGGAGCCACACCCAGCCTTAAGCTTAAGTATTCAGTTTCGATTCTCTGCACAGATTCAGAAGTGGTTAGCTCCCGTTGACTGATTCAGTTGCTATGCCTATTTATTGGCTAACCTTGTTACCATTGGCTCTCCCAGTTCATGAATATCTTAACAAAAATGAATCCCGGGAGGGCCGCACATGGCCCTCCCGCCCTCCGTTTTCACTGGCAGAGGCACGGCGGGCCAGTCCTTCGCTATTTCCAGGATGGCCCTGCAGGTCAGATTGAAGCGCCCCGCAGGCCGGATCTGGTGCACGGGCCTTGAGTTTGACACCCCTGAGATAAGGCAAAGAGGTGACTGGTTCATCTGCTGCACGAACGTAACATGGTTAGTTTTGGTTCAGGGTATTCTGTGATCAAACCATGTTTCAGTTGACCATAGGTTAGGCTTCCAGCGATGAAGAGGCACACAGGTTGTAGTGTCCAGATAGTACCATATTTTTCGGACTATAAGACGCACCGGAGTATAAGACGCACCTTAGTTTTTGGGGAGGAAAATAAGAAAAAAAATTCTGCCTACCAGCATCCATCTGGCTAGCGTCCTTAGCAAACAGCCTGGAACAGGTATATTAGCCTTGCAAAGCTCCGTTTCAAAGGCTGTTTTTAGCCTTGCAAAGCTCGGTTTCAGAGGCTGTTTTTAGCCTTGCAAAGCTCCGTTTAAGAGGCTGCTTTTTCAGCCTTGCAAAGCTCCGTTTCAGAGGCTGTTTTTAGCCTTGTAAAGCTCCGTTTCAGAGGCTGTTTTTAGCCTTGCAAAGCTCCATTTCAGAGGCTGTTTTTAGCCTTGCAAAGCTCCATTTGAGAGGCTGCTTTTTCAGCCTTACCAAGCTCCGTTTCAGAGGCTGTTTTTAGCCTTGCAAAGCTCCGTTAGAGAGGTTGTTTTCAGCCTTGCAAAGCTCGTTTCAGAGGCTGTTTTTAGCCTTGCAAAGCTCCGTTTCAGAGGCTGTTTTTAGCCTTGTAAAGCTCCATTTCAGAGGCTGGGCGGGGCTACATTCGGTGTATAAGACGCACCCAGATTTTCACCCTCTTTTAGGGGGCGAAAAGGTGCGTCTTATACTCCGAAAAATACTTGCATTACAACCATTTGTTTAGTGACCTTCGAAGGTATAATGGCGCTGAAAAAAGGGACTTGTGGCCATTTTTCACACTTGTGGCATCCCGTGGTCACGTGATCAAAATTTGGAGGCTTGGCAACTGGCATGTGGGACACATGCTCCTTAGATGCTCCTTTTATACAGAGATTACGAAAAAACATATCCTGCCAATAATTGCAAGGTATCCTGGCCGTTCCGACACTACCTATCTTCAGTGGCTGCTTAAGGATGAACGGGCCATAACTACAGCACAGGTGGCCAGATTCTGTGCAGCAGTAGTGGGGATTCGGCAAAAATATGTGTCTTCCTCACCATAGCGTCATATATTTCAACTGTGGCTAACTTTTAAGTGTCATTTTATAACTTTTAATTGTATTTTTATTGAGTGTTTTTATTTGCTCTAGTCTCTGGTCTATGACCGTATTAAACTAATGGAAAAAATTAGAAAATTATACTCCGAAAAATACTTGCATTACAACCATTTGTTTAGTGACCTTCGAAGGTATAATGGCGCTGAAAAAAGGGACTTGTGGCCATTTTTCACACTTGTGGCATCCCGTGGACATGTGATCAAAATTTGGAGGCTTGGCAACTGGCATGTATCTATGACGGTTGCAAAGCGACCTTCTGTTGAGCAAAAGTCAATGGGGATGCAGAGTCACCAAGCGACCGGGTTACTAACTTAACAGCCGCAGTGATTCTCTTAACAACCGCGGAAAGAAAGGTCGTAAAATGGGGGCAAAACCTCAGCCAAGGTGTAAAAGCTCATCCGATCTGAGTTGCGAGGTGTTTAGCACCAAGATAAACTCTGCCTCTTTGACTGTTCCTTCCACTGTAGGTGCAGGGCTTGGAAGTGGAAGTGGCCCGAGCCACGATCTTCTATAAACAGGCCTGGATGATCCTAATGGTGGATACTGCTGTGGCCTGCCCTGTCAGTGAGTCGCTTGCTTCCTTTGTTTACTTGATACGGTAGTTAATAGATGATAATATGGTGCTTTCATCCTTAAATTCCGGGAGCCAGTAAAACAGAAGCGGAGGGGGGTTTCAGTCCATCCCCAGGCTCAGTATGAATCGTATGCATGGCCTGTCGGGGGAGGGGAGGGCCAGTGACGGGGGAGGGGGGATCTCTGGTGGGATGGGGGACGGGGGTATTACGGTCATAACAGGGAGAGGTAGGTATGGCGGGAGCAGAGGGGTAGGCCGCTCTCGGGGAACGAGAACTCGCTGTCTCCAAGCGATTTCTTGTTCTGGCCCCTCCAGTTTGGTTCCATCTAGCTCAGCCCGAGGACCTGGTAACCAGGGATGTCAGGGCCCTGGGCTCAAGCTGCTGCTGTTGAATGCCAGGTCAATTACTAACAAGGCCCCCCTTGTACGGGATTTAATCCTGGAAGAGGGGGCGGACCTGGCATGCATCACTGAGACCTGGCTAGGCCAGGAGGGGGGGGTGCCCCTCTCGGAAATATGCCCGGACGGGTTCTCAGTGCAGCATCAGCCGCGACCCCAGGGAAGGGGTGGAGGAGTGGCGATTATAGCTCGCCAGAACCTAAATCCTCGAAGGATCCCTGCCCCGGAGATTGTTGGGTGTGAGACGCTCCTTCTGAAGTTGGACTTAGGGGTTCAGGTGGGCCTTTTGCTGACGTACTTGCCTCCTAGCTGCGTGGCAAAGGCCCTGCCTGTTCTGCTCGAGGCAGTAGCGGGGCTGGCGATTGAGTTCCCCAGGTTGATGGTGCTGGGGGACTTCAACCTGCCATCGCCCGGCGAAAACTCGGAGGCAGTCCAGGAGTTCATGGCTTCCATGACAACCATGGACCTGACCCAAGTAGTTCAGGGTCCGACTCATGAGGGAGGCCACACGCTTGACCTTGTGTTTCTCTCGGGGCAGTGGAGAGATGATCTGGGGCTGAGGGGTTTAGTCACAGTACCCTTGTCGTGGTCAGATCATTTCCTTCTGAGGTTGGATTTCATGGCACCACTCCTCCACCGCAAGGAGGCGGGACCGATTAAGTGGTTCCGCCCCAGGCGCCTAATGGAATCTGAAGGATTTCAGAGGGAACTTGGGGAAATACCTGAATCCCTGGTACACGATTCATCTGAGGCTCTAGTAGCTGCCTGGAATCGGGCGGCAACGGGGGCTTTAGATCGGATTGCGCCTTTGCGGCCTCTCCGTGGCAGCGGATCCAGGAAGGCTCCTTGGTTTACCGAGGAGCTCCGGGAGATGAAGCGCCTAAAGAGACGCCTAGAGCGACGATGGAGAGCCAGTAAAGCTGAGTCTGACTGGACACTTTTAAGAACTTGCATTAAGTCTTACTTAGTGGCGATACGGGCGGCAAAATGTTCGCATTTTTCCACCCTTATTGCGTCCGCCGACTCCCGCCCAGCCGCCCTGTTTAGGGTGACTCGCTCCCTTCTAGCCAAGGAGGGAGTTGAAGACCCCTTGCAGGGTAGAGCTGAGGAATTTTCTCAGTTTCTGGCGGACAAAGTCGTTCAGATTCGGACAGACCTGGACTCCATTTGGACAGGGCAAGCCGAGGTGCCGGGGGCGAGTCTTAGTCCTGTTATATGGGAGGAGTTTGAGCCTGTCACTCCTGATGATGTGGGCAAGGCCATAGGAGCGATGAGCGCCTCCACTTGTTTATTGGACCCGTGTCCCTCCTGGCTGGTTTCGGCCAGCAGGGAGGTGACACGCGGCTGGCTCCAGGCGGTTGTGATCGCATCTTTGAGAGAGGGGTCCATCCCACAGCCCTTAAAAGCTGCGGTGGTGAGGCCCCTTCTCAAGAAGCCTTCCCTGGACCCAGCGGATTTAAAGAACTTCCGTCCAGTCTCCAACTTACCCTTTGTGGGTAAAGTTGTTGAGAAGGTGGTGTCGCTCCAACTCCTGCGGCTATTGGAGGATACTGATTATCTGGATCCCTTTCAGTCGGGTTTCAGGCGCGGCTACAGTACAGAGACTGCTTTGGTCGCGCTGATGGATGATCTCTGGCGAGCCCGGGATGGGGGTTATTCCTCCATCCTGGTGCTACTTGACCTCTCAGCAGCTTTCGATACCATTGACCATGGTATCCTTCTGCGTCGTCTTGGGGAGATGGGAGTGGGAGGCACTGTTCTACGGTGGTTCTCCTCCTACCTCTCTGACAGGACGCAGTCGGTGTTGACAGGAGGGCAGAGGTCGGCCCCTAGGCCCCTGACTTGTGGGGTGCCACAGGGTTCGGTCCTCTCGCCCATCCTGTTTAACATTTACATGAAACCACTGGGTGAGATCATCCGACGACACGGGGTGAGGTATCAGCAGTATGCTGATGATACCCAGTTGTACATCTCCACCCCGTGTCAGTTCAGTGAAGCAGTTGATGTAATGTGCCGCTGCCTGGACGATGTGAGGGTCTGGATGGGAGTGAATAGACTCAAACTCAACCCTGACAAGACTGAGTGGCTGTGGATGTTGCTCCCCAGGGATTTTGTCAACTGCCCCTCCTTGGTTCTCGGGGGAGAAAAATTGACTCCCTCAGAACGGGTTCGCAATTTGGGTGTCCTCCTAGATCCACAGCTAAAATTGGATCAACATCTATCAGCTGTGGCTAGGGGGACCTTTGCACAGATTCGACTCGTGCACCAATTGCGACCCTACTTGGAGAGGGAGGCTTTGCTCACAGTCACTCATGCCCTTGTCACCTCACGGCTAGACTACTGTAACGCGCTCTACATGGGGCTACCTTTGAAGAGCATCCGGAGACTGCAATTGGTGCAGAATGCAGCTGCGTGAGCTGTTGTGGGTGTACAGAGATACACCCACGTAACACCCATCCTCTGCCAGCTGCACTGGTTGCCCATTAGTCTCCGGTCGCAATTTAAGGTGTTGGTTTTGACCTTTAAAGCCCTACATGGCTCAGGGCCAGGTTACCTTCGGGACCGCATCCTACCACATACCTCCCTACGACCAGTTAGGTCCCACAGAGAGGGCCTCCTCCGGGTCTCGTCAGCCAAACAATGTCGGTTGGCGGGGCCGCGGGGGAGGGCCTTCTCTGTGGGAGCCCCGTCCCTCTGGAACCAACTCCCACCAGAGATCCGGACCATCCCCACTCTACTGGCCTTCTGTAAAGCCTTGAAAACATGGCTCTTCCGACAGGCGGGGTGAACAAGGAGATCTGATTCCCCCATGAATGGTGTTTTGTTAATGCTTTTATATTGTGTTATTTTAAATTGTTATTGCTTTTAATGTACGTTTCTTATCCATGTTGTACGCCGCCCTGAGTCCTACGGGATTGGGCGGCCTATAAGAGCGTACAAATAAATAAATAAATAAATAAATTGTGCATTGTGGGTGAGCCTTCCTTCCTTCCCTCCCTTCCTCTCTTCCTTCCTCTTTCTACTGTTTCTTCCATCCTCTCTCTCATCATCCCTCCCTACTTCTTTCTCTCCTTCCTTTCTTTGTTCCTTCGTTCTTTTCATTCTTTCCTCCCTTTGTCTTGCTTTTCCTTCCTTCCTTTTTCTTCCCATCTCCCTCCCTCCGTTTCCCTCCCTCCCTCCCTCTGTCTTTCCATCCAACCTTCTTTCTTTCCTCCCTTCCTTCCGCTTTTCCTTCCTTCCTTCCTTCCTTCCTTCCTTCCTTCCTTCCTTCCTTCCTTCCTTCCTTCCTTCCTTCCTTCCTTTTGTTGTTGCTTTTAGTTGGGAAGTCGTGTCCAACCCATCACGACCCCATGGACAACGTTCCTCCAGGCCTTCCTGTCCTCTACCATCCCCCGGAGTCCATTTAAGCTCATGCCTACTGCTTCAGTGACTCCATCCAGCCACCTCATTCTCTGTCATCCCCTTCTTCTTTTTCCCTCAATCTTTCCCAGCATTAGGCTTTTCTTCCTTCCTATTTCTTCCCATCCCTCTCTTTCCCTCCCTCTTTCCCTCTCTCTTCCCCTTCATTCCCTCTCTCCCTCCCTCCCTCCCTCCCTCCCTCCTTCCTTCCTTCCTTCCCACTTTTCCTTCTTTCCTCCCTTCCTCCTTCCTTTTTCTTCCCATCTCCCGCCCTCTCTTTCCTTCCTTCCTTCTTTCCTGCCTTCCTCCCCTTTTCCTTCTTTCCTATTTGTTCCCATCACCCTCTCTTTCCCTCCCTCTTTCCCTCCCTTCCGCCCTCCCTTTCTTTCTCTCCCTTCCCTTCCTCTCTCTTTTCAACCCTCCTTCCCATTTTTCCTTCCTTCCCTCCCTCCTGACTTACAAGCTAAGAGAATATAAAAACAAAGAGATAGATCAGGGGTGTCAAACTGGATTTCTTCGAGGATGCCTTCTGTGGGGGGATATGGGACGGACGCCTCCTGTAGCACTTTACCGGCCAAAAAGGGGCAAAGGGGGGCACGTGTGGCCCCCCTGCACCTCATTTTTGCCCTCCATGGCCTCCTGCAGCACTCTGCCGGCCGAAAATGGGCCAAAAATGGCCCATTTTCGGCGGCAGAGGCACCGTGGGCCGGTCTTTTGATATTCCCAGGCTGGCCCCACGGGCCAGATTTAAGCACCCTATGGGCCAGATCCGGTCCGCGGGCCTTGAATTTGATACCCCTGATATAGATACTCTAAAAAGAGAAACAAGCAACCACAATACTGACAAACCAAAACACCACGCAAAGGATCCATCCCGCCTTTCTAATCAGAGGCCTAGGAGAAGAGGCCGTTCTTCCTGGCAGGGTTTTATTGAGACCACCTGTAACACCTACCCCAGGTTACAGGTGTGTCCCCTACCCCCCCAAGAGTCGATCGTCTTCTTATCGACCCCACACACATTCAGCTTCTTTCTCCTGCAGACCCTCCCACTTTCACCGCCGGCGCTTTGCGCTGGACTTCGCCACGGATCATGCCATCTCTGGTGGCCTTCCCCCGTCAGTTTGAAGATGAAACCATCGAGATGGGCGTGGATGGGCACAGAATTGATAGGACCACGATTGTGCGGAATGGCTACAGCTTCCTGACCGACACGCGCTTCATCAGCATCACAGTACCAATTGGAGCTGTGGGAGGAATCACCGAGGTTAGTGTTGGGCGCAGAAGTCCTTTTCCTGGGGATGGACCGCTAGCCTTTCGGTCAAGATGTCCCAAAGGCGCTTTTTCAAAAGGAAACTGGACTTTGTTTTTCCAGGAAGATGTTTAGCTTCTCATCCAAGAAGCTAAGGGAGGGAGGGAGGGAGGGGAAGGGAAGGGAAGGAAGGGAAGGGAAAGGAGGAAGAAAGGGAGGGAGGGAGGAAGGAAGAAGGGAAGGGAAAGAAGGGAAAGGAAGGGAAAGGAAGGGGAGGGAAAGAAGGCAGGGAGGAAGGAAGGGAGGGAGGGAGGGAAGGGAAGGAAGGAAAAAAAGGAGAGAGGACAGAAGGAAGGAAGGAAGAAAATGGAAAAGAAGGGAAGGGAAAGGAAAGGAAAGGAAGGGAAGGGAAAGAAGGGAAAGGAAGGGGAGGGAAAGGGAGGGAGGAAGGAAGGCAGGGAGGGGAGGGAGGGAAGGGAAGGGAAGGAAGGAAAGGAGAGAGGACAGAAGGAAGGAAGGGAAGGGAAAAGAAGGGAAGGGAAAGGAAAGGAAGGGAAAGAAGGGAAGGAAAGGAAGGAAGGAAGGAAGGAAGGAAGGAAGGGAGAGAGGAAGGAAGGGAAGGAAACAGAAGGGAAGGGGAAGGGAAGGGAGGGAACGGGAAGGATGGATGGAAGGAAGGAAGGAAGGAAGGAAGGAAGGAAGGAAGGAAGGAAGTTCTTGGAGCTTCAAGGAAAAACAAAGTTCAGTTGCCTTTAGAAAAAGCACCTTTGGGACAACCATGATCTGGATGGCCGAGAATCTCCACAGACTTTCAGACAAGAGGCTCAGAATGGATGACGTCGGTCTGTTTCTTTCCAGAGTGACGTGATCGACAATCGTTACGGCACCACGTACACCATCAAACTCCTTCTGGACCGCAGATGGCGAGGAGATGAAAGTGACCAGACCCGTCACCGGATCTTCAAGTCTATCCGCACCCCCTTTGCCCCGCAGATACCGGTGCTCACTGACAGTAAGTTTTGTATCACACCCGGCTTTTCCTAGGTGAGCAGAGCAGGCTCCTCACTCAGCAGAACAAGTGTTCTGACCCAGCTCCCCAAACACGACAAACCCCCTGTAGTTGAAGCAATGATTCCTTTATTAGGAGTGCCAGCATCCCCGGCAAAAAAATTCTCTTTCATCTCAGGCTAACAAGTCTGTCTGGCAGGGGAGATGAATAGTTGTCTGCCACATCTATTCATCTCCGCCCCCTGCCTTTTATCCCCAGAACTAGGGTGGGGCTTCGCTAGCAGCGGTGGCTCTTCCGTCCCAAGGATCGACCCACAGATTTCCACTGCTCTCCTCTCTGCCTTCTGCACAGCCTCGTGTCAGGCACTGGACCCAGCTGTTCCTCCTCTTCCTCATCAGCCACCTCCAGACCTGGGGGCTGTTGACTCTCCATCTGAGGGCTGACAGATGGCCCAGGCTCTGCCTCTGTCTGTCTCTCTCTCTGCCAGATCCATTCCCTCTTCCCCCTCGGAGGTCTCAGGTTGCCTTGATTGCTGACCCTGACTCAGGGGTGAAATCCAGCAGGTTCTGACAGGTCCTGGAGAACTGGTAGCAGAAATTTTGAGTAGTTCAGGGAGAACCGGCAAATACCACCTCTGGCTGGCCCCAGAGTGGGGTGGGAATGGGGATTTTGCAATATCCTTCCCCCAGGAGTGGGGAGGGAATGGGGATTTTGCAGTATCCTTCCCCTGCCACGCCCACCAAGCCACGCCCACAGAACCGGTAGGGGAAAAATTTTGAATTTCACCCGTGCCCTGACTCCCACGCCTCCTCCTCCTCTGATTCGGCTGCTGGAGGGGCTGGAAAATCGCAACACTCAGCAATGGAAATTTTGGGCTCATTTGTGGTTATAAGTCGAGAATTACCTGTATTTACATTTCTCTGCGGACACTTCTATAGGAGGAGATCTCTCAGGAATACTGTTACCCCAACTACATCAGGAAAATTGTCAGCGTATTGCCCCCCCCAACAATCTGGGCCCTCATTTTACCCACCTCGGAAGGATGGAAGGATGAGTCCACCTTGAGCCTGGTCGAGATTCGAGCTGCCAAACCGCTGGCAGCCGGCAGTCAGCAGAAGTAACCTGCAGTACTGCCCTCTAACCACTGCGCCACCTAGGCTCTGAAACTTCTTTTTTCTCCTTAGACACAGTTCCAGAGAGAGGCTACTTCGATGTCAGCATAGGGAACTTCCTTGCCGATGTGGAGCTGACTGCCGTTGCCATAGGCGGGAAACTCTTAATGCCACCGGAAATCAAGGCGCATGACTGCACCCTGGAGGAAGTCCCCAACACCAGTCACACCCGAGTTTTCATTCTCAAGGTCCCTTTCTCCAACCCTCTGGTGGAACAGAAGGTAAGAAGGGGGAAATTGGATGGCAAGGTTCAGGGGAGAGCTTTCGCCCAAGTGCCCGACGTTTGCAGCTGTTCTGACCTAGGCTTCTTGATATATCATAAAACACAAATGTAGTCCCAAAAAACCTCTTTTTTATTTCAATGGCTGTGAATTCTGTTCATTCCCAGCTGTAATAAGTCCCAAACAGTGTTAATTAGTCCGACAGAAGTCTGCCACAGTCTTTCGGAAGAAGGCTGATAAGCACCAACCTTTATCTCTCTTGACACGCTGCCAAAGACCTAATTGGCAAGGAGCTTTGCAAGGCCAAACAGAACACGGAGTCAGAACAGAGCTGCTGAGTTACACCGACCAGAGTTGAACCAAGTTGCTTCCTGCAACGAGCACATCCGTTTGCTCCACTTTTATGTCCTATGGGAGGGGCCAATGATCTCCAAGCCTTACTCCCGAGTAGCCCTTTTCCTCCATAACTGTTCTTGCCTTCTGGCAGCTCTGCGCATGCACGCATTGGGAACAGGCTCCCCCTGTTCCTCTGCCTCACTCATGTCAGCCTCTGGAGGCTCTGAAGTCAGCACAGACCTCCCAGATGGCCCGGGCCCCATCTCTGGCTCCGACACAGAGCCTTCTCCAGACTCCAGGCCTGGCCCATGTTCCTCCCCAGCCTCCTCGCTGTCCGACTCTGCTGCCAGCTCCGCAGGCTGCTGGCGGACCACAACAGCAGCTTTGATTGTGACCAGGTACTAGTCCCTGTTGCTCAAATTAGTTGATAACATTAAGCTTACTAAGTTAAGTTGCATTCGCCTTTTGTGGAAGATAAGAGCATATTCCTTGGCCTTTTTTTTAAGGTACCATATTTTTCGGAGTATAAGACGCACCGGAGTATAAGACGCACCTTAGTTTTTGGGGAGGAAAATAGGGGAAAAAATCTATCTACCAGGTATTCATCGTCCTTAGTCTGGTCAGATTCAGCACATTATTTTATCCCTTGGTTAGGGCTGAAAAAAATCTTCTTCGGAGGGAGTAGCAATGAAAACAAGCCTGCAAAGACTTAGGGCTGGAAAAAAACTTCTTTGGAGGGAATAGCAATGAAAAAATCCTGCAAGCTGGGAAGATCGTTAGCACCTCATTAGGGCTGAAAAAACCTTTTTCAGATGGAGTAGCAATGAAAACAAGCCGGGAAGATTGTAAGCACCTCGTTAGGGCTGGGAAAAAAAGCTTCGAAAAAGCTACATTCGGAGTATAAGACGCACCCAAATGTTCAGCCTCTTTTAGGGGGGGAAAGGTGCATCTTATACTCCGAAAAATACGGTAAGTGATCAACTTTTGTGACCTTCTGATGAGCAGAGTCAATGGGGAAGCTGGATTCACTTAACAACCGTGTTACTAACTTAACGGCAGTGCTTCGCTTAGCAATGGTGGCAAGAAAGGTCACAAAATGGGGCAGGACTCACTTAACAACTGTCCCCCATAGCAATGGAAATTTTGGGCTCGATCGTGGTCATAAGTCGAGGACTTCCTATATACTTTCAGCCAAAGTAGTCTGGTTTCTTTGAGGATTGCCACAGGTTGAGAACAGCAGGAATTGATCATTTAAAAATGCTTCTAGCAGGGGAATCCCTATCCGTCAATGAGTTTGTGTGCCTAAAGAACTTTTTTCTCTTATAGTATCTATATGGCAACTTCAGGAAATACACTTTGCATCTCGAATATACATTTTTCCTGCTCCCGAAGGGCAAGACATTTACTCATCCTGGAGTAATTGAATGCGAAGTCGCTGATGTAGGTGAGTCTGCTTGGACAAACTGATCTGGAGTGCTTAAAAGTGATCAACATCCAATTAGATCAGGGGTGGGGAACAATGGCCCTCTTTATGAGTTGTGGACTTCCAACTCCCAGAATTCCTGAGCCAGCAGAAGGCACCCTATAGCTTCAGAAGAAAAACTTCCGCTTTTCCCAGTTCTAACTGTTATGTATTGAATATATATAGTTCTGTTAAGCCCTGCTAAAGTGAAACTAACCTTTAGATGACCCTAACTGTTAACTCCAACTTTTCTGTGCTAAAGTGAAAATAACCTTTAGATGACCCTAACTGTTAACTCCAACTGTTTTGGAGGGAAACTTTGAACATTCATATTTGGGCGGGGTTTTCAAGGATTATGATTGGTTAAGGCCCTGTGGGCCCAGAGTATAAATTACAGGCATTTTCCTGCTGTTCCTCAGTTCCAGTTTGAGTCAATAAATGCTGTTATATCTATGCTGGTCTGTTCTTGGCTACTGAAGTATTGCTACTACACAATAGTGGCGACGAAGGTGGGATGCTGCAGAGGAGAGGAGCTGCTGCTAACCAAGAGACTGAAGTCATGGGGTGATAGGCTGGGTAACAAGCCCCGGCAGGACTACTCCTCACCCCTGCCTACCAGTAAGCCACACTGGAAGCACGCTGAAATCATTGGGTGTCAGACCAGGTAAAGAGCCCTGGTGGGACCACACTCCCCGCCCTGCCTGCCAGTAAGACACACTGGAGGCACAGACGTACCTGAGGGATCCGTCCCCAGGACTCCTAAGTGCAGCTCAGCTCCAACTGCGGCAGTACAGGCATTAACCAGCACCACAGGGGCCTTCTCAAAATGGCTAAACTGGGAAGGCTCAACGAGTTCGATATTACTCACCCGGAATAGTGGAGCTCATACATCTCCCGAGTAGACAACTATATATATTCAATACATAACACTACCTTTTTTCCTTGATCTTCCTGGCTTTATCATGTCATGGATCCTGTCAGGTCGGGAGAGAGAAACAAACAAACAAACAAACAGTGGAAATGAGAGAATTACCATATTTTTCAGAGTATAAGATACACCAGAGTATAAGACGCACCTTAGTTTTTGGGGAGGAAAATAGGGGGAAAAATCTACCTACCAGGTATTCATCTGGCTAGCGTCCTTAGTCTGGTCAGCTTCAGCACATTATTTTATCCCCTGGTTAAGACTGAAAAAAACTTCTTCAGAGGGAGTAGCAATGAAAAAATCCTGCAAGCCGGGAAGTTCATTAGCACCTCGTTAGGGCTGGGGAAAAAAGCTTCGAAAAAGCTACATTCGGAGTATAAGACGCACCCAAAATTTCAGCCTCTTTTAGGGGGGAAAAAGGTGAGTCTTATACTCCGAAAAATACGGTATATATATATATATATTCAATACATAACACTAATGTTTTTTCCTTGATCTTCCTGGCTTTATCATGTCATGGATCCTGTCAGGTCGGGAGAGAGAAACAAACAAACTAACAGTGGAAATGAGAAAATTGTCTTTTTAAACTCCTTCCCTGACACCAAGGATATTTCAATATTTGCAATGTAAACTGATTAAATTATTAAATCCACCTCGCCGGCAAATGGGAAAAATTTGTGTCCTAGCCCCATCTGTGTGACATGAAGCCATACTTAACACTTCAATATCCACTGTTGGAAGAAAAATCCAGGTCCAGGTCCAAGCTGGGACAAAGGCCCTGGAAACAAAATGGAGGCTGATTGGAAAGAAAGTTGGTTTATTGATGATGCAGAACCACCAGCAGCGTGTGGTTCTGATACAGTTGACAAAATGGAGTTGAGAGTGGACGGGTTTTATACCTTCAGGATCCCTATGGGGTCATGGTAGGGGTCATGGCTGGCTCTATAGGCAAGAGGGGAAATGCAAATCCTAGGTGTTTCTCTGAGCAAATCTTGTCAACCTTTGTCCTGTTGCTTATCATGGCTGGCTGGGGAATTCTGAGAGTTGAAGTCCACAAGTCTTAAAGTGGCCAAATTTGGGAATCCCTGTCTTATGGGAACCAGACCACCCTGCCCTGTTCACCAAAGCCAAAAATCAATCAATCAGTCAGTCAATCTTGAAATCAAATAAAATCTTCAACCTTTCTGTTTTCCTCCTTGCGTCTCATTTGATCCTGTTGTCCAGTTCTTCCAGTGTTTGGGGGCTTTTGCGAAGGAGGACAGATTGGCGTGATGATGACGCGTGGGAATCTGGATCGCTACTGGGTTCCCTATGTGGGTAGCCTTCAGCTGACAAACGAACTCGCAGTATCGCAGAACTACACCGTTCAAGATGATGGCAGCTATTTCTACCTGTCGGTGCCATTTTTGGCTACTGGCTTGATGTACGAGGTGTGTTGGAAATAGACACTCGGCAGGAATTCTGGTTAAAGGAAGTGGCCTTGAGCACAAGTAGATTGTGAAGGAAGGCTACAGCAAAGACATTTGTCTCCTTGGGTCCTGTAGAATCAGGGGTCTCCAACCTTGGCAACTTTAAGACTTGTGGACTTCAACTCCCAGAATTCCTCAGCCAGCAATTCTGGGAGTTGGAGTCTACAAGTCTTAAAGCTGCCAAGGTTGGAGACCTCTGCTGTAGATGACAGTTTGCAAGGAAAGAGACTTGGAGTATTAGCCTACTTACCTCATATTAGATAACTATAAAAGATAACTATAGGTTGAAGACAGTCCAATACACATCTAGGCCCTGAACTAGTTGATTTATGGTACATAAAATCCAATGAAAAAGGTATAAAAATCCTGCTAAAATAATTATTTTGGATGGCGAGCATGACTGTAGCCAGCTATCAGTGCTAACCAATCCTTCACTGTATATGAAAGAAAAGATAAACATACACTATTTCTTAATCTTTCATGAGGACAGAAAAATATTTATATTGTAATGTTATATTATAACATATTGTAGAGTTTGTGATTTACATGTTAACTTTTATGTTTTCTTATATTTATGTAATGTTTTACCTTTCCCTATAGATCTTTGTAGATTCTGTCTGTCTGTCTGTCTTTCTGTCTGTCTGTCTATCTCTATCTATCTATCTATCTATCTATCTATCTATCTATCTATCTATCTATCTATCTATCTATCTATCTATCTATCTATCTATCTATCTATCATCTATCTATCTATCATCTCTCTTTTTTTCTCTCTCTCTCTCTCTCTCTCATCCATCCACCCACCCATCCATCCATCTATCCATCTATCATCCAGCTAGCTAGCTAGCTAGGTATCATCTAGGTATCATCAAGCTCAGGGGTCTCCAACCTTGACAGCTGTAAGACTTGTGGACTTCAACTCCCAGAATTCCTCAGCCAGCTTGCTGGCTGAGGAACTCTGGGAGTTGAAGTCCACAAGTCTTAAAGTTGCCAAGGTTGGAAATCAGCTTACCATCCATGAATCCATCCATGAATCCATCCATCCATCCATCCAGCTATCTATCATCCATCCATCCATCCATCCCTCTATCTATCTATCATCTATCTATCATCTATGTATCATCCAGCTAGCTAGCTATCGTCTAGGTATCATCTAGCTTTCCATCCATCCATCCATCATCTACTATCATCTATCTATCATCCAGCTGGCTAGCTATCATCTAGGTATCATCTAGCTTTCCATCCATCCATCCATCCATCCATCCATCCATCCATCCATCCATCCATCCATCTATCTATCTATCATCTATCATCCAGCTGGCTAGCTATCATCTAGGTATCATCTAGCTTTCCATCCATCCATCCATCCATCCATCCAGCTATCTAGTTATCTACAGAAGCTATCTAGCTATTGCTATCTAGCTATCTAATCTAATTGTAGCCTACATTCTTTATGCTGGTATATGATCATTATAAATAACCTGAAAAGTCCTCTTTCTATCTGAACTACATTCTATACTTAAAGGGCTATTAGAAGGAAGAGGGTGCGGATTTATTCTCTGTAGGGCAGGACAAATGGGAAGAAGCTTACCAAGGGAGATCGAAACCTAAATGAGGAATTTCCTGATCTTGAAGCAAGGGATCAGCCAGCCTCCCTCCTGGAATGATGAGGTTCTGTCACTAAAGGTTTCCAAGCAAAGGTTGGACAGCCCCATAAATGGTGGGATGACCTGCTTTGGGCAAGAGGTTGGACTAAAAGACTTTGGAGAACATCTCTTCCAACCCTCTGATTCTATGAGAAGGAAGCCTAACAGGGGTCTCCAACCTTGGCAACTTTAAGACTTGTGGACTTCAACTCCCAGAATTCCTCAGCCAGCAAAGCTGGCTGAGGAACTCTGGGAGTTGAAGACCACAAGTCTTAAAGTTGCCAAGGTTGGAGACCCCTGGCCTAAAGGAAAGTCACAAAGTCCCTTCTATTCTTAAACCCAGAGAGCTATTTAACTCACCGTAGATGGAGAAACAGACCAATGGTAAGCAGGTGAAGACCTTTTTCCTTCCCTGTTTCTTGTCATTTGTCCTGGTCAAAGAGATGATGGTGCACCTTCCAAGGTGAGCATGCTGTGTTGGGATGCTGGCATGGAACTGTTGGAAGAAATATCCAGGTCCAGGTCCAAGCCGGGAGAAAGACACTGGAGACAAAATGGAGGCTGGAGGCTGATTGGAAAGAGGGTCCATTGATTGATGAAGCAGAACCACCAAGCACGTGTGATTATCAAGAGCCGAGGTGGCGCAGCAGTTAGAGTGCAGTACTGTAGGCTACTTTAGCTGACTGTGATCAGCAGTTCAGCTGTTCAAATCTCACCGGCTCATGGTTGACTCAGCCTTCCATCCTTCCGAGGTAGGTAAAATGAGGACCCAGATTGTTGGGGGCAATGTAAATATACATTGCTTAATGGTGTAAACCGCTTAGAGAGTGCTCGCACTATTAGGCGGTATATAAGTCTCAATAATAATAATAATAATAGTAATAATAATAATAATAATAATAATAATAATAATAATAATAATAATAATAATAATAATAATAATAATAATAATAATAATAATAATAATAATAATAATAATAATAAATTCTGAGACAGCTGACCACATGGAGTTGAGAGTGGGGGGGTTATAGCTTCTCTTGGGCTTTGCACTTGAGCTTCCTGTTCCTGTGCAAGAACATGTATTCTATTGGCTGTTGTCAGACTCTCATGGGGCCATGTATAAATCCTAGGAGTCTGTCTGAGCTAAGTTTGGTTGAGGTTTGGGCTGATGCAATGAAGGGGCTTGCTGGGCAATTCCTATTGTGGCTGAGGGCTAATCCTACCTTTGTTGGATCTTGGGTGAGGGTATTTGCTTATGAATAGAGCTAGCTTTCTCTTTATCTCTTAAGGGCTGACATCCGCTGTGGGCTATTAAGGAAGGTGGGGGCTGCTTTCCAAGAGCATGTTTCTCCATTTCTCATCCAGGGAAATATAATATTCTGCCTTTTTTAATATTTCTCAAAATATTTCATTCTTCTAGGAGAGGGGTGGGTGCTAGCTTTCTACAGAACCCTCTCCAATCTCTGTCTTTCCTCCATGGCTCAGGACATCTCTCTCCACGGAGTTACTGTTCGGCTAGATTTCAGCCTGCGGGATAACAAGACACTGCTGACTATGGTGGAGTTCTCCAGATCTTGTGTCTTCCCTACTGGAAAATTGCTGGGTGAGTCAAGATGTATAACATACACCGAGAGCTTATGCAAGGAAGGAGACAAATTCTTTGTGTGCCTAATCACATGTGGCCAAATAAAATATTCTATTCTAACAGTGGCTGGAGCATCTATTGAGTGACCCTGCTAGGTCCTTCAACCCCAGACAAGGCTAAGTAAAGATGTCCCATATTGACAAGGGCAATGCAACTTCCCCTTTTACTTTCAAGGTCTGGGGGTCTTTAGACTAAAACTAAACCAGCAGGTCAGTCTAACCATCTAGCAAGGCGTTTCTTCTCTCTATAGCCATGATGGCGAACCTATGGCACGCGTGCCACAGGTGGCACACAGAGCCCTCTCTGCGGGCATGCGAGCCGTCACCCCAGCTCAGCTCCACCCTGCATGCCTGCGCACCTCCCGCCGGCGAGCTGGTTTTCAGGTCTCTGCCGTGCATGCGTGGGGGGCGGAGTCCATACAGGAGACACACGCGCATGCGCAGGGGGTGTGTGGCATGCGAGGGCGCATGCAGGGTGTCACACGCACATGTGTGGGGGCGGGAAGCATGGGGTCATGCGTGCACATGCAGTGCGCGCGTGGGGGGTGTCGTGCACGCATTGCATTATGGGTGCGGGTGCACTGTCGCGAGGGTGCGCTTTCGGCACACGGCGACAAAAAGGTTAGCCATTTCCCATTTTTAGAATTTGGGATGAAGATATATGCCATTATTTTTCTTCTTGATAATGCCTACTACTGTCTCCTGTATTTAGTCTTCATTTTGAGATCCCTGTTTTTAAGATGCAGAACCTTATGGCTTAAACACCCTCTTAATATTTAGACGTTTGCTTCTTAGCTGCTTCCGTTTTTTTTAGATTTCATGTTGTAAGGTCCCAGAAGTTTCCCCGAGCCACTGAGATGCCAAAGAGAGTGAGACTCGAGATGAGGCTTGCAAAAAGAAACAGATTTTATTTTTGGCCAAAACAAAATACTGGATGAAACTATATCCAGAACATACAGACCAGAGGTCAGTTCCTCCCGGTTCGGACCGGTTCGCCTGAACCGGTAGGAACCCACTGGTGATGTCACAATGACATCACGGAACCGGTTCTGTCGGTGCCGGTCCGTGGGTGCCACCATCTTTTTTTTTACATTTTTTTTTAAATTTTTTCCCCCGAATTTTTATTTGGGTTTTTTTTCTTCTGCGCATGCGCAGAAGCCGAGTTTCCGGCCCTGCACATGCATCGCCATCTTGTTTACAGGGGGGGGGGGTTTGGAATTATTTTGGATTTTTTGCCACTGCGCATGCCATTTTCACCCATTTTTTGGCCGCCTGGGGCATCTGTGCGCATCATTTTTCACCTCCCCCGCCTCCAGCAGCATTCTGCAGGCCAAAATTGTTGGCCTTACCTTTCAGTTCCAGCCCGCGGAACTCGCGAAGGTAAGTCCTGTGCTCGGCCGAAGGGTGGGCGGTGTGATGTGGGCGGGGCAGCCTCGTGGTTCTGCACGGGCCAGGTTAATGGCTTCGGCGAGCCGCATGTGGCCCACGGGCCGTAGTTTGAGGACCCATGGACTAGATTACCTCCAAGGTTCCTTCCAACTCTGTTACTGTTACTGTTACTGTATTAGCTTTTTTTGGGTGCCGCCGCACACTGCTAGCTCATGTTTAAGTGATCGTCCACTAGGACTCCAAGGTCCCTCTCACAGTTACTGTTTTTGAGCCAGGCTTTAGCCTAATCTATTTATACCTTCCGCCCAGGTGTAAAATTTTGCTTTTCTCCACATTACTACCGTCCATAATCCATAGATTCTGATTGTCTATGGAGATTCTCAATCATCCAGGTCATGGTTTGTCCCAAAGGTGTTTTTTTCCTAAAGGCAGCTGGACTTTCTTACTATTTTTCTTTGAAAACGTTTCGCTTCTCATCCAATATGAGAAGTGAAATGTTTTGGAAGAAAGAAATAAAAAAATTAAGAAAGCCCAGTTGGCTTTTGGAAAGAAAAAATAGACTCTGATTGTGTAAGTCTAGTTTTGGGAATAAACTCAGCCAGGTGAGAAGTTCTGGATTAAATGCCTTCAGTTCCCTGATTGCTGGAACTTTGTCGGCATATTAAACTTATTTCTTTTTTCTTTTTAAATAATTTTTATTTAGTTATTTACATTTAAAAACAACACAAAAACAAACATATATACAAAAAATAGACAAAACAAAACAATACAATAACATACATACAACTACACTATGTAACCTCTAGGGTTATAATACAGCAATTTATATCGACAGTAAATTCATGCTTATATAATTTTTATACCGTAGTTAACATAATTATGTGATCTTTTTCATTAACATATTTCATTATTATTCATAGATATAATTATAGTAACAACGCAATTAAAAGTCATATATATATATACTACTAAATTAATTATTTACAGATTTATTTTGCTTTCTCTTTTCAAATATATTCCAAATTTCATAGTATTCCGAATTCTCTTTTTCATTTAATTCCATTGTCATTTTATCTAATCCAGCACAGTCAAAAATTTTCTTAATTACTATATTTTCAGTTGGTACATCCTTATTTCATTGTCGTTATTCTGCAGTATGCTTTCCCAATGGAACTATGATTGCTACCATGCTTAGCTTGGATACCAAACCAGAGTTAAATCCTAGGAGAACTCATCTACGGGATAAGAACTGTAAACCTGTAGTGGTTGATGACACCAAGGCCCTCATCACCTTCTCTGTGACCACCTGTGGTACCCTCAGGAGAGTAAGTAAGAGCTGTTGGAATGTGGATGGGGAGTCAGGATAACGGGGAACTTGAGTGTAGGGTAGCAGCTGTGCCTCGGAGGACTTGTCTATTATCCAAGAAGTATCAGTTGATCCATGGAGGATCTTCTGCTTCCCGGTTGTGCTGCATTCTCTTCCTTCTGGCTTAGATTCTGGGGGGATTTGCAAGTCTCTTACGATGCTTTTTGGGAACAATGAAGTTGTTGGAAGAAATATCCATCTGGTTCAGTTCCAAGCTGGGAGAAAGACGCTGGAAACAACATGGAGGCTGATTGGAAAGATGGTTTAATGGTGAACAGAACCAGGGGTGGGGCTTCACAAATTTTAGCAAGGGGTTCTCTACCCGGTTGCTGGGTGGGCATGGCCTAGTCGGCCACCTGCACTACGACGGTGTGTGTGTGAGAGAGCTTTTGCCCTCCCCGGGCTCCGGAGGCTTTCTTCGAGCCTCCGGGAGGGTGAAAACGGCCTCCCCCGGGCTTCGGAAGCCCTCTGGAGGCCGGAAACAGGCCCGTTTCCCAAACTTCCGGTAGGCCCGTTTTTCACCCTCCCTGAGCCTCCGTGTGCGCCCTGCACTTAACTGCATTCAAAATGGGCCACGTGGGGACTCCTGGGAGGAGAGGGGTGTGGTGGGCAGGGCCAGCCAGGAGCGGGATTTGGGGCTTCTCCAAACTGCACAGTATATTACCCTGTTTCCCCCAAAATAAGACATCCCCTGATAATAAGCCCAATCGGGCTTTTGGGTGCACGGCAATAAAGCCAAGCGCTTATTTCAGGGTTCAAAAAAATATGAGATAGGGTCTTCTTTTCGGGGAAACACGGTAGCTAGAGGTTCTCCCAAACCTCTGCAAAGCCCCAGCAGTCCTCCCCTGAACAGAACCACACACAAAGACAGTGTGTGGTTCTGGGTCAGCTGAACAATTAGTTAGATGAGTGCCAGGATTTTTATACAGGTCCTGAAATGCTGCTGAGGAGGGGGGGGGGTTGTGCAACGAAGGGGCTTGGGCTCTGAAAGGTTGTGTTAGGCCAGTGTTTCCCAAACTTTTGACATATGTGTACCCCTTCTATAATTTTTGTAACGCTGAGTACCCCTCATAAAAAACATATTATTTTTTATAAAAATAATCAAAATCAGTGGAACTTACTAAAGCACGATAACAGGCACCCGGAACTAACTATTAAAGAAGTAAGTTGTCTCTGTAACGAAGTGCAGTATATTCACGCCGTGTCACGCCTCACAAGACTGTCTAACCGTTAGATAACACTGCAATTCTCCGGCGTTTAAACAGCTCCGCGGCTCAACGTCAACTGTTAATGTTCCCGCAGTTTAAAAATGGCCGAACCCGAGCTGCGCGAAGGATGCGCAGAAGTTCCCGCCATAATGAGTTGCGATACGATGTACGATGGCCCCAGTTCCCATGTAAAAACTGCGATACGCGCCTATTTCTTTCCTTGTTCTGTGGGCGCAGCTAAGCACGGTGCAGTGGATATTCCCACGTGATGCCCACCAAACTCCGGTGCAATGCGTACCCCACCAAACTCTTCCCGTACCCCTGGGGGTACACGTACCACACTTTGGGAAACACTGTGTTAGGCAATTCCTATTGTGGCTAATGGCTTTCCTCCTGTGCTGGATCTTGGGTGAGGGGCTGCTTGTCCTAATCCTACCAATTCTACTTTCGTTAGCCGTCCAACTTTGCTGCAAGTAGTTTCGAAATATCCTGCTTTAATGGATGCCTGCCTGCAGTATTTGCTTTGCTTATGAATGGAGCCATCTAGATAGTTGGCTCCCTCTTTCAATAAGCTCTTTATCTCCTTAAGTGCTGGCATCTGCTGTGGGCTATTAAGAAAGACCTAGGGGCTGCTTCCTGCCTCTAAAAACATGTTTCTCCATTTCTCCTTTAGGGAAATATAATATTCTGCCTTTTTTTAAATATTTCCCAAAATAGTTCATTCCTCTGGGGGGAGGGCTTCCCACAAATCCTAAACCTAATCAAAGAATAAATATTTATTCAGTGAGGTTTCAAAACAGGAGGTTTTCAAGATCTGTAGATTTTCACTGTTGCCTTTTTTTTTTACTGAATCTGCATGTCAAGAACGAATGTTTCTGCAGCTTGACTTGTTTCCATCGCCCCTCCAAGCCTTGTGAAACAATTTAGAAATAATCACATGGATTTTCAGGACAGCTGATCTTTAAATGCTGAAAATGCAGCATGAACTTAATAAGTTTCACCCACCCATCCTCCTATTTATTCAAGTACTTGACAATTAAAATAAATAAATAATTAAGTGCCAAATGCCCAGTGCCAAATGGATGTGTCAAAACATATTCCAGGTTGGGAGTTGCTAGTATTTTGGGTGTGGGGGAAGAAAGGGGCTGGGCAGTGGTGGGTTCCTACCAGTGTGGTCCAGTGCGCCGTTCCGGTAGGGACCCGCCGATTGCGCAATTTGCGTGCGACGGCTCCGGTGCCGTCTTCGCCGGTCCGTCGTGCGGCGCCATCTTTTTTTCCAAAGTTTTGGCCTTTTTTGCTTCCTGCGCATGCGCGGAAGCAAAATCTCACAAGGGGAGATTTCGGTGATTTTTTGCTTCCGCGCATGTGCAGAAGCAAAAAATCGCCAAAATCGCTCGCGCGCATCCCCTCATGAGATTTCAGTGACTTTTGCTTCCTGTGCATGCGCGGAAGCAAAATTGCATGAGGGGACGTGCGCGTGTAGCGAGCGTGCACACGTGTGAAATGTGATGATGCGCGTGCAGCGCACCGGTAGCCAGGTAAGAGGAACCCGCCCCTGGGGCTGGGGTCTCCCCAGAAGAAAATGTGATGCCCCTCATGGAGTCCCACCACTTTAGAGCAACATGTATCAGAGGTCTTCAAACTTGGCAACTTTAAGACTTGTGTACTTCAACTCCCAGAATTCTCCAGCCAGCAAAGCTGGCTGGAGAATACTGGGAATTGAAGTCCACAAGTCTTAAAGTTGCCAAGTTTGGGGACCCCTGTAAATGAATTATTCCCAACTGATCTGCATGAAAGTTTACCACAACAGTGATATCCTGGGGACAGAAATCTGACATTGAGTTCAGGAGATATTCCAACATTTTAAGATGCGTTCTCCAACAGTTCTGTGTCAATGGGCCTCTCTGTGTGACCTCGAAACCCAAGCATATTGGACGTCCTTGGTAATAAGTAGAATCTACAGGTAGTCCTCGACTTACAATGGTTCGTTTAGTGACTGTTCAAAGTTAAAACACCACTGAAATAAGTGACATATGATGACCATTATTAACACGACTGTTCCAGCATCCCCCGTGGTCACTTGATCAAAATTCAGATCAAAATTCAAATTGAATCAAAATTCAAAACCGGCTTGGCAACTGGTTCATATTTATGACGGTCGCAGTGTTCCGGGGGTGGTGGTGGTCATGTGATCCCCTTTTGCGCGACCTCTTGACCAGCAAAGTCAGCGGGGAAGCCCACAGATTCACTTAACAACCGTGTTAGTAACTTTAACAACTGCAGTGGTTCACTTAACAACCGTGGCAAGAAAGGTTGTCGAACGGTGGGGAAACTGACTGAACAACCGTCTCGCTTAGCAACAGAAATGTTGGGCTCAATTTTGGTCGTAAGTCGAGGACTACTTGTATCCTGCAGCAGGATTGGCCCTCGGTGGTATGTTCTGAGAGGTGTTTGGCCAACATTTCCAGCGAACCTAGCTGCTGTGGCCTAGAGGTGGAGCTCTTGCCTCACAATCAGGAGGTTGTGAGTTCCATCCTAGGTAGAGGCAGATATGGGGTGTCCTGCTTGGGCAGGGGGTTGGACTAGATGACCTGCCAGGTCCCTTCCAACTCTGTTAATCTGTTAAGTTAAATGTTTTGCATCATCTTTTTTTTACCTGTCCTCTTTCAGTTTGAAGAAAACTACTTGGTGTATGAAAACGAAGTGATCTTTGAGGGACAGATGATTCCGGAAGCAAAACCCATCATAACCAGGGACCCGCAGTATAGGTAAAAAAAAGGGGGGGGAGGGGAAAAAAGGACTCTCCTAGAGGAAGATGTTCCAGCTGAATCAATTGCTGGATATATATTTATTGTAGACCATTTATACGGCCGGCCGCTCAATCACAGTGACTTGAGGCAGCGTACAAAAAATAAAAAACATGATATGGAAACAGTAAAAACAATAATTCTCCACACGCACTCGGCGACAACAATCAATCAAACTAGTCACGTGAGGGGCTCCATCCCACTCTGGGTTCCCCAGGCCCGTTGGCAAAACCAAGTCTTTGGGGGTCTTGCGAAAGTGTATCAAAATGTTGGCCAGTCTAATCAATGCAGGGATTATTTTTCCAGAGGGTAGGAGCCACTACAGAGAAGGCCCTTCTTCTGGGTCCCGCCAGATGTACCTCCTTAGGAGAGGGCCCATGCAGATTCTCAGCCATCCAGGTCGTGGTTGTCCCAAAGGTGCTTTTTCAAGAGGCAACTGGGCTTTCTTTGTTTTTCCTTGAAGACATTTCTGATAGAACGTCTTCTGATAGAACCGAAGAAGCGTCTTTCGATAAGAAGTGAAACCTCTTTAAGGAAAAACAAAGGAAGTCCAGCAGGGGTGGGCTTCAAAAATTTCAGCAACAGGTTCTCTGCCCGTTTGCTGGGTGGGGCGTGGCCATGGTGGGCGTGGCCTAGTTGGCCTCCTGCACCACGGCAGGGGGGGCGTTTTCGCCTTCCCCAGGCTCTGGAGGCTTTCCTCAAGCCTCTGGGAGGGCAAAAAGTGCCTCCCCCGGCCGAAGCTTCTGGGAGGCCTGTTTTCCACCCTCTCCGAGCCTCCACGCGGGCCCTGCACTTACCTCGCATCCAAAACGGGCCGTGTGGAAACTCCTGGGAGGGGCAGGGTGGGAGGGGCCAGCCAGGGGTGGGATTTGGAGGTTCTCCGAAGCGGCCATAACGTTAGCTACGGGTTCTCCCGAACCCAGGCGAACCCATAGCAGCCCACCCCTGAAGTCCAGTTGCCTCTTGGAAAAGCACCTTTGGGACTCCTTTGGGACTCCTTTGGGTAAGGTGACCAGACGTCCCGATTTTGGCGGGACACACCCGCTTTTTCACCATTTGTCCCGCGTCCCGCCCGCCCTCTTAAAAAGTCCCGATTTTTTAAAACAATGCCCGACTAGGGCATTCTTTCAAAAAATCGGCCTGCAGGCACTCGAGGACGGCCAGGTTGGGCCCAGCCGCAGGGCAGCAGCAGCAGCAGCAGGCCCTCTCAAAATCGGGACATCTGGTCACCTTACATTTAGTCCTCTGGTGAGCTTTTACCCTTTTTTTTTACTACCCGGAAACAGCGCTAGCAGCGCATTACCAGGGTGCGGGCAACCACGGCTTGCCATTCTCCAACCAAGAGCTTCAGCGGTTCCCTGTGTGCATGTCTCCCTGTCGCGCGTTCCCAATTTGCGCCTGCGTGGAGCGCCTGGCTGGCCGTCAGCCTTTCTTTTGGTCAGGCCCATTGCAAGGCAGCTCCACCCAGGGTGCGGGCAACCACGGCTTGCCATTCTCCAACCAAGAGCTTCAGCGGTTCCCTGTGCGTATGTCTCCCTGTCGCGCGTTCCCAATTTGCGCCTGTGTAGAGCGCCTGGCTGGCCGTCAGCCTTTCTTTTGGTCAGGCCCATTGCAAGGCAGCTCCACCCAGGGTGCGGGCAACCACGGCTTGCCATTCTCCAACCAAGAGCTTCAGCGGTTCCCTGTGCGTATGTCTCCCTGTCGCGCGTTCCCAATTTGCGCCTGTGTAGAGCGCCTGGCTGGCCGTCAGCCTTTCTTTTGGTCAGGCCCATTGCAAGGCAGCTCCACCCAGGGTGCGGGCAACCACGGCTTGCCATTCTCCAACCAAGAGCTTCAGCGGTTCCCTGTGCGCATGTCTCCCTGTCGCGCTGTTCCTCCGGGTGTGCTAAAGTGCTCGAGTTTTCTCTCTCTCACACACACATGCACAACCTGCCAACGACCGGGAAGTCGTGCTGGGAGATCCAGTCCGACCCGGTCATTGGAAGGTTGTGCATGTGTGTGTGAGAGAGAAAAAACTCGAGCACTTTAGCACACCCGGAGGAACAGCGCGACAGGGAGACATGCGCACAGGGAACCGCTGAAGCTCTTGGTTGGAGAATGGCAAGCCGTGGTTGCCCGCACCCTGGTAATGCGCTGCTAGCGCTGTTTCCGGGTAGTAAAAAAAAAAGGGTAAAAGCTCACCAGAGGACTAAATGGAAAGGCCTCGGCCCCCAAAGGAAATTTAGGTTTTGCAGATACCAGGAAGGGAGGTAGGGGAGAAAGCATCACGTGAACCCGGCACCCCGTCCTGCCTGCCCCGCCCCGTACTCAGCTCTTGACTTTTGCCCTCTGCGCATGCGCAGCGTTCTGCACATGCGCAGAGGGCAAAATTCAAATGGCGCCGAGGCGGGCCCGCCCCCCCCCCGTCCCGCTTTTAAAAAAAAAAATCTGGTCACTTTACCTTTGGGACTCCTTTGGAGAGGGGACCCACAGCATTCCCTGCCTCTCCCCACCCTGGTGGGTCAGCTGGATGTAACCAGAAAGAGACGGTCCTTCAGATAAGCTGATCCCAAGCCACGTAGGCCTTTAAAGGTGACAACCAGCAACCTTGAATTGCACCTGGAAAGCAAATTGCAATGCAACTCCCGCTGGAGAGGCAACACAATTTGCACACCTGGGTCTTCACAAAACCTTGCGGGCCACTGCATTTTGAACCCATCGGAGCTTTCAGATGCTTTTCAAGGGCAGCCCCACGAAGAGCGCGTTGCAACAGTCAGGACGTAAAATGTCAAATATCGTGATGGGAGGCCTGATGGCACTACTTTCCCCCCTTTGGATTGCTAGATTGACTCTGCGCTGCCGTTACCGGCTCAATGAGACCCTCCAAGTATGGGCACAGCGATTACTGAGGGAGGGGGTGGCTGCCGGACCCCACCCCTTTCATCTCAAAGGTAAGAATGTCTTCTCCTGCCGGAGATCCTGAGTGAGAGCAATCCTGACAGTGGCTGATGTGGCTTGATGAACAGTGCTGCCAAGACGAGACTGGGGTGCTTACAGTCCAGTAGTGGGTTCCTACCGGTGCGCTCTCCGCCTTTCTTCGCCGCCGAGCCGAAGACACTGGCGGCGTTTGCGGCGGGGGCCTTCCCCCGCCCGCTTTCCCGGGACGCCGGGATGCCGCCATTTGCGTTCTTCTGCACTCTGCGCAAGCAGCGCTTGCGCAGAGTGCAGAAGAACGCAAATGGCGGCATCCCGGCGTCCCGGGAAAGCGGGCGGGGGAAGGCCCCCGCCGCAAACGCCGCCAGCGTCTTCGGCTCGGCGGCGAAGAAAGGCGGAGAGCGCACCGGTAGGAACCCACTACTGTTACAGTCCCTATAATGTGGGTAACACAACTCCACCTTATCATGAGAAAAGGCTTAGAAAAGGGCCCTGCTTAGTGCTGTTGGAAGAAATATCCATCTGGAAACATGGAGGCCGATTGGAAAGATGGTTTAATGATGAAGCAGAACCACATGTGATTCTGGGCAGCTGACAAAATGGAGTTGAGCGTGAGGGGTTTTTATATACCTTCTCTGGGCTTTGTATTTGAGCTTCCTGCTCCTGTGCAAGAACATGTATTCTATTGGTTGTCAGATTCCTATGGAGTCATGGAGGGGTCATAGCTGGCTCTATAGGCAAAAGGGGAAATGCTAATCCCAGGTGCTTGTCTGAGCTAATTTGGTCAACCTCTGGCGTATTGTTTATCTGAGCTCCCAGATTTCTGTGACTTTGAACTGCTGGGGGTTGGTGCAATTAAGGGGTTTTGGATTGCTCTGGGCTTCTTCTAATCCTACCATTCTGTCTTTGTTGCCAAAATATCCTGTCTTGAATGGATTACCAAATCTGCATTTCTAAAAGCTGCCACCTCAGTTTCTGCTTGGGGGCAGGGAGATTGAGGCTGCTTCCTGCCTCTAAAAAAAACCATGTTTCTCCATTTCTCATTTAGGGAAATATACCGTATTTTTCGGAGTATAAGACTCACCTTTTCCCCCCTAAAAGAGGCTGAAAATTTGGGTGCGTCTTATACTCCAAATGTAGCTTTTTCTAAGCTTTTTTTCCAGCCCTAACAAGGTGCTAACGATCTTCCTGGCTCTTCCCAAGAAGTTTTTTTCCAGCCCTAAGTCTTTGCAGGCTTGTTTTCATTGCTATTCCCTCCGAAAAAGGTTTTTTTCAGCCCTAACCAGGGGATAAAATAATGTGCTGAAGCTGACCAGACTAAGGACGCTAGCCAGATGAATACCTGGTAGGTAGATTTTTCCCCCCTGTTTTCCTCCCCCCAAACTAAGGTGCATCTTATACTCCTGTGCGTCTTATACTCTGAAAAATACGGTAATATTCTGCCTTTAAAAAAAATATTCCTCAAAATATTTCATTCTTCTAGGAGAGGGGGGCTTACCACAGTGCGAAGAGACGATGTCCCACCGAAGAATAGATTATAATAGAGACGGAAAGGAATCTGGCCTTCTCTGTTCTCTGTGTTGACAGACTTTGCTAAATTACCACATGGTTTTTTTTTTAATTTTGACTGAGCTGCTTGGGTGATTCCCCAGACATTGTGGTTTGTTGAATAAACCACAGGTAGTCCTCGACTTACAACCACAGTTGAGCCCAACATTTATGTTGCCAAATGAGAAATTTGTTAACCGAGTTTTCATTTTACGACTTTTCTTGCCACGTTTGTTAAGTGAATCACGGCAGCTGTTAAATTAGTGACATGGTTGTTAAGTGAATCTGGCTTCCCCGTTGACTTTGCTTGTCAGAAGGTCGCAAAAGGGGATCACCTGGCCCCGGGACACGGCAGCCATCATAAATATGAACCGCCTGTCAAGCATCCGAATGTAAATCACGTGACCATGGGGCTGCCGCCATGGTCGTAAGTGTGAACAATGGTCATAAGTTAGCATTTTTTCGGGGCCGTTGTAACTTTGAGCAGTCACTAAAAAAACTCTTGTAAGTCGAGGACTACCTGTACAATTAACCAAGCCACAGTTCTCTGAACCGGAGTGAACTGCCCAAATCAAAACTTGAGGTTCTCTCCAGATATTATTAGACTAGTGCAGTGATGGCGAACCTTTTTTGGTTCGCGTGCCAAAAAGGGGGGGTGCGCGCGCCAGCGCGCGCACGCGTGCCCACACCCATTCCCTCCCCCACACGCATGCGCACAAACCCCCCCCCCATGCTGCCCCCTGCGCATGTGCACACACACCCACCCCCACGCAAAGGCCTTACCGGAGCCTGGGACGGTAAAAAACGACGAAACGGGCAAACCGGAAGTTCGGAAAACGCACTTCCGGTTTGTCCGTTTTGTCGTTTTTTGCATTCCGGGGCTTCAGGAAGCTTCCCTGAACCCTCCGGAGTGCAAAAAACAGCTCACCGGCAAACCGGAAGTGCGTTTTTTCCGCACTTCCGGTTTGTCCGTTTCGTCGTTTTTTGCATTCCGGGGCTTCAGGAAGCTTCCCTGAACCCTCCGGAGTGCAAAAAACAGCTCACCGGCAAACCGGAAGTGCGTTTTTCCGCACTGCCGGTTTGCCGGTGGGCAACGCTCACGTGCCCTCCGCTATGGCTCCGCGTGCCACCTGTGGCACGCGTGCCATAGGTTCGCCACCACGGGACTAGTGTTTCTCCACCTTGGCAACTTAAAGATACATGGACTTCAACTCCCAGAATTCATTACTTGCTGGGGAATTCTGAGGGTTGAAGTCTACACGTCTTCAATTGCCAAGGTTGAGAAATACTGTGTTAGAGTAAGCCAGCCAACAGAGACAAATCTCAAGGAATGCTGGGAAATGTAGTGCAACCCTCTGCAAAGCCTGAAGGGGAGGGCCCAAAGAAGTCTTGTTTCCACACTGCCTCCCTTTCATCCCCTAAATGCTGAACCCCATTTCTAAGCAGTCCAAACCAAGCCCTTTCCTACATCAATGACTGCAGGCAAAACACAGTAACTGTGGGTTTTTTTTTAATCCTGCTGCAATTTATTTATCAGTTGCCTCTTTCAGCTTACCAGAAGAAAAGAGCTGCAAATGGACATAATGTCTCCCAGTTAGCAGGCTGCGCTTCAACAGGTGAGGTTTTGTTGCTTATTATGAAAAAAAAATTCAGTGAATCTGAAGGCATCAGTTTTTCTTCTTTGCAGTTGTGCAATATAAGATTATTAGAATTTCCTAGATCCGTGATGGCGAACCTATGGCATGCGTGCCACAGGTGGCACGCGGAGCCATATCAGAGGGCACGCGAGGCGTTGTCCTATGTCAGCTCCAGCGCGCATACGCGCGCTGGCCAACTAATTTTCGACCTTCTTTTCAGCCGTTTTTGCCTATTCCCAGGCTTGTGCGCATGCGCGGAGGGGAACGGGGGGAGTGTGCATGTGCGGGGGGAGGGCATGGGTGTGGGCACACATGCGAACCAAAAAAGATTCGCCATCACTGTCCTAGGTGAATATGGAGGAGAACGGGAGCTGCATGGGTGAGATTTATTAATTTATTAATTTATTATTAAATTTATTAACTACCCATCTAAAAACAAGGTAACTCTAGGAGATTTCTGTAACTCCTTTGTACCTGGAGCTCAACAGTGCTGATTTGAAATGACACAAAATTTCCACTTTTTATATCAATAATATCTTACTCCTTCCAAATCTAAACAGTCATTGCACTTTTTTTTTGCTATCCACAAATTATTTCCTTCTTCTTTTCCTCCTCCGTTTAAAAACATGCCTTTTCAGGTATAAAAGAACCCACTCACCCAAAACCACTTCTGTCACTCAACAGAAAAACCACTTCTGTCATCAGAAATATGCTCTACAGCTGCTAAAGAAACTTGAGACTGATAAACTGGGAATCTCCCCTTCCTCTTCCATTTTTCCCCCCAGGAAAAGCTATTGTTTGGAAGTATAGAGGCTTGGCTTCTCCAGTCAAAAAGAGAGAGCAGTGAATGGGAAAATGACAAAATTCTAATTCAAAAGAAGAAATTATCTAATTTTGTTTCCTTTTGGAAACCCCTTCTGGATGTTGTCCTCAAAACTGAAAACTGGAAAATGAAACTCCTGATTTGAGCATTAGAATGAAGATTCTGCACAGTTCGGCGAACCTGCAAATCCCACCACTGGCTGGCCCTGCCCCCGCTCATTTTTCGGCCTGTTTTCCGGGCCGTTTTTGGGGCCAAAAATGGCCTGAAAACGGCCTGGAAAATGGCTGAAAATGCCCCCCAAAACAGCCTGAAAACGGCCAAAAAAACAGGCCGAAAAACAGGCGGGGCGGGGCCAGCCAGTGGTGGGATTAGCCCCAACCGGCTGAATCCTACCTCTGCCTTTGAGACGAGTAGCCGGGAGACAGGACTGGGGGCGATGAGTGACGTCACCCACCCCATCACATGACCAACCGGCCAAGCCTACCCAGACAGAGAATCGGTTATTACGAGTGCAGCCCACCACTGGTTACAAGACTGTGTACCTGGTACTCTCTGAGCTTGGTTGTTTTCTTGCAGACGTTTCATTACCAAACTAGGTAACATCATCAATGTTAGAATGGAGTGGAGTGGAGTTTGCTCTTATTTTTATATACCAGTAGCTTGCCCTGTCAGTGTTGGTGGGAATGGTGTTGGTGGTTCCTTGTCTAGGCTGTTGTTTACCGTCAACTTGTTTGCCAAGCCACCAAGATTACTCCCACCAATCCTGACAGGGCAAGCCACTAGTATATAAACAGAGAGCAAAACCACATTCCCTTCCAAACACTGATGATGTTACCTAGTTTGGTAACGAAACGTCTGCAAGAAAACAACCAAGCTCAGAGAGCACCAAAGACTCCACACTTCAATCCTGAGCTACAAATATTCTCTTCTCTTGGTACAAAACAGTGTGCTTGGTTTCTAGTGAGTGGATTGAGACTTTTCTCCCACCAAGTGCTGATTTTTATGTGTTTATTTCTTACAGATGCAAAGGGGAGGACCTGGCTTTGGTTTCTAGCTTTCAGTGTGGCTCTGTGCGGACTAGCAGCTACAATCGACACCCTTCTTCCTGTTCAATTGTTTGGCCATTGAAACGATGATTAAAGACAACCCTTGGATATCTTACGCTTCCATTTTTCATTTGGATTGCAGCAAGATGACTGCGTTGGTGCAACAATCCACAGATTGCCTAAACTTGGTTAATTTTATTCTTGGCTAGCTTTCATGGCAAAGTCTATTGAGCAAACCCAACTGGTTTGGTTAGTTTGTGATTCAATGCAGCACAGAAAAGGGGTTAAGTCTGTAGCTAGGTTGAGAAGGTTGTGCAAGCACAAACTGCAAAAGGCTGGATTGGGATGTTACTCTTGCACAATTTTTTATTCTCGTGAGAACATCATCATCAGCTTTGTGTGCAGAAACTGGGAAGTAGAGGATAGGGTGAAGATCCATTTTAACGATCTCATTCTCCTTCCTTTTAACCCTATTATCTTCAGCCTGAAAGATTCCCAAAGATAATAATTTGAAAGCACTGGCTAGTAAGTTTGTAGTCTAAAAAAAGATACAGCAGGGAAGGAAAGGGGTGTGGCATAAGAAAAGGATAAATTCAGTCCCTTCCTTCCTTCCTTCCTCCCTCCCTTCCACCTATTCATCTCTAATCTTCCTTTTTCCCTCCCTCCCTCCCTCCCTTCCTTCCTCCCCTTCGTCCCTTCTCTTTCTTCTTTCCTTTCCTCCTGTCTTCCTCCCTTTCCTAAAATATATATTGTAGATGAGCATTCCCCAATTCCAGGGGTGAAATGCTACTGGTTCGGCCCGGTTCGGGTGTACCGGTAGCGGTGGCAACGCGAGGCTCCGCCCACCCACCCACCCAGACGACGCCATTTTCTTGTTTTTTAACCCTCTGCACATGCGCAAAGCCTTCTATGCATGCGCAGAGGGTGAAAAAGTGCGTGCGACAGTGGCACGAAGTGCGCGCTTCCGAACCGATAGGGAAGGTAAGTAGATTTCACCCCTGCCTAATTCCCTTTTTGAAACCAAAATGTGTATTTCCCACCTCAGTCAGAGGCCCCAGTTTCTTCCCGATCCAGGTCTCTCTAAAAGTTGGCTTCACGCAAACTCCAACTGAAACAGCAACCCAGTGATCCCTACATCAGCCTTCGACTTCCAGGTTAACTGCAGAAATGGCTGACTGACTGACTGCTTGCATTGCATTCAATCAGTCAATCAGAATAGAGCTGAAAGGGACCTTGGAGGTCTTCTAGTCCAACCCCCTGCTCAAGCAGGAGACCCTATACAATTTGAGGCAAGTGGCTGTCCAGTCTCTTCTTAAAAACCTCCACTGATGGAGCACCCATAACTTCTGAAGGCAAGCTGTTCCACTGATTGTTCTACTGTGAGGTAATTCCTCCTCAGTTCTAGGTTGCTTCTCTCCTTGATTACTTTCCATCCATTGCTTCTTGTCCTGCCTTCAGGTGCTTTGGAGAATAGGTTGACCCCCCACCCCCTTCTTTGTGACAGCCCCTCAAATACTGGAATATTCCCAACCCCCTGTAAAAAGAGCCAAGGTGGTGCAGCAGTTAGAGTGCAGTACTGCAGGCTACTTTAGCTGACTGTGATCAGCAGTTCAGCTGTTCAAATCTCACCTGCTCAGGGTTGACTCAGCCTTCCATCCTTCCGAGGTAGGTAAAATGAGGACCCAGATTGTTGGGGGCAATGTAAATATACATTGCTTAATGGTGTAAACCGCTTAGAGAGTGCTTGCACTATGAGGCGGTATATAAGTCTCACTAATAAATAAATAAAACCAGGGGCGGGGGGATGCCAAAAACAGTAATAAGGGTTTTTTTCCCCTTTGCTCCAGGGTGTATGTGTGTGAAGTACCCTCGGATTGTGAGTACTCTTGGCCTATTTTGTCATCTTCCAAAAGCAGTCAGAACACTACGTCTTCCAGCAAAGGCCAACAAGTTCCACACTGCACAAAATCTGGCCTACCTTCTTGTCAGATTTGAGAGAAGCCGGAGCTGGTGAATTACATGAGGATGGTGTAATGTGGCCTTGACCCAAACATTTTTATTTATTTTTTTGCATTCATGCAGTGACGCCAGCAACCAAAGTGGGCAGTGATTTCACATTGTGTCCTGGAGGCATTTCTGCTGAGGTGGCTCGGCAAAATATCTCCCGTTGCCAAGAAGCTGCAGGCCTTTGGTTTTAAGCAAAGTTTCAGCTGTTCTGTAAAAAAAAATATGGCGGTTTTCTTTCTCACACTCTGGAGTCTTGAAAGGGATACATCAGTAGCTGACACCCACAGACTTGCTCTGGTTATCTCATCCTAAACAGAATAACAAAAGAGTTGGAGGGGACCTTGGAGGTCTTCTAGTCCAACCCCCTGCTCAAGCAGGAGATCTTATACCGTTTCAGACTGTTGGAAGGAAGAAAAATCCATCTGGTTCAGTTCCAAGCTGGGAGAAAGACGCTGGAAATAAAATGGAGGCTGGAGGCTGATTGGAAAGAGGGTCCGTTTATTGATGGAGCAGAACCACCAACCACATGTGATTCTGGGACAAGCTGACAAAATGGAGTTTAGAGTGGGTGGGTTTTTATACCTTCTGGATTCCTATGGGGTCATGTAGGGGTCAGGGCTGGCTGTATAGGCAAAAGGGTGTTGGAAGAAATGTCCATCTGGTTCAGTTCCAAGCAGGGAGAAAGACATTGGAAACATGGAGGCTGATTGGAAAGATGGTTTAATGAAGCAGAACCGTCAAGCACATGGTCCTGGTACAGCTGCCCACATGGAGTGGAGAGTGAGGGTGGTTTATACCTTCTCTTGGGCCTTGCCCTTGAGCTTCCTGTTCCTGTGCAAGAAATGTATTCTATTGGCTGCTGTAGGGGTCATGTGCAAATCCTAGGAGTTTGAGATAAGTTTGGTTGAAGCCTGGGCTGACGTAATGTCCTTAGGAGGTTGTGCATTGCAGTGAGCCCTGCTGTTAGATGGGTTAATCCTATTATGTCCTGGAGGCTCATGTCTTAATCCCATCAGCCTGGAGCTGAAGGTCTTTTGTTTTGTAGATAGGCTGGCCCAGTCCATCTCAATGGGCACCAAATATCTGCTGGGGGTTGCTGTCTCCCTTAAGATTTCTATTTCTCTTTTAGGGGAAATATAATGTTCTGCCTTTTTAATATTTCCTAAAATATTTCATTCTTCTAGGAGGGGTGGGTGCTAACTTACCTAGGTGTTTGTCTGAGCTAATTTTGTCAACCTTTTGTTTGTTGCTTATCTGAGTTTCTGTCTTGACCCAGTCTTTCTGAATGGATTACCAAATCTGCATTTTTAAAAGCTGGCCTCCTCAGTTTCTGCTTGGGGCAGGGAAACGGGCTGGTTTCTGCCTCCCTTAAGGGTTTTTTTTCCCCATTTCTCCTTTAGGGGAAATATTCTATCCTGCCTTTTTAATATCCCCCAAAATAATTCATTCTTCGGTGGTTGGGTGGGGGCTTCACACAAGACAAATGGCTGTCCGGTCTCTTCATAAAAACCTCCAGTGTTGGAGCAACTGCTATATCTGAAAGCAAGCACTTCCACGGATTTAATTGTTCTCACTGTCAGGAAATTTCTCCTTAGTTCTAAAGTTGGATTTCTTCCTTGAAAAATTTCCATCCGTTACTTCTTGTCCTGCCCTCAGGTGCTTTGGACAATAGGTTGACAACTTCCGTGCCGTGAAAGTCCCTCAAACGGGGGTGAAATGTTACCGGTTCGGCCCGGTTCGGGCGTACCGGGAGCGGCCGCCACCGGTGGTTCGGAGAACCGGGAGTGGCAGCAGTGCGAGACTCCGCCCACCCGCCCGGACGTCACCATGTTCTTTTTTTTAACCCTCTGCGCATGCGCAAAGCATTCTGCGCATGCGCAGAGGGTGAAAAAGCACGCACAAAGCGTGCGTTTCCGAACCAGTAGGGAAGGTAAGTAGATTTCACTGCTGCCCTCAAATATTGGAAGACTGTTATTATATCACCCGTAGTCCTTTTCTTCAATAGACTAGACCAGTGATGGTGAACATTTTTCTTCTTGCGTGCCAAAAATGGGAGCGTGTGCGCTAGCGCCGTTCCAGCACACAACCCCCCAACACGCGCCACACTGCACTTGCGTGCATCCCTGCGCATCCCCCCGTTGGCCCGTTTTTCACTCTCCGGCTTCCCTGAAGCCTCCAGAGCAGTGGTTCCCAACCTTCCTAATGCCGTGACCCACGCCACGCCCCCACGCCCCCACGCCCCCACTGTGACCCATCCCGCCGCCGCCATTTGGGTTCTTTTACCCTCTGCGCATGCGCAAAGCATGCTGCACATGCGCAGACGGTAAAAGAACCCAAATGGCGGTGGCATGGTGGGGCGTGGTGGGGGCACGGGTTGTGGGGCGCGATATGGCCAGGCTTGTGGCAGTGGGGGGGAGCTGAGGATGCTGGGGCGACCCCTGGGAAATGGTCGTTCAACCCCCAAAGGGGTCCCGACCCCCAGGTTGGGAACCGCTGCTCCATAGTGTGAAAAACGGTCCAACGGGCAAACCGGAAATCCATTTTTCTGAACTTCCGGTTGGGTCATTTTTCGAACTTCCGAACTTCCGTTGGGCCGTTTTTCGCACTCTGGAGGCTTCAGGGAAGCCTCCTGAAGCCCGGGGAGGGCAAAAATGGCCTTCCCCAAGGCCAAAAATCAGCTGTTCAGCGCGCATTGCGCACTGGAGCTCACATAGGGCAATGCCTCGCGTGCCCTCAGATATGGCTCCGCGTGCCACCTGTGGCACGCGTGCCATAGGTTCGCCATCACGGGACTAGAGATATCTAACTCCTTCAACTGTTAGGCTCCCCAGCCCTTTATCATCTTTGTCCCCCAGTAGATTGAAATGATATTAACTGCAGTAGATTGAAATGATATTCTTGCTGCAAATCGGGGCTGCTGGTAGTAAAAAGTCAGTAAATAATTGTCCCAAAGGTACTTTTTTTCCCAAGGGCCAACTGGACTTTCTGGTTTTTCTTTGAAGATGTTTCGCTTCTCATCCAAGAAGCTGAAGAAGAGCTGAAGAAGCTTCTTGGATGAGAAGCGAAACGTCTTCAAAGAAAAGCCAGAAAGTCCAGTTGCCTCTTGGTGGGAAAAAGCACCTTTGGGACAACCATGACCTGGATGACAGAGAATCTCCATAGACATCTAGTAAATAATTCCACAAGCCACCACATACAGGTTTTTTCCCTCCTACCTTGCATCATTCCTGAGAGTCAGGTTTACACTTGGCAGCCTCCCATCCAACCAGTTACAGGGCCGACCCAGCTTAGCTTCCAAGCCCCAAAATTAGCACTAACAGAGATCACTCACACCCCTAGTTTACCGAAGCTTTGAAATCGCCTCTGAACAAAAAAAACACTCCAAGCAAATTGGTAAAAGGATCAATTCAGTTGGGAAGGAGATCCACCAAGCTGCACCCTGCCCCACGTTTCCTTCCCGAGCTTGCTATAAATGTAGTGCACCAAGACTTTGCATTTAAACATCAGGACAGATGTGCTGGGCGGGAACCTACTATCCTGCGAGAATTTTAGAGTATTCAGCTTGCATTCAGGATGCCCTATTCAAAGTGATATTGTTGATGCAACTGATTGATTGATTGATTGATTGAGGAAAGCATGAACTCTGCAGAACCAACCTTGCCCTTTTTTCAATTTTATTTTATTTTTTAAAAAATAATTTTTATTGAACAGTTTTAAAAACATTTAAATACAAATATACATATATACAAATCAAATATTCAAAAGACACCACATAACATTGTTGTAAGGAATATCCTTCTGGGTTCAGTTCCAAGTGGGGAAAAAGACACTGGATTCATGGAAGTTGCTTGGAAAGAAGGTTTAATATGGTGGACAGGAGCACATGGCATGAGCCCCTGTACAGAAAAGGTAGATCACATGCTTCCAGATGTGGGTGAAGAGAAAAGGGAAGAGAGATGCTGAGTCCCTTGGTTTTATAATCTCTGTTGGGCCCCACCTCTTAGTTTCCTGTTCCTGTGTATATAATGCACTGATTGGTGGTCAGGCTCCCAGGAGGCCATGCAGTGGCAACTCTATAGGCTTTTGTCTGTCCCAGGCTTGGCTGAAGGGCCTTGGGCAATTCCTAATATGGTTATTTGTTATGTAGAAGACTGTTGCTGGGCCCAGTCCTTAATAGCCCATTGACAAAAGTGGGGGCTTCTAAGAGGAGTCTTTTGTCTACTTAAAAGCATGTTTCCAGGGATATTCTATAGAATATATTCTGCCTTTTAATATTTCCTAGGATATTTCATTTTTCTAGGAGGGGGTGGGTACTAACTTCCTACAATCCCTCATTTTTTTTTCAAAACATGTGAGTGCAACACATGTTTTGACACAAGCTTCAAATTGATCAGGTCAGGGAGACTTGATGGATGCTTTTAATTTTCTCTGATGCAGAGGGGAAGACATTTGTAGAGGCAGCAGGTTGATAGAGGCAGCAGAAGGATTCCTTCAGTGGCTCCCAAAAGGAGAGCTTTGATGGTCTACCAGCCAGGGCAAAAGTTCTGGAAATAAATTTCATAGTATCCAATTTTCCATGCCAATTATGTTCAGATGTTTGATAACACTTTCTGTGAGCTCCCAGACAGGTTTCAAGCAAGCACAGGCCCCACAATATTCCCACAGCCATGGTTTACCTTGAAATCACAGGCTGCCCATTTCCAAGGGATGGTTCTTGAACCTGCCCTAGCTCTTACTTTAGTGCATCTAGGATTTGTGAGTCCAAATTGAGGTTAGCCAATGTGTAATCCAGGCTTTTCCTTTCTTTTTTTTCTTTTCTTTTTTTCTTTTTCTTTTCCAAAATTACACACAATGAGCCCTGGGACTCCTACTCCTGAGACCACCAGTGCAACATACCCTGCTTTACTTGGCAGCAGTCAGGGCTTGGGTTTTGGAGATCCTTTCTGCTAGCTGTCAGTTCAGTGAAGCAGTTGATGTAATGTGCCGCTGCCTGGACGATGTGAGGGTCTGGATGGGAGTGAACAGACTCAGGCTCAACCCAGACAAGACTGAGTGGCTCTGGATATTGCCTCCCAAGGACTATGTCGACTGTCCCTCCTTGGTTCTCAGGGGAGAAAAATTGACTCCCTCAGAACAGGTTCGCAATTTGGGTGTCCTCCTAGATCCACAGCTAAAATTGGAGCAACATCTTTCAACTGTGGCTAGGGGGACCTTTGCACAAATCCGTCTTGTGCACCAATTGCGACCTTACTTGGAGAGGGAGGCCTTGCTCACAGTCACTCATGCCCTTGTCACCTCACGGCTAGACTACTGTAACGCGCTCTACATGGGGCTACCCTCGAAGAGCATCCGGAGACTCCAACTGGTACAGAATGCAGCTGCACGAGCGGTAGTGGGTGTACCGAGATACACCCACGTAACACCTCTCCTTCGCCAGCTGCATTGGCTACCAATTAGTCTCCGGTCGCAATTCAAGGTGTTGGTCGTTACCTTTAAAGCCCTACATGGCTCTGGGCCAGGTTACCTGCGGGACCGCATCCTACCACATACCTCCCTAAGACCGGTTAGGTCCCACAGAGAGGGCCTCCTCCGGGTCCCGTCGGCTAAACAATGTCGATTGGCGGGGCCGCGGGGGAGGGCCTTCTCTGTGGGAGCCCCGTCCCTCTGGAACCAACTACCACCAGAGATCCAGACCATCCCCACCCTGCTGGCCTTCCGTAAAGCCTTAAAAACATGGCTCTTCCGGCAGATGGGGTGAATAGGACAATCAGATTCCCCCTGAATGTTGCGCTTACAATGTCTTCTTTTTAATTATATTTTTAATGTAAACTTATGACTATTGTTTTTAAATGTACGCTTCTTATTTATGCTGTACGCCGCCCTGAGTCCCACGGGATTGGGCGGCCTATAAGAGCGTCTAATAAGAGCGTCTAATAGCTCTTCAAGTGGGGAAATTGCCTGAGGGGACCTGTCCCCTTCCCCCATGGAATTAGCAGGGAGATATGACTGCCTGGGCTTTAATGCCACAGAGCAGGAACAACAACAACAAAAAAAAAAACAAAAAACAAAAAAACCAGCAAGCTAAAAGCAGCTTTGGGTGGAGGTAGGTGAAAGAGGATAACCTCAGTCTAATTCTGAATGGCGTGTCTCTGTGTGTTTGTGTATGCAGCTACCTTCTAAAATATAGGCAATACAGACATTCTAGACAAAATTCCCTCCCACTAGACAGAAATCTAAAGTGTACAGAACTCACTGTGGCAACCACTCCCAATACAATTCTTACATGAGTACATTAAACTGATTACAATATAGCTGAGACAAGAAAGAAAAACTTTACAATGAATTTCAGTGAATGAAGCAAGGAAAGAAAGAAAAAAAAAGAAAAAACTTTACAATGAATTTCTGTGACTGAAGCAAAGAAAGAAAGAAAAACTTTACAATGAATTTCCCCCCTCCCCCCTAGTCTTTTCAGCTGTCTTCTGGGGATTGAAAATAGACTTTTGGTCTTTATTTGTCCATCTCAGGTTCGTTTCATTCATGTCTGCTGGGTGGCCTTAGGTTTGGTGGTAAGGCTGGTCAGTCAGGCTTGGAAAGATCTGCTCCACTCTGGTTGCTGTGATGACTAGAGGACTAGATTCAAACCCAATTCTGGCTCAAATGGATGGAATGTCTCTACTGGAGGCAGTATCTGAGCCCATTTGCTCTGCTTCCATAGGCTTCAGGATCATGTGTGCAGGGCTGAAAGTCATAAGAACAGGGTCCCTTCCCCCTTTTGCTGGTAATTCTACCACGAAAGGCATTGTAAAAGGATTAGAGATTTGGGGGGGGGGGGTTGTAGATAGCTTGTAGGCAGGGTTTGAGGAAAACAAACAACACATCAGTATTGCAGTTAAATAAATTATAACAAAATAGAGACATCACCGGGAAAAAAATGAACAGACATTTCCATCTCAGCAGAGAATTGGCATCCATTAAACATCACAGAAGAGCAATATTAAAAACTGTTTGCATGTACATACAATAAATGTAAGAATGAAATTTTCCTGTAAATTAACTTAAAACATTCTCTCTTAAACTTGGGCTTTTCTTAAAAACAAAGAGAAGAATAAGAAAATTGAACTCTGTTCCTTGTCCCAGACTAGGTTGGCCAGACCTAACTGGGCAAAGACATTTTCCTTTCTTTTCAGTGCTTTTAATTTTTTCTAACAATTTGAAATTCATATCTCTAGGAAACAGAGACATTTTACAGTTGCAATTACCTCGAGTGCGCACAAGACAAGACAAAGACGTACACATACACAAAAACAGGGACAAAGAGGATGACAGGACACACACACATGTCATTCCTGCCATAAATATCAGTTAAATTAGGGAAGGCACAAATCTTAACAAACAAACCACATGGTTACATATAAGAGAGAGAGAAGAAAAGAGAGAGAGAGAGACAAACAAACAAAAACCTCAACATTTTTCCTTTTCTGTTTTTTTCTTAAGTACCTTTATTTAGCCAAATTGGGTGTTTTGTTTTGTTTTTTTCTCTGTGTCATCCCTCAGCAAAGCCCATTTCCTACACAATTGCTCTGCTTTACTTTTGCACATTTCTGTCATACAGGCATATTCCTGGCGTCCCAGGCTCCAAGCCCCAACTCTCAAAGGGGTCCCGCCACCCTCGAACTAGAGCTTCCCATGATCCTTTAAATGTAAGGTTCACTTTGGCTTAGCTAGTGGCACGCTCACAGTTTTCAGAGGCTAAAAAAACTCTGGGAAGGACTCATAGAAGTAAGGGCCCCTTCCTGTAGGGAATCTCCTTAGGTTTATCAGATCCAAAAAGGGGATCTGCGAGGACGTAGCTGCCCCTGTGCGACTAGTACTAGGACCTCCACTTCCTATTCACGGGCTTCACATTTTAGAACAGAAAAATTCTGAGGTTTGCTTTTGGGATGTGCACATAAAAAAACAACAACAAAATTTGCTTTCCCACCCTTCAATCACACACGCACACACATTCTTCCTCCTTCCCTAACAGAAGGTCCTGTGCTCTGTAAACGCTAAACAGAACTTACACAAATCAAAAACAGAGAAAGAGAAGACATTGACACATAGGCTGGTAGATGAGAAAGAAACTCTATACTACCAAAATGAGGATAAACAAAAATAATTCAATATTATGAAAAGCTGTATGAGCAAGAAGTTTCAGAAAAGAAAATTAAAGAATATTTGGGGGGGGGGGAATGGAATTGCCTAAAGTACCAGAAAAGGTAAAAAGCTATGTTAAATGAATATCAATGATGGAATTATCAGAAGCAATTAAGAGACAAAAGAACAACCAAACACCAGGACGAGGTAGGCCAGTGGCAGAATTTTAGAAAGGCTTGGCTGAATGAAAGGGCCTTGGCCAATTCCTAATATGGTTATTTGTTATGTAGAAGACTGTTGCTGGGCCCAGTCCTTAATGGCCCATTGACAAAAGTGGGGGCTTCTAAGAGGAGTCTTTTGCCTGCTTAAAAGCATGTTTCCAGGGATATTCTATAGAATATATTCTGCCTTTTAATATTTCCTAGGATATTTCATTTTTCTAGGAGGGGGTGGGTACTAACTTCCTACAACATCAACATTACATAACATAACATAACAAAACAAAACATAAACAAATAATATTGGTATTCATTTAGCAGCGTTGCGTATCAATATACAGTGGTACCTCGAGATACGAGTTTAATCCGTTCTGTAACCTTGCTCGTATGTCAATTTGCTCGTATCTCAAAGCAATTTTCCCCATTGAAATTCATTGAAATGCCATTAATCCGTTCCAGCCCCCAAAATTCCAGCCCAGTTGTTCCAGCCCCCAAAATTCCAGCCCAGTTGTTCTTGTTACGTGTTTTTGAATAAGAAAAATGTATTTATAAATGACAAATATTGTATAAAAACATAAAGAGAATGTAAAGAAATAAACTGGTTTTTATTTTGGTCACTTAAATGCAACTTACACACAACTTAAATGCTACTGTATGCTTAATTTTAGTCACTGCTTTTCTCTTCACTGGTCTTTGCCTTTTTCGCTGGATTCAAAAAAAAGCTGTCCAAGGAGGTTTGTTTCTTCCTCCCTTTCAGAATGTTGCGGAAATGAGTTAGGCAAGTGTCATTAAATAGCTCCGATGCACGACCAGTTGCAACTTTTTCGGGGTGTTTCTTTTCCATGAACTGTGAAACTCTCTCCCACATTCCCAAGATCTCCTTCAACTCACTTGTAGAGATAACCTCCTCCACCTCTGGCTCCTCCTCGGAATCAATTTCTTGCAGAACCTCTGTATGCTGCTGCGACTGTAACTCTTGTAACTCCTTGGTCGTCAGTTCCTGAGAGTGCTCCTCGACGAGCTCGTTCATGTCTCTCTCATCCACCACCAGGCCCATGGTTTTTCCCAGAGACACAATCTCCTCCTCCACTGGCACTTCGGGTTCGAATCCTTCGAAGGTCCTTTCGGCTACAGCCTCAGGCCACAGCTTCTTCCATGCAGAGGTCAAGGTCCTCGTTGTAACACCCAGTCAGGCCTGATCAATAATTCTGAGGCATATCACGATGTTAAAGTGGTCCTTCCAGTACTCTTGAAGGGTGAGGTTTGTGTTCTCTGTCACCTCAAAGCAGCGCCGGAACAGGTGCTTAGTGTACAGCTTTTTAAAATTAGAAATCACCTGCTGATCCATGGGCTGCAGGATAGGAGTGGTGTTGGGTGGTAGGTAGAGAATCTTTATAAACTTGAACTCTTCGAGGATGTCATCTTCAAGGTTCGGTGGGTGAGCAGGAGCATTGTCGAGGAGGAGAAGAGCTTGCATAGGTAGGTTGTTTTCCTGTAGATATTTCTTAACAGAAGGGCCAAAAACCAGGTTTACCCACTGCACAAAGAACTGCCTAGTGACCCATGCCTTCGGGTTTGCCCTCCACATAACGTGCAGTTTTTCTTTTAATATCTTATGTGAATTAAAGGCTCTGGGGTTTTCCGAATGGTATACGAGCAGAGGCTTGATCTTGCAGTCGCCACTCGCATTGGCGCACAGTGCGAGAGTTAGTCTATCCTTCATGGGTTTGTGGCCTGGCATCATCTTCTCCTCTGCCGTTATGTAAGTCCTATTCGGCATCTTCTTCCAGAAAAGCCCTGTCTCGTCACAATTGAAGACTTGCTGGGGGATGTATCCTTTGGCTTCTATCAGTTCGGAAAAAGTTTTGATATAATCCTCAGCTGCCTTCACATCTGAACTGGCTGCCTCGCCATGCCTGACAACGGAGTGAATGCCGGTCCTTTTCCTAAAATTGTCAAACCAGCCTCGACTGGCTTTAAACGAGTCTTCCAATGCCTCGTCCGTGGAAGTGCGCGGGGTCTGATTTAGCAAATCACCGTAAATCGCTCGTGCCTTCTCGCATATGATGCCCTGTGTTAAGGTATCGCCTTTAAGCTGCTTCTCCATCACCCAAACCATCAGCAGTTTCTCCATCTTTTCATGGAGAGAGCTCCGGAGCTTAGAAATTATTGTAATGCCCTTAGCTGGTGTTATACGCTTTATCGACTCCTTCTGTTTAAGCACAGTACATATCGTTGAAGAACTACGCCCGTACTGCCTCGCCAAGTCAACTACTCGCACACCTTGCTCATTTTTTTCTATGATTTCACGCTTTAATGCAATAGACATCATCTTCTTCCGAGCACTGACCTTTCCACTCACTTTCTTCGGACCCATGGTTATAAAAAGAAATGTGACGCACGAGACGCACGAGGCGCACGAGGCGCAGTAAACTGGTGGGTCGTGTGCAGCCGGCCGTTCCTTGTATCTCAAATGTTGCTCGTATTTCAAAGCAAAACTTCGCTCGCTCGAAAGCTCGTATCTCAAATATCTCGTATGTTAGGACACTCGTATCTCGAGGTACCACTGTATCTTCTGTGTTTCTATATCGCTTATTCATTAACTTATCTATACTCGTATATTTCTTAACTCCAACCTATTACAATTTTCTTTATTGTTTAACATCCTGTCTAAATCTATCTACCTATCACCTTATATCGTATATACATAACAGACTATTTAAATTTACTTTTGTGTTCCAACCAATTGTACCAATTTTTCTATATTTTATAAAATTCTGTTTCCTCTTTATCATGTATTTCCATGGTTAATTTATTCATTTCCGCACACACTAGTATTTTTGTTATTATCATTGAGCTCAAAGGGACTGTTTCTGCTTTCCAGTGTTGAGCATAAGTGATTCTAGCTGCAGTTATTATATGCAATATAAGGTATTGGTTGTTTTTATTTATCTTCCCTTTTATAACTCCTAACAGAAACAATTCCGGTTTTAAATCTATTTTTTGTTTTATGATTTCTTCTTTTTTCAATTTTAAGGACTAGCCTTCAAGTAACCAGGTTGGTAAACCAGCATGTATTCCCATCGCACAGCCGGCTAATTCATAGGCGAATGAGGCTGAGCTACAGTTCTCGTTGCCTTGGAAACCCCTTTGAAAGAAGGAAGCAGTCGCTCCCCGTCAAACTATTGCAGGAAGTATTTAGATATACTAGGAAAAAGCAGAAATATATGGTAGTTGTGGCCGAGTGGTTATGGCGATGGACTAGAAATCCATTGGGGTCTCCCCGCACAGGTTCGAATCCTGCCGACTATGAAAAGGTGCGTGGATTACTCACTCTCTCACGTTGCCGAGAATCTGTTTATTTTTATTTTTTGTATGTGGTCAATTTTTAAATCTTGTTTGGGGAAAAAAAGTATCGGAGGGGATCCTCCTAGGGTCGTTTCTGATGTTTCAGTCCCACAACTCTCCCCCCCCCCCCCGCAAACTGAAATGCCGGGAACCCAGATTAAATTGCCCTCATGCAAAATATACTCAAATTAAGGTACCCAAATCTTTACGCTTTTTTTCCTCCGTAGTCGGCAGGCTTCGAACCTGCGCAGAGAGACCCCAATGGATTTCTAGTCCATCGCCTTAACCACTTAGCCACGACTACCACATGTTTACTTATTATTTAGTCTATGTCAATCACTAGACTAAATGAAACACACACACACTCTGCCTCAGGGCAATTTTCTTCCTTCCAAGCTCAGAGCAACTGAAGTCATAATTTTTGGGCAGAATTAAAATAAGGATCTTTGGTGCTCTCTGGGCTTGCATGTTTTCCTGCAGACGTTTCATTATCCAAACTAGGTAACATCATCAGTGCTGGTAGGCTAATAAAATAAAATAGCAAATAGCAAACTGATGCAGTTATAACCTAGATTAGTTATATACCTACAGAGGAATTATTGAGTCTGTCATCTGCACCTCTGTATCTGTCCGGTTTGTCTCTGCAACCAAACAAGACAGACACAGACTTCAACAGATAATTAGAACTGCAGAAAAAAGCAATTGCTACCAACCTGCCTTCCATTGAGGACCTGTATACTGCACGAGTCAAAAAGAGGGCTGTGAAAATATTTACAGACCCCTCGCATCCTGGACATAAATTGTTTCAACTCCTACCCTCAAAACACTACACACCAGAACAACTAGACACAAGAACGCCATCACTCTGCTAAACAAATAATTCCCTCACCACTGTCAAACTATTTACAAAGTCTGCACTACTATTAATCTTCTCATCGTTCCCATCACCCATCTCCTCCCACTTATGACTGCATGGCTGTAACTTTGTTGCTTATATCCTTACGATTTATATTGACTGTTACCTAATGTGATTTGATTGCTTATTTGTACCCTATGACTATCATTAAATGTTGTACCTTATACATTCTTGACGAACGCATCTTTTCTTTTATGTACACTGACAAATATGCACCAAGACAAATTCCTTGTTCACACTTGGCCAATAAAGAAATCTATTCTATTCTACTATTCTTCTATTCTATTCTATTCTATTCTATTCTATTCTATTCTATTCTATTCTATTATTCTATTCTATTCTATTCTATTCTATTCTATTCTATTCTATTCTATTCTATTCTATTCTATTCTATTCTATTCTATTCTATTCTATTCCATTCCATTCCATTCCATTCCATTCCATTCCACTCCACTCCACTCCACTCCACTCCACTCCACTCCACTCCACTCTCCTCTCCGCTATTCTATTCTATTCTATTCTATTCTATTCCATTCCATTCCATTCCATTCCATTCCATTCCATGGCGGAGATAGCGGAAGAAAATCTGACTCCGCAAAACAGCTGATTTTTCTCCGGCCGTTCGCCTGAAGGAGACTATTCCCAGAGTTTCTTTTTGCTCTGGATGGAATTTGATTATATCAGGCACTAGTGGGTTGTGGCGGAACAACTAGCCACACACGGATAGTGCCGTTAGTCTCCTTCACGTCCTGGACTGCGGAGACCGCCGCCCATTTTTAAGCGGCAGGGACGCCGTGAGGGCCGGTTTCTTCTAGGCCTGACGGTAGTTTGAAGATTGGGAGAACCATCGACTGAAGCGATTGAGGGCAGATTTCCCACCGCCGGAGGGGGAGAAGACCATTACGCTCGAGACGAAGATGTGGTGGACTATTGGGACTATTACGGTGACCAGCACTTTCTCCTGGCATTTGCGCTCTTTGTGGGGGATCCCCCCCTCAGGTAGAATTCGATCTTATACCAAGGGGAGAGGGACCTTGGACTCCCAAAGACAGCTGAGTAGGGGAGATTTTTTTTTGGCCCCCGGATTATTGACTCCCAGACGCCGATTATTACTATGCTATGAAGGAGGACAAACACATACTGATCCTAAGAACTGGCGACTTTTTCACCTTCCCAAAGTCTCTTTTGAAGAGACCTCAAAGATGCTGTGTGATAAAGGACAGAACAGTTACGAGACCGGGATAACGGCAGGGATCCGTTCTATAGCACACCCTCATTTTGATGGTTTCTCCTTTTTTTTTTAAACTTGTAAATCTACCTCTGATACGTTGTGTGGGTGCATGAGTTTATGATTCTGGGTGTATGAGTAGATTGAATGATTGGGAGAAATGAAGAACTCGGGTGCTTGGGCTCCGGCCCCCTCTGCTGAGTGTGAAAACAGAAGTGGAGGGGGTCTGGAACCTGATCCCCGACCTAGAATGAGTGGAATGGATGGCTTGCCGGGAGGGAGAGAGACCAGTGGGGGAGGGGAGGGGATTTCTGGTGTGAAGGGGAGTGGGAGCATTACGGTCATAACAGGGAGGGGTAGGTATGCCGGGAGCAGAGGGGTAGGCCGCTCTCGGGGAACGAGAATTCGCTGTTTACAAGCGATTCCTTGTTCTGGCCCCTCTGGTTTGGTTCCATCTAGCTCAGCCCGAGTACCTGGTAATCAGGGATGTCAGGGCCCTGGGCTCAAGCTGCTGCTGTTGAATGCCAGGTCGATCACTAACAAGGCCCCCCTTATTTGGGATCTAATCCTTGAAGAGGGGGCTCACCTAGCATGCATCATTGAGACCTGGCTGGGGACTTCCGGTTCCGGTTCGCTGCATCGCGGACGCTCCTCGTTGAGCGCCTTTCCATCTCCCCGTTAAAGCCGCCAGAACAGCTGTCTGGCGGCTTGAAAGTCTCTGCCCCGGGCAAAGGGGAGAGATGAGAGCCGGACAGGTGGGGTAGAGCCCCCCCTAGTGCCCCAGGTGCCAGCCAGGGGCGCGAAAGGTGAGGGCTCCCCAGCCAGCCTGTCTCTTGCTCCGGGGACTTGGAAACCTCCACTTTTGCGGAGCTAGATGCCGTGACCACTGCTGCTTCATGAATGGGATTACAACTACTTAATGGATCAAAGAAGCAGACAGAGAGAGACAGGATTTTAAAAGGGCAAGTACTGATTTTTTTTTCTTTCAACTCCACTGCTGACTTTCACTTCGGAAGAAACTAAGTAACAGTTAATAGGCTACAATATGGCGATTGGAGAAAGTGGGAGGAGAAGTGAAAGTAACTTTCGTTTCCCTAGCGGCTTTTTTTCTTATGGAAATTTTTGACTTTGAAAGTTGGCTTTACTCTCTCTGTCTCCCGATTCTGGATTAAATAATAACTGACAATTTAAAAAAAAATAAAAGTCTATCTGGCTTTGGAATTTAAAAGAATTTTAAAAGAAACTTAAAAGAATTTTAACTAGAGGCTTGGCTTTTTCTTTGTTCTCCACTGGAAATATTAAAATGGCTTCAAAGTTTGGAAAGACTGTTTTGAATAAAAGAACGGACTATTCATCTGGTTATATTTCTAAAATGCAACTTACCACTGAGTTAACACCTCCAAAGTCTTTAACACCTGAAAACTTAATAAGTACCTTAAAGATCATGAAAAATGAACTGACTGCTGAATTTAACCAAATAATCAATGAAATAGATAATAAAATGCAGGCTGCTTTAAAGAATATTGACCAACAAATTAGGAATGATGTGTTGGAGGTATGCAAAGGTCTAGCAACAAATATCGAAGTCTTGGCAAACCGCATTGAAGTAAATAAACAAGTTTTGACAACTTCGGTAGAATACATAGATAAAATACAAAATGACATTGCAAATTTTGAAACAGAGGTGTTAATGACGCAATTCAGATCTATGGAATTTGCCATAAGGGTCAGGGGGTTGAAAGAGGGATTATATGAAGATTTGAAAGGAAGGATGGTGGAAGCTCTGGAGCAGGTGTCTGGACTGTCTAAAGAAGAACTAGCCAGGCAAATTGATAAAATATATAGAATCAACTCCTGGTATGCAAAACAAAAACACCTACCAAGGGACATTGTAATATACTTTTCTACAAGAGCCTTACGGAATAGAGACCTGGCTGGGCCAGGAGGGAGGGGTTCCCCTCTCCGAGATGTGCCCGGATGGGTTCTCAGTTCAGCATCAGCCGCGACCCCAGGTAAGGGGTGGAGGAGTGGCTATTATAGCTCTCCAGAATCTATCTCCTCGAAGGAGCCCTGCCCCGGAGATTGTTGGGTGTGAGACGCTCCTTCTGAAGTTGGACTTAGGGGTTCAGGTGGGCCTTTTGCTAACGTACTTGCCTCCTAGCTGCGTGGCAAAGGCCCTGCCTGTTCTGCTTGAGGCGATAGCTGGGCTGGCGATTGAGTTCCCCAGGTTGATGGTGCTGGGGGACTTCAACCTGCCATCGCCTGGCGAAACCTCGGAGGCAGTCCAGGAGTTCATGGCTTCAATGACAACCATGGACCTGACCCAAGTAGTTCAGGGTCCGACTCATGAGGGTGGTCACACACTTGACCTTGTGTTTCTCTCGGGGCAGTGGAGAGATGATCTGGGGCTGAGGGGTTTAGTCATAGTACCCTTGTCGTGGTCAGATCATTTCCTTCTGAGGTTGGATTTCATGGCACCACTCCTCCACTGCAAGGAGGCGGGACCGATTAAGTGGTTCCGCCCCAGGCGCCTAATGGAATCCGAACGATTTCAGAGGGAACTTGGGGAAATACCTGAATCCCTGGTACACAATTCATCTGAGGCTCTAGTGGCTGCCTGGAACCGGGCGGCGACGGGGGCTTTGGATCGGATTGCGCCTTTGTGGCCTCTCCGTGGCAGCGGATCCAGGAGAGCTCCTTGGTTTACCGAGGAACTCCAGGAGATGAAGCGCCTAAAGAGACGCCTAGAGCGACGATGGAGAGCCAGTAAAGCTGAGTCTGACCGGACACATTTAAGAACTTGCATTAAGTCTTACTTAGTGGCAATACGAGCGGCAAAATGTTCGCATTTTTCCGCCCTTATTGCGTCCGCCGACTCCCGCCCAGCCGCCCTGTTTAGGGTGACTCGCTCCCTTCTTGCTAAGGAGGGTGGCGAAGATCCCTTGCAGGGCAGAGCTGAGGAATTTTCTCAGTTTCTGGCGGACAAAGTCATTCAGATTCGGACAGACCTGGACTCCATTTGGACAGGGCAAGCCGAGATGACAGGGGCGAGTCTTAGTCCTGTTATTTGGGAGGAGTTTGAGCCTATCACTCCTGATGATGTGGACAAGGCCATAGGAGCGATGAGCGCCTCCACTTGTTTATTGGACCCGTGCCCCTCCTGGCTGGTTTCGGCCAGCAGGGAGGTGACACGCGGCTGGCTCCAGGCTGTTGTGATCGCATCTTTGAGAGAGGGGTCCGTCCCGCAGCCCTTAAAAGCTGCGGTGGTGAGGCCCCTCATCAAGAGGCCTTCCCTGGACCCAGCGGATTTAAAGAACTTCCGTCCAGTCTCCAACTTACCCTTCGTGGGTAAAGTTGTTGAGAAAGTGGTGTCACTCCAACTCCTGCGGTTATTGGAGGACACTGATTATCTGGATCCCTTTCAATCGGGTTTCAGGCGCGGCTACAGTACGGAGACTGCTTTGGTCACTCTGATGGATGATCTCTGGCGAGCCCGGGATGGAGGTCATTCCTCCATCCTGGTGTTACTTGACCTCTCAGCGGCTTTCGATACCATCGACCATGGTATCCTTCTGCGTCGTCTCGGGGAGGTGGGAGTGGGAGGCACCGTTCTGCGGTGGTTCTCCTCCTACCTCTCCGACAGGACGCAGTCGGTGTTGACAGGAGGGCAGAGGTCAGCCCCTAGGCCCCTGGTTTGCGGGGTGCCACAGGGCTCGGTCCTTTCGCCCATCCTGTTTAACATTTACATGAAACCGCTGAGTGAGATCATCCGTGAGGTATCAGCAGTATGCTGACGATACCCAGTTGTACATCTCCACCCCGCATCATTTCAGTGAAGCAGTTGATGTAATGTGCTGCTGCCTGGACGATGTGAGGGTCTGGATGGGAGTGAATAGACTCAGGCTCAACCCTGACAAGACTGAGTGGCTCTGGATATTGCCCCCCAAGGACTATATCGACTGTCCCTCCTTGGTTCTTGGGGGAGAAAAATTAACTCCCTCAGAACAGGTTCGCAATTTGGGTGTTCTCCTAGACCCACAGCTAAAATTGGAGCAACATCTTTCAGCTGTGGCTAGGGGGACCTTTGCACAGATCCATCTTGTGCACCAATTGCGACCTTACTTGGAGAGGGAGGCTTTGCTCACAGTCACTCATGCCCTTGTCACCTCACGGCTAGACTACTGTAACGCGCTCTACATGGGGCTACCCTCGAAGAGCATCCGGAGACTACAACTGGTACAGAATGCAGCTGCGCGAGCTGTGGTGGGTGTACCAAGATACACCCACGTAACACCTATTCTCCGCCAGCTGCATTGGTTGCCTATCAGTCTCCGGTCGCAATTTAAGGTGTTGGTTTTGACCTTTAAAGCCCTACATGGCTCTGGGCCAGGTTACCTTCGGGACCGCATCCTGCCACATACCTCCCTACGACCAGTTAGGTCCCACAGAGTGGGCCTCCTCCGGGTCCCATCAGCCAAACAATGTCGGTTGGTGGGCCCACGGGGGAGAGCCTTCTCTGTGGGTGCCCCATCCCTCTGGAACCAACTCCCACCAGAGATCCGGACTATCCCCACCCTACTGGCCTTCCGCAAAGCAGTAAAAACATGGCTCTTCCGGCAGGCGGGGTGACGAGAAGATTCCCCCATGTATGAATGGTTTTTTGGTTTTTAATGCAATGTAATGTTTTTAAATGTTATTTTATTGTACCGTTCTTATCTCTGTTGTACGCCGCCCTGAGTCCTACGGGATTGGGCGGCTTATAAGAACATAATTAAATTAAATAATTAAATTAAATAATTAAATTAAATTAAATTAAATTAAATTAAATTAAATTAAATTAAATTAAATTAAATAAAATTAAATTAAATAAAATTAAATTAAATAAAATTAAATTAAATTAAATTAAATTAAATTAAATTAAATTAAATTAAATTAAATAATTAAATTAAATTAAATTAAATTAAATTAAATAATTAAATTAAATTAAATTAAATTAAATTAAATTAAATTAAATTAAATTAAATTAAATTAAATTAAATTAAATTAAATTAAATTAAATTAAATTAAATTATTAAATTAAATTAAATTAAATTAAATTAAATTAAATTAAATTAAATTAAATTAAACTCCACTCCACTCCACTCCACTCCACTCCTCTTCTCCTCCCCTCCTCTCCCCTCCCACTCCACTCCACTCCACTCCACTCCATTATTCCATTCCATTCCATTCCATTCCATTCTCCTATTCCTATTCCTATTCCTATTCCTATTCCTATTCCTATTCTATTCTATTCTATTCTATTCTATTCTATTCTATTCTATTCTATTCTATTCTATTCTATTCTATTCTATTCTATTCTACAGTGCTTTTCAAGCCACTTTTAAGATATGTGGACTTCAACTCCCAGAATTCCTCAGCTAGAAGAGGGGCCACCACCTCGTGTGTTCGTTGGAGACTTTAGAATGGAATAACAGAGTTGGAAGGGGTGTTGTGGGAGTGAGAATTAATCTCACAGAGGCGAAATAGATCTTTCTCCCGGAATTCAAACATTTAGAAATAAAGCCGAAGTTTAAAAGTCTAATTAAAATATTTATTTTGATACAAAAACAATAAATTCTGGTTGTTTACATTTCTGCTATAAAATGCGACTTGGTCAGTCGAGAGCCAAGTCAAAAAGGGAAGAATGGAGATTTAGGAATGCACACATGCGTACAAGAATATTATATCACGTGGTAGGAATGTACCATTATAATAGATAGGGATGCAGCTCCCTGCATATGCATACAACTGACAATAATCACACCGTGACACTTGGAGGTCTTCTAGTCCAACCCCCTGCTTAGGCAGGAAACCCTACACCACTTCAGACAAATGGTTATCCAACATCTTCTTAAAAGTGTCCAGTGTTGGAGCATTTACAACTTCTGGAGGCAAGTTGTTCCACTGATTAATTGTTCTAACTGTCAGGAATTTTCTCCTTAGTTCTAAGTTGCTTCTTTCCTTGATTAGTTTCCACCCATTGCTTCTTGTCCTGCCCTCAGGTGCTTTGGAGAATAGCTTGACTCCCTCTTTTTTGTGGCAGCCCCTGAGATATTGGAACACTGCTATCATGTCTCCCTTACACTTTCTCCAATGAGTTTATGTAACATTGACAAGAAACGTTTTTACAGATTTGCAGGGAGTTGGAAAGGGACCTTGTAGGTCATCTGCACCTCTATAACTGTCTGGTTCGGTTCTGCAACCCAACAAGACAGACACAGACTTCAGAGGAGAATCAGAACTGCAGAAAAAACAATTACTGCCAACCTGCCTTCCATTGAGTACCTGTATCCTGCACGAGTCAAAAAGAGGGCCATGAAAATATTTACAGACCCCTCACATCCTGGACATAAATTGTTTCAACTCCTACCCTCAAAACAATGCTATAGATCACTGCACACCAAGACAACTAGACGCAAGAACAGTTTTTTCCCGAACGCCATCACTCTGCTAAACAAATAATTCCCTCACCACTGTCAAACTATTCACTAAGGCTGCATTACTATTACTATTAGTCTTCTCATCGTTCCTATCACCCCTCTCCTCCCACTTATGACTGTATGACTGTAACTTGTTGCTTGTATCCTTACTATTTATATTAATATTGATTGTTTTCTGATTGCTTATTAGTACCCTATGACCAGTGGAGGGTTCTCAAAATTTTTACTACCACTCTGTGGGCGTGGCTTATTTTGTGGGTGTGGCTTGATGGTCATGTGACCGGGTGGGAGTGGCTTGCCGGCCATGTGACCAGGTGGGAGTGGCTTTGTGGTCATGTGACCGGGTGGGAGTGGCTTGCCGACCATGTGACCGGGTGGGGGTTACTTGATCATGTGACTGGGTGGTCATGTGACTGGGTGGGCGTGGCCAACTTGACGTCACTCACGTCAAGGGTTAGGGTTAGGGTGCCCGGCCTCTCCTCACCTCAAAGGCCTCAATGAGATACAATTTCCCTATCTATTTACTACTACTGAACATCCAAAATATACTATTTAATCCTATGTAATGTGTACATACAGTACATATTACACACAGGCACACAAAAATATACATTATCTACTATATATACTGTATGTGTATGTACACACACACACACACACCTCTTCTAAAACTATACACATTCAACCTCACCTACTGCATTTGGAAAAACACACCCAGAGTCCACTTTAACTTTTTAAAAATCAAGGAAATTTCTTTCAAAGTTTAGCTACACTTTGATTTATGAAGGATCTGGATATTTTTGTTGCATTTTCTGTACCATTTCCTGGAATTCTTTTATTTAAAAATCCAGATTTTCATCAAATGTTTATCTCTGTGGAAAACTGTAACTTATGCTACACAATGTTGATAGATTCTTGGAGAGGAGGCATCACCCTCCCATTCTCTATGGATGGTATGGATATGACAGGATTTTGGAGAACCTTCCTGCTAGCAAATGTGCTGCTTTTTGCAGTGAGAGCAGAGATCACAATGAAGTATCAGAAAACAAGTTAGTATTTCTCTGCCCTGCAGATCTCTTGTTCCGATGTCCAGAAAGTATTATTTCACTTGTATGTTGGATGGGGATCTTTGAGACCAGAGATATAGGAATAGGAATTATATGCTTCTTTTTGCAAGATGCATTATTTACAAAAAAATAAAGCTATAACAATAACAAGTATGCCTCTAGAGTAATTCCTTGGTTTAACAGACCCTTAGTTTAGTGACTTCAGATGCAGCAGACAAAATCAGCCTATGGAATTTATGCTTCTGCATAAAAATCCCTTATACCATTGGCTAAAAATGAAAAATTAACTTAAGAAAAATCCCACTTACCATTTGAATTTAACAGACATTTTGTTTTAACAGACGCCTCTTCTCCCCATTAGTCCGTTAAACTGATATCTTACTACAACTTCCATAATTAGATTGGTTATGTTAATACAGTCATAATTAATAATATTCAGGCTTCTCACTCAGTAAAAATAAAAAATAAAAATACTTTGCATTTACATCATAGTAAATGCAGGAATCATTGTAGAATTTTCCCATATTTATTAGAACCAGGTATTTTGCAATTTCCAGTGGAGCCTTTTTATAATGGACATCATCCTTTAATCTATTTTGTTCAAATATTAGTAGAAAAAATAGCTATGATAAAAAAATATGTGCACACATATAAATATGTACGGCTACACACAAGCACCAAATCAAAAAGTTGTGAAACTAGAATTTCAATGTTAGATAAAAGTATTGCCAGTCCAAACAGCAAATACCACTAATATTTAGAAGACCCATTGGCAACAAAGAATCTCTGTGGCAAGACAGTGCAAAACAGGGTTGGATGTGCCAGATAGCCTGTCTGCGTTCTGCCAGATTGCCTTGGGCCACTGGTCAAGAAAGAAGAAGATGGACACAGCTGGTTTTGGTCACATACAACACCTTGCTTCTTTGTGGTTTTCTCTCCACTTGGAGCTGAAAGTCTCCCCCCTTCAACCCATATGGCCAGTTGTGCTCCCTAAAAGAAACAATTGCACCCCCCCCATTGCCAGCCTTCCTTCCTTCCTTTTCTTTCTTGTCTCTCTCACTCTCCCTTCCTTCCTTCCTTTTCTCTTTCTCTCTTCCTTTTCTCTTTCTCTTTCTTTCTTTCTTTCTTTCTCTTTCTTTCTTCTTTCTTTCTCTCTCTCTCTCTCTTTCTTTCTTTTTCTTTTTCTTTCTCTCTTCTCGGTGGCGGGAGAAGGAAGAAAGGAAGAAAGTGCTCTGGGAGAGCGGGCGGCCCAGCCCAGCGGCAGCACTGCCGCCCCTCTTGCCTTTCTGGCTTCGGCTCTGGGACCTTCGCAGGCCGAGCAGCATTGGGGCGCGCATCTACGGAGCTCCGCCAGCCTCAGACTCTGGGGCTGGCGGGGCAGGGAGACAGTGACGCTGCTTGGAGAGCCGGCAGATAGGCGTGCCGGGCGGTCTCCGAGCCTCACCAAGAAGGTAATCCGAGCGTCAGCCAGGCACATGAGCGCTCCCACCCACCCCTCGCTCCTACCGTCTCCCGGGAAGTGGCCGCGGACAGATCTGGGCAGGGCAGAGCCGCCGCTGGAGCGCTCGGCGAGGAAGGGTGAGTGGGGGGAGGGAGGGCGGCCCGTCCTGTCCCAGCAGCGGCGCATCTCCCAGGAAGTGGCCGCGGACAGATCTGGGCAGGGCGGAGCCGCCGGTGGAGCACTCGGCGAGGAGGGGTTAGTGGGGGGGAGGGCGGGCGGCCCGTCCTGTCCCAGCAGCGGCGCATCTCCCAGGAAGTGGCCGCGGACAGATCTGGGCAGGGCAGAGCCGCCGGTGGAGCGCTCGGCGAGGAAGGGTGAGTGGTGGGAGGGCGGGCGGCCCATCCTGTCCCAGCAGCGGCGCATCTCCCAGGAAGTGGCAGCGGACAGATCTGGGCAGGGATATTCCTTCCTTCCTTCCTTCCTTCCTTTTCTTTCTTGTCTCTCTCACTCTCCCTTCCTTCCTCTTTCTTTCTCTCTTCCTCTTTCTTTCTCGGGGAGGCTACCATAGGGAGATCCATTTGGAGGGACCTCGGTGGGGCGAGTCCCGCCTAATTCAACCCCCAGGGACTGCCTCACACACACCCGTTGCCTGGCAAGCCTCCCTTCAGGCCAGCGCGTCTCTTACCCTGGCTCCTGTGGCAGCGCTGCTTCTTCTCAGTGACTTTAGAGGGGGGTGGCGGTGGTTCTCCTCCATAATCCCGGCTGTGGGAAACACACCCGGGCAGAGAGGGGACGCGCACATGGAGTGAGGTGAGGAGTGAGTGAGTGGGCGGAACAAATAAAAAATAAAGCCGAAAACAGGATGTAGACGCATGCACAGGGCCGGAAGCTCGGCTTCTGCACATGCTCAGAAGAAAAATAAAAAATAAAATAAAATAAAATAAAATAAATTTTAAAAAATTAAAAAAAAGAAAGCCAAAAACAAGATAGCAACCGCATGCACAAGGCCGGAAGCTCAGCTTCTGCACATGCTCAGAAAAAAAGAAAAAAATTCAAAAAAAAGATGGCGGCGCCCAGGGACCTGTAACCGATTGTGACGTCACCAGCCGGTTGCTAACGGTGCGGTAGAGTGGACCGCACCGGTAGGAACCCACTACTGCCTATGACAATCATTAAGTGTTGTACCTCATGATTCTTGACAAATGTATCTTTTCTTTTATGTACACTGATAGCATATGCACCAAAGACAAATTCCTTGTATGTCCAATCACACTTGGCCAATAAAGAATTCTATTCTATTCTATTCTATTCTAGTCTAGTCTAGTCTAGTCTAGTCTAGTCTAGTCTAGTCTAGTCTAGTCTAGTCTAGTCTAGTCTAGTCTAGTCTAGTCTAGTCTAGTCTAGTCTAGTCTAGTCTAGTCTATTCATCTAGTCCAACCCCCACCCGCTCCCAGCCCAAGCAGGAGACCCTACCTACACCATTACAGGTTATTATCCAAAGACAAAACAACTGGTGTTTCTGCAGGAATCTCTTCCTTCCTCATCCGACTAAGTCTAAGGACATCATAAGGGGGTGCGCAAGCCAGGATTGCTTTTGCGCTTCCCCACAGTCCAAATCCGCCTCGCCCTCCCTTTCCCCGCGATCGAAGTTTGCCTCGCGCGGCCCCTTTTGAAGGCTGAAAAAAGGAGGAAGCGAGGCAGCCAATAGGAGATGAGGGCGGGGCTGTGGCCACCCACCCACCCTCCCCTCGCTTGGCAAGTTTCCCTTCCCAGGAAAGGGGCAGTGCACGCCAGCCTCGCCAAGTGCCCCGTGGTCATGGCGATCGCGCGCCGGGAGAGAGAGTAGATCCACGCCAAGCCCAGGTCAGGTAAGACTGCAACCCTGAGAACTCGCACAGGGAGAAAAGGGGGCTTTTTCTCACGATCCTCCTCTGCCCCCGACGTGGAGAAAGTGGGGGGGGGGCAATTTCTTGCAAAGAAGCCCGTGTCGGAGGAGGAGGAGAGGGCAGCTCGGAGTTGGGAGTTGGTCGCTTGGGGTTTTTAAATATTAAAAAACAGGCCGGGGTCTGTTTTTGGGGGTGGGGTGAGGGTGTGTGGGCAAACTTTCACTTGGGCGCTCCCGAAGAAGAAACACGTGCATCCGTGGAAGGCGTCCGTACCCTGGACGCATGGGATTACAACTCCCATCACCCTGGGCCGACTGAGGGGCAGGGGCGGGTTCCTAATTTTTTTACTACCACTCTGTGGGCGTGGCTTATTTTGTGGGTGTGGCTTGCCGGCCATGTGACCGGGTAGGCGTGGCTTCTCGGACTGCTGAAGGGAGGGGAACTGAGATAGGTCCTGCCGCCCATTCCCCCTCCCCTCAGCAGCTCGAGAAGCCTCGAACGTGCAAAAATGCCGAGGATCATCACTGCGCGTTCGTGGCTTCTCGGACTGCTGAAGGGAGGGGAATGGAGATAGGTCCTGCCACCTGTTCTTTCAGCATCTCACATGCTCCCTCAGCCATCCTCCCCTGCTTGGACTCACTGTGGGGTAGGAAGCTCGGCTTCTGGGCATGCGCAGAAGAAATTTTTTAAAAAATTTAAAAAACATTTTTTTAAAAAATGGCGGTGCCCAGGCACCGGCAACCGACCGCACCGGTACTGTGACATCACCAGCAGGCCACTACCGGTGCTATAGAGTGGACCGCACCCAGTAGTGGGTTCCTACCGGTGCGCTCTCCGCCTTTCTTCGCCGCCGAGCCGAAGGACGCTGGCGGCGTTTGCGGTGGGGCCTTCCCCCGCCCGCTTTCCCGGGACGCCGGGATGCCGCCATTTGCGTTCTTCTGCACTCTGCGCAAGCTTGCTGCCTATAAAAGGATGCTAGTAGTAGGAACCCACTACTGACCGCACCTGTAGGAACCCACCACTGCTGAGGGGGAAAGGTATTTGGGGGAGGGGGGTCCGGTTTTGTTGGGGACACCGGTTCAAGCAGGAAATGTTTTAGGTTTTTTAATTTTTTTTAAAGGAATGTGGACAGATTGGATTATGAGAAAAGTTTGGATGAAGTTTGACTCAATTTAGGTTTCTGTTTGATTTAGATAATTTGAGATAAAATAAACTTTACTGTCGGTTTTTTTTTACTGCGAGCACACCGCATTTAAAAACGGAAATCTGTTGCCTGCTTTCAAGAGAAAGGGTATAGCTAACATAGATTAACAGAGTTGGAAGGGACCTTGTAGGTCATCTAGTCCAACTCCCCCAAGCAGGAGACCCTGCCTACATCATCCCCGACAAATGGCAGTCCAATCTCCCCTTGAAGGCCTCCAGTGATGAAGCTCCCACAACCTCCGAAGGCAACTTCTGTTCCATGGGTTGATTGCTCTCACTGTCAGGAAATTTCTCCTTATTTCTAGGTTGAATCTCTCCTTGATCAGTTTCCATCCATTATTCCTTGTCTGGCCTTCGGGTGCCTTGGAAAATAGGTTGACCCCCTTCCTCTCAAATATTGGAACCCTGCTATCATGTCTCCCCTGGTCCTTTTCTTCACTAGACTAGCCATGCCCAGTTCCTGCAACCGTTCTTGCCTACCCAAATACATACATAACGCACATATGCACATGCTATATACATACAAAAATATATACATGCACCATACATATATATGCCTTATTGGCCAAGTGTCTGTTTGCCTTCCTTCCTTCCTTCCTTCCTTCCTTCCTTCCTTCCTTCCTTCCTTCCTTCCTTCCTTCTTTCTTTCTTTTTCTTTCTTTCTTTCTTTCTTTCTTTCTTTCTTTCTTTCTTTCTCTCTCTTTTATTTCCTTCCTTCCTTCCTTCCTCCTTCCTTCCTTCCTTCCTTCCTTCCTTCCTTCCTTCTCTCTCTCTCTCTCTCTTTCTCTCTCTCTCTCTCTTTCTTTCTTTCCTTCCTTCCTTCTTTCTTTTCTTTTCTTTTCTTTTCTTTTGCCTTGGGCTATATCAAAGTGCAAAGTTCCAGAAACAAATTATTACTAAAATTTGATAAAAGCAATTTAAAATGGAATTGGATAAAATACAATTGGCCAAGTGTGATTGGACATACAAGGAATTTGTCTTCGGTGCATAAGCTCTCATTGTACATAAAAGCTGTAAGTGATAAATCATGAACATAGTCATCATAAAAATACATTCATCATAATGGTACATAATGAACAGTCCCGTTCAGACTTCCTGCCTGAGGCATCCTTAAATTGCTTTTTAGAATTTTGTGGATTTTGACTCTTAGGGTGTAAATTTGTACCTTAATAGCATTTAACCTGTTTGTGTCGGTTGTTTTATACATCAGAGAGCCAGTTATGGTTAAGGATATCAAGCTAGAAACTCAGCGACTGTGAGTTCTAGTCCTGCCTTGGGCCAGCTGGGTGACCTTGGGCCATCATTTCTCTCCAGCCTAGGAAGGAGGCAATGGCAAACCACTTTTGGAAAGAAAAAACCTTGCCAGGTGGAGGATGGACCCTTGCCCTGTGATACGCAATTGTTGTCATTTTTGTGCAATTGGTAGACTAATGAAGGTTGTTGCTCAGAAGTTTTGAGTGAAGCAAGAATTATGAGCAATTTGAAGGCCAACGACCTCTTTGGCTCATCCGTTGGATATTTGCTCTGAGGTCTTTTAGATCAATCAGCAGCTCTCTGGAGTAAGACCTACGTCCGCTAGTACCATGTTCACGTTCATACGCAGCAGTTGCCAGACGTACCTAGGTGACCTCTGAAATAAAATGCAGTATTTGCTCCCTTATCGCTCAAGTGTTTTCCATGTATTGACGACTAGGCCTAGCAGATTCTTTAAAAAATTAAAATTAAAAATTGCATCCTCGACTTACGACCACCGTTGGGATCAGAACGTCTCTTGCTGAGCGATGCAGTTGTTAAGTGAGTGGAGCCTCATTTTACGACCTTTTTTACAAATGTCATTAAGTGAATCACACAGTCGTTAAGCGAATCCGGAATCCCCCATTGACTTTGCTTGTCAGATGCCATTTGGGAAGATTGCAGATGGGGATCATGTGACTCCAAGATGCTACAACCGTGATCCAGATCACGGCGGCAGCATCCTGGGTACCGTGAATCAGAATACATGCCGATTGCCAACTACCCAAATTCTGGGGGGATGTTGCGACAGTCGTAAGTGCAAGAACTGATCCTGAATCATTTTTTTCAGTGCCATGATAGCTTCAGTAGATCTGCTCTTTATGAATTTATCCAGTCATGCTTTCAAGACATCCAAGTTATTAGCTGGTTTTCCAGTAGTGAATTTTCCTACTTAATTATGTTTGGCTGAAGAAGGGAATGTTTGGTTCTGTTCTAAACAGCCTTTCGTTCACTTTCATTGGATATTCTGGTTTTCACGCTTTGAAAAAAGGAAGAAAATTCTTCTTCTTCTTCTTCTTCTTCTTCTTCTTCTTCTTCTTCTTCTTCTTCTTCTTCTTCTTCTTCTTCTTCTTTTCTTCTTTTCTTCTTCTCCTCCTCCTCCCCCTCCCCCTCCCCCTCCCCCTCCTCCTTCTTAGCGTATTCCCGCAGATGCAGGGTCCGCTTTTTGGATCATTGAACGCCACTTTGCACAGTCAGCTGCATCTCCAGGGCGCAGGCCCACGGCTTGCATGTCCTTGTTGATGGTGTCTTGCCATCTCTGTTTTGGACGCCCTTGAGGTCGCCGGCCATTGACTTCTAGTTGGTAGGCAGCCTTGGCCACGGTGGAAGGCGCTGCTCTCTCAACATGTCCATACCAGTGGAGCCGGCTTTCTCTCATCTTCTCTATAATTGGTGCCGAACCAAAATGCTGTCGAATGGTGTCATTTGTGACGTGGTCAAGAAAGGAGATGCCCGATATCCAACAGAGCATTCACATTTCCATGGCACGGAGAGAGCTTTCGGTCCCTGTTGTTGCTGCCCAGCATTCAGTGCCATACAGCGCAACAGGGCGGATGGTTGTCTTGTAAATCTTAAAATTTTTAAGACGGGTTGGCATTCGTCTGTCACATAACACACCAGTGAGTTCTCGCCAACGCACCCAGGCTGCATTCACCCTTGCTTCCACCTCGCCATTGATGTCACCATTGCTTTGGAGATGGGATCCCAGATACCGAAAAATGTCCGCCTTCTTTAGGTTTTCTCCATCGATTTGAAAGCGTTCCAGGGGTGGTAACAGAAAAAAGGAAGAAAATATGCTTGGATTTTCTAGTGCCGTGCATGACTGTACAGGTAGTTCTTGATTTATAACCTTTTGTTTAGTAATCATTCGAAATTACAATGGCACTGAAAAAAGTGATTTACGATAGTTTTTCCACACTTAACAATCGTTGCAGCATTCCATGACCAGAATTCGGACGCTTAACAAGTGATTCATGTTTATGACGGTTTCAATGTCCCGGGGTCATGTGATCCCCTTTTGTGACCTTCTGACAAGCATAGTCCATGGGGGGAAGCCAGATTCACTTAACAGCCGTGTTACTAACTGAACAACTGCTGTGATTCACTTAACAACTGTGGCAAAAAAGGTCATAAAATGGGGCAAAAGTCACTTAATAACTGTTTTGCTTAGCAACAGAAATTTGGGGCTGAACTGTGGTTGTTAGTCAAGGACTACCTCTATATATTTTCATCACGTCTCCCTCCTTCATCATATTTTCTGAAAGCTAAAAAGTCTTAAAATGTATCGCCCTCAGGGGTAGGTTCTCACTTACCTCGCTACTGGTTCGCTTCCTCCCACGCTGCGTGGGCGTGCCTCGCGGGCGTGCCTCATGGGCGCGCGCACACTTCACGCGCACATGTGCAGTGCCAAAAAAGCCGGGTGGAAAAGCCGAAAACAAGATGGCGACCCCATGCACAGTACCGGAAACTCGGTTTCTGCGCATGCTCAGAAGAAAGAAAAATTCAAAAAAAAAATTCAATTTTTTTTAAAAAAAGATGCCGGCGCCCACGGACCGGCACCGAACAAACCGGGTCCGTGGTGTCATCGTGATGTCACCAGAGGGTCACTACCGGTTCGGGCGAACCGGTCCAAACCGGGAGGAACCCACCCCTGGTCGCCCTGTCTCATGTTTTTGAGTTTCTTTATGAGTTGGTCTTCTTTTCCAATTCCTTTTTCCCATGTGAGCAGAGCTGTACACAGTACAGTTAGTCCTCACTTAATGACAGTGTTACAATGCACAACGCCAAAGATACTCATAATCTCACACATACCTCATAATCACAAAATTTTGGGTGGTCGACAATCAACTCAGCTTTATGGCCATTTGCAGTGTTTTGAAGTGACATGACCATGATTTTCAATATTTTTTTCCTTAATTTCTTGTGTTTACTTCCGGTTTCTGAGCGAAAAAAACTCAACCCATTAGATCAGCGGTTCCCAACCTGGGGGTCGCGACCCCTTTGGGGGCCGAACGACCATTTCCCAGGGGTCACCCCGGCATCCTCAGCTCCCCCTCCCACTGCCACAAGACTGGCTATATCGGCTCAACTCGCCCGAGCCCTCCGATTGGTCGGGAGAGATGCCATTCGGCGAGAGGCGTTTGTGACGCCTGGCGGGCGAGCTTTGAAGACATCAGCTAAGGGGCGGGGCATCGCAAGATTGCGCACTGGAGAGTGCAAGGCGGTGCTTAAGACATCTGTGGCCGCCCCTGTCTCCTGCTCGCAGCCGCAGTTTCTTCCCGCTGGTGTCGAAGGGAAAGGGAGTCATGGGAGGGAATGGCCAGCCAACGACCACTTAACTTTAACAGCGCACGACGGCGGGAAGGAGGACAGCCGGGTCGGCCTTGTCTGTCTGCCCTCTCGCCCTCAGCTGGTGCGGAGACCAAGCGAACAAAGAGGCAAACAGTGAGGGAGGGAAGAGAGAGACTGAGAGATATTAGCACAGGGCTAGCCTGATCATACAGCCTCGGTGCTGAAGGCGCCACTGCTGGGGGCAGGAGGAGCTAAGCCGGAGGGAACTGGAGAAGGAGGTGGTGCCGGACCATGGTCCATCGCCGCCGCCCTGCTCCGTATGATCAGGCTAGCCTGATTTTCAACAGGACAATTGGACTGAACCTTTACCATTTGCAGAGGTTGCATTTAATAACTCTGTACATTCGAGTACAGGTTTTACACCTTTTAGAGTAGCCATGGGGCAAGACTTCAGCCCAATGCCAGAACTACCCACAGAAAAACCCACTATCCCCTCACTTAAGGAGTGGATAGAAAATTTGCAAAACACATGGCCAGTAGTCAGGTTGGCTTTACAGGAAGCTAGAGAGGCTTTCAAAATTCAAGCCGACAAGAAAAGAGTAGAGCCTAAACCTTTCCATGTTGGGGATAGAGTATATTTATCTACAAAATTCTTGAGATCGTTACAACCATCAAAAAAATTAGGGCCTAATTTCATTGGGCCTTTCACTATTAGCAGGATCATTAACCCAGTAGTGGTTGAATTGGCTCTTCCAAAAACACTTAGACAAGTCCACCCAGTATTTCACATTAGTTTACTCAAGAGAGAGGTAACCTTGTCACTTAGACCGGTGGTAGCTGCACCACCTGCCCCAATCATGATAGAAGGGGAACAACACTTTGAAATCAAGGAAATTCTTGACTCTAGGATCCACAGAGGGAAAATCCAGTATTTGGTAGCTTGGAAACATTTGCCTTCCTCACAGAACGAGTGGGTCGCTAAACAACATGTTAAAGCTCCCATCTTATTGAGAAGATTTCACTCCCAATACCCTAACAAACCTTATTAATACATCATAATTGATTCTGCTTGTCACGATGTGAATATTGTCAGTTTGTGCATCTCTATGTTTTCTACTGTTTTCTTGTATCTATGGTCAAGCAGACGTATGATATATTCTATTACGCATGCCTGCATTCCTGAGGTCTCCTCCTTCCTCTTCTCTTTGCCATTTCTGCCGGAGTTAGAAGTGATTTATTCATTAGCCGATACAATGTAGCTTAATAAGGATTCTTTTTATTAGCTTTCTACTGAAATAAATATTTTGTTAATTAGATTTGAATCTCGGTTTTATTTTCTAAGTAAGAATGTTTTCAAAAGGGAAGCAAAGATCCATCGACCTCCAGAGGATTTATTCCTCCCCCTCACATGGTAGCAGAGGATGGTTCTAAACTTTATAGCTTCTTTGAAGTTTTATTGCGTTTTAGGATAGTTAGCTAATTAGAGAGATTTATGATCAGCCATGTCCTCCCCGAACGGAGATAAGATGGAAACAGAAGCAACTGAAAAGTCTTTATAGAGCTAGCTCATAAAATCTTCCAAAATGCCTTTACCGGAAGAAAAAAAATATCCTTGGTCTGTTTTTGGACAAAGAAAAAGGAGAAAAATCCTTTCGAAGAAAGAATTCAAGCCGTTTTGACTTCTACAAGAGGAATTTCCAAGTTATCTGTGCAAATGACTCCTACACATGCTGCCGCCGCTGGAAAACAGACAGAGACCGAAAAAATGATTTTAGAAGCCCAAGCAGAACTTTTTCAAAGGTCAGTGCACGGTGTCAAAAGCACCCCTTTTCTCCCTGGGGGAAATTCTACATGTTTAGGAGCTATTCCAAAAATCTCTCAAGCCCCACAAGATGAGGAAGCATCCTTTAATAGGCAGCAAGTTGCCAGCCCATGAACGTCTTCCATAGGGCAGACAAGTGCTGAAAGAGAAATAAATTTAACTTATGGCCAGATGCTGCAAAGACAGCGGGAACAGATTAATCTTTTGCAAAGAGAATTACATGAAACTAAATTGCAGGCATTTTGTGCTGATAACCAAGATGTCCGCCCGCCTTCAGGCATACCAGAGAGGGGCCATGATCCCTCTCCTTCTTCTTTAAACAAATTAGAACAACGCCCTTGGATGGACACGTCACAATTACGTGGGCAGAAATTTTTTGATGAAAGGGACTTTGCATTTCTCCATGTACTTCAGGAACAGAATGAAAATTTGAATGAAGAATTAAAAATATTGCAGGCTCAGAACAGAATGAATCAAATGAGATTAGATGCATTAATGCAGTGTCCTTCATTAGCTGGCCAACCTGTGCAGGCCCAGCCTGTTCAACCTGCCCAACCCATGGCAGCCCAAATTGTGCAGCAAGCCCAAACTGCCCCGCAAGCTGGACCACCTCCTACTCCAGCACCAGGGGCCCAACCTTTGCCTGCTCCAGTGCCACTACCTATTGCTGCCCCTCAGCAACAGCCAGTCCAGGCACCTCCTGCAGCCCCAATTTTGCAACCAGCTCCAGCTGGTGCACTAGTTGTACAACAGCCAGTCCAGGCACCTCAAGCAGCACCTCAACCTGCTCAGGCCCAAGCCTTGCCACAAGTGATTTCACAGGCCGCACCAGTGCAGGCCCCAATAGTCGCCCAACAGTCACAAATTGTTCCATTGGTTGGCGACACAAAATTAAAGCAATCAGGACAGAACTATAAGGCCTGGGTCACTGATATAACTACTTTGCTTCGTCGTGAGGGCACTTTTGACATAATCCAGAATTCTCCACAAAGGGTACTAAGATGCCAATATTGCGACCATGTGGGTCATACAAGCAGAGATTGTCTTAAATTGCAACGCACTCAAGTTCCTGTCCAGCCCAGAGGAAAAGATTACAGACGCCAGTACCAGCCCAGAGGAAAAGACTATAGGGACCAGTACCAGCCCAGAGGAACAGCACCTAGAGGCAGCAGAGGCAGAGAACAGCGCCGACCCGGTCCGAGGCGTGATTTCCCACCTCCATACACCATGCTAGCAATCACCAATGATACACAGCCAAAGCAATATGACCGGTCCCTTTTGTGGACTCTCGATAGTGGAGCGGCTGTTCACATTGCTTACAGAAAAGAACTTTTCAAAGAGCTACATGAGCCTGAACCAGAATATCGTGAACTGTATGCATTTGGTGGCCACCCTTTCAAAGTTGAAGGAAAAGAGACTGTTTTTATTGAAGAGTTAGGTACCCTGGTACCTGATGTTTATTACATTCCTACAACTAATTGTAATTTGCTTAGTCAGAATCATTTATCTGCTGTTTTGCATTTTTATGTCCTTCATTTAGGTAACGCCAGTTATATTTTTAAAGATGGTCATATTGTTGCTGACACAATTGTGATTGGTCAGGTCTACTATTTGAGGCCAAAGGCAGAACCTCAAATTTAGGCAAGTATAAAAATCTCAATAGAGAATATCACAGGCCCAGAGAGAGATACCCCAGAGAGAGATCCTGTGAATACTCCAAAGGCTCCTAAAGCCACAAAGCAACAGGTAATCAAACCTAAGGTTCCTCATGTTAATGTTAATGCTGCAACTTCACTTACAGGTTTTCATTTACATGACAGGTGTATACATAGATGGCACAGAAGATTAGGCCATCCCAGTTTTGAGGTCCTTAAAAAGATGCCATTTTTCACACAAGGTTTGAATTTCAAAGGATGTAAGGTACATCTAGATTGTGCAGTTTGCAAAAAGGCAAAATCGAGGGCAGCAGCCGTTCCAAAACATGCTACACGTAAGTCAACACGCATTTTTGATTTGGTTCATACTGATATTGTGGGCCCTTATGGTCCAACTATTGGCGGTAAAAAGTATTTCTTAACTATTGTTGATAATCATTCTAGATATGGTTATGTCTTTCTTATGAAAGAAAAATCTGAAGCCTTTCAGACCTTTAGAGATTTTGCAGTTCAAATCTGCAATCAACACGGAGTGAGAATCCGGAGAATCCAGAGTGATCGTGGTGCCGAGTTCACGTCTCAGCGTTTCCAGGATTGGATGCGACGAAACAGTATCCTACACCAAACATCTGCCCCATTCACGCCAGCTCACAACGGAGTCGCAGAGAGACGGCAGGGGGTCCTCCAAACCATGATGCGCTGCCTCCTAGAAGATGCCAATCTCAAACACTCATTTTGGGGCGAAGCAGTTCAGTATGCAAATTACATTGTCAATCGTACATGGAGCAGTGTCATTGACCAAACACCCTTCTACATGTTATATGGCCGCCAGCCAGATCTTAGACACTTACACATTTTTGGTTCATATGCCATGGTCAACATTCAATTGGCCCAAAGAAGAAAAGGTGGCCCAGTAGCAAAAAGACTGAGATATATGGGTGTTGATAGCAATTCTAAATGGGGAAGATTCATTGACTCTCACAATGTGATAACAATTTCTAATTCAGCTAATTTTGAAGAATCTACAGATTGGTCCAGGATACATTCTAATGACCCTGGAGTTTATTTCCCTAGAACTGAAATTGTTGATACAGTGCAACCAGATGACCAAAGTTCATCACCTGATATCCCATCCTACCACGCTGTGGATGCTGAAGCTAGGGACGCTGATGGAGATGTGGACAACAAGAAAGATGACTGGACAATCGTCCCGAGACGTTCCAAGAGAACTACAAAAGGTATTCCACCAAAGAGATACACAATGCAATTGACAAACACACCATCGCCATTGATCTGTAATGTTACACTCCCACCGGAGAACTTTTCACAAATTAAATATCTTTCTGAAGATGAACAACAAAAATGGTATGAAGCCATGCAAGTTGAGATGGATAGTTTGCAGAAACTCAAAGTATACACATCTGCAACACCTCCAACACACAAAAAAGTCATTGGCACAAGATGGGTCTACAAAATCAAACAAAAGCCAGATGGTGAATTATTATACAAAGCAAGACTTGTCGCACAGGGTTTCGCACAAAGCTATCCTGAAGATTACACAAACACTTACTCACCTACAGTGCAAACTGAAAGTGTGAAAATTGCTCTAACCACTGCTTCTATCCTTGGACTTGAAGTTTTCCAATTTGATGTTGAAACAGCTTACCTACATGCTGATCTAGATGAAGAAATCTACGTCAGGTCCGCTCCCGGCTTCCGGGACTGAGAAGGGGACACCTGGTTCCTAAACAAAAGTCTCTATGGTCTGAAACAATCAGGTCTGATGTGGTACACATGTCTAAAAGACAAACTAAATTTAATGGGCTTTATTAAGTCCGACACTGATGAATGCGTGTTCACAAAAAGGTATGGAAATATTAATGAAATTGTTCTTGTTTATGTTGATGACATTGTTTACATTGGTCCAAACAAACACATGAGTGAGAATTTTGTTAAAGGTTTGCAGAAATACTTCACATTGAAATCATTAGGACACATCAATGAATATTTAGGAGTTCACATTGAAAAGACACAGAAGGGGTTTAGCCTTTCACAAGAAGCTAAGATAGATCAACTTTTGCATCAATGTAACATGACAGATGCAACGCCTACACAGACACCTATGCAAACTGATTTTCACAATTTGAAGGATACATACAGTCCTGAGTTCAAGGATCAAACACTTTATCGCTCAGTAATTGGTTCACTACTTTACATTAGTGGATGGACTAGACCAGACATAGCACTTAGTGTTAATTTACTTTCAAGACATGTAGGCAAAGCAACAGAGTTTCACTGGTCGTGTATTAAGAAGTTACTGAGATACTTGATACACACAAAACACTTCAAATTGAAGCTAGAACCAGAACATACAGATTTTGCTGACATGTATTGTTATACAGATGCAGATTGGGCAAGTGATAAGGAGTCAAGAAAAAGCACATCAGGTTACATAGTGTTCCTGAATGGATGTCCAGTTTACTGGAACGTAAGAAAACAAAGTTTTATTTCCTGCTCATCAACTGAAGCAGAGTATGCATGTGTGTCTGATGCGTGCAACTTTTTAACGTGGTTCGATGCCTTAGTTACAGATATCTGGATGAAGCCCGAAAAACCGATCACTGTGATGGAAGACAATCAATCAGTAGTTTACATTTCCAGGACTCACTTCACAGGTTCAAGGTCCAGACACATTGACATACGTTACAAGAATGTTAGAGAGTCAGTAAGACAAGGTCTCATAAAGTTAGAATATGTGCCAACAAAATATCAGATAGCTGACATTCTGAACAAACCATTACCTATTGCTCAGCATGATTACCTCAGATATTTACTGTGTGTTGAGTGACACATTATATTAGCCCAACTGACAAAGAAGGGGTGTCACGATGTGAATATTGTCAGTTTGTGCATCTCTATGTTTTCTACTGTTTTCTTGTATCTATGGTCAAACAGACGTATGATATATTCTATTACGCATGCCTGCATTCCTGAGGTCTCCTCCTTCCTCTTCTCTTTGCCATTTCTGCCGGAGGTAGAAGTGATTTATTCATTAGCCGATACAATGTAGCTTAATAAGGATTCTTTTTATTATCTTTCTACTGAAATAAATATTTTGTTAATTAGATTTGAATCTCGGTTTTATTTTCTAAGTAAGAATGTTTTCAAAAGGGAAGCAAAGATCCATCAACCTCCGGAAGATTTATTCCTCCCCCTCACACTGCTTATGTCTTACAGGTGGGCCTTTTTTTCTCTTAAGGGGGCAGCATGTCAGACTCCAGACTCTGCCATTCAAAAGGAGAAGGGGGGTCTTGGTCCTGCTTGATCAAAAGGTTATAACGTATCCGGATCCTAGACACCTGGGAACCTTCTCATCTTAAGATAGGGTTTTATGAGGGGCAATGCAAGTCAGTTGAACGGAAGGGGGCTGGAAACGTATGGCCATCTGGATTCTCAGGAAGGAGTGTCACACACTTGTGGATTGATTGTGCTTGCATCCTGCCAAATGGGGTGGGGCATTAAGGTTAAATATGCTTGCCTTGCCTGAAGGCATTTAGACTTTGCTTTGAATGGATGGATTGTCATACAATTGCAAATTAAAGAAATCCTTTTGAAAACACTGACTCAGAAGTTCGTACTTTGAATGTGGTTGGGAAGGCAGTCCTTACAAGTAGACTTGTTGTGGAAGATGATATTCCTTGTGCTCTTGCAAAGACTGGCCCAAGAATTTCTGATCTGGCATAATTACATATTGTTTTTGTGATTAATCGCTATGCTTTAATTATGTTCAATTTGTAACAATGAAAATACATCCTGCATATTAGATATTTACATTACGATTCATAACAGTAGCAAAATTACAGTTATGAAGTAGCAACGAAAATAATTTTATGGTTGGGGGTCACCACAACATGAGGAACTATATTAAGGGGTCACGGCATTAGAAAGGTTGGGAACCACTGCATTAGATAAAGTGAATTCTTTTAACATAATCCACAAAATCCGCATAATGTCTGATGTGCTCATTTAACAACTGCCGTAAAAAAGGTCACAAAATTGTCAGGTGGCAACCCGCTTAATGATCTCAACAACACATGACTATAATTTTGGCCTCAATCAGTCATAAGTCGAGGATTACCTGTATTGAAATTCTATTTTTTTTTCAGTTTAACATTTTTATTGAGTTATACAATATTGTAAAATACAAAATATGAAAGTAAACAGAAAAAGCAGTGGGGGGAGGGGGAAGAGAAGTGAGGAAGGATAAGAAAAGAAAAGAAAAGAAAAGAAAAGAAAAGAAAAAGAAGCACTGACTTCCGACTCTCTTTGTTGCAGTAAACTACCGGTAGTAAGGCATTAACATCAAATCACAACTTTTTGCTTTTTCATAATAATATGAACAAGCCATTTCTGTAAAGTTCTATCAATCTACTCGGTAAAACCCAAAATCAGAGTTTCATTCTTTTCCACTTCAAGCATGAAGTTCAGAAGTGGTTTCCATGTGAAAACAAAAGTACTTGTGTTCTTTTCTTTAATCAAAATAGTCAATTTTGCCATTTCAGCCAATTCCATCAACTTCTGCAGCCATTTGTCCATAGTAGGAATCGAAGTGTCCTTCCATTTTTGTGCATACGATAGTCTTGCTGCTGTCAACATATACAGTAACAAACTTCCAATTTTTTTCTCCAGGTCTTTTTCCATCAGGCCCAAAAGAGAAAATTCTGGTTTCATTTTTATCTCCGTTTTCAGAATTTTCTGTATTAAAATATGAATCATACTCCTTTTTTTTTTGCTTTATCATATGTCCACCATGGATGATAAAAAGTCCCTTCTTTAGTTTTTTACTTCGAACATTCATTTGACATACCTTTATACACCTTAGATAACTTAATGGTGTTATTCTTCTCATCCTTCCTATTACCTATCTTCTTTTCTACTTATGACTATAACCTTGTTGCTTGTATCTTTACGATTATATTGTTTCATTTAGTTTCCTAGTATGATTTTGATTGCTTATTTAGTACCCTATGACTATCACTAAGTGTTGTATCTTATGATTCTTGATGAATGTATTTTTTAGGTACATTGAGAGCTTATGCACCGAAGACAAATTCCTTGTGTGTCCAATCACACTTGGCCAATAAAGAATTCTAAATACCAGATAATTTTGAAATTCTATTTTGTATGTATATTGTTAAGTTTCCTCATTGCCTGTCTATTCCATTCCCTCAGGACAGACATGGTGGTTCTACATTATTATCAACGGCCCAGTGAGGCTGACAGTGGCCTCAACAATCTTCTACAGTCTGCCCAAACTATCTTAGGCAATGGCGCCCAAGCGGTCCAGAAGGAACTGTGCTTCAACGTTAACTGGACGGGTATGAGAATTGAATCAAATTTGATCTAGATCCATGTTGCTCAACCTTGTCAGCTTGAAGATGTATGGCAGGGATGTCAAACTTGATTTCATTGAGGGCCGCATCAAGGTTGTGTTTGACCTTGGGGTGGGGCGGGGTGGGGCATGGCCAGCTCGAAGTCACTTGTTGAGACTCCGTTTTTGGCCACCACAGCCTCCTCCAGCCATCTGCCAGCAAAAATGGAGCTCGTGGGGTCTGCACTCAGTGGACTCACTCCATTTCCTCTGGCAGAGGGCTGCAGGAGGCTGTTGCAGCTGAAAACGGAGCCTGGGTGGGCCGCGCGCAGCCTCCCCGGGCTCCGTTTTTGCTGGCAGAGGGCTGCAGAAGGCCGTTGCGGCCGAAAACAGAAGCAGGGCGGGCTGCACGCGGCCTCCCTGGGCTCCCATTTTTGCTGGCAGAGGGCTACAGGAGGCCATCGTTTTCGCTGGCAGAGGCACCGTGGGCTGGTCCTTCACTGTTTCCAGGGTGGCCCTGCAGGCCAGATCTAAACACCCCACGGGACAGATCCGGCCCACGGACCTTGAGTTTGACACCCCTGATGTATGGACTTCAACTCCCAGAATTCCCCAACCAGCATGGTTGGCTAAGGAATTCTGGGAGTTGAAGTCCACGCATCTCCAACCTGCCCACCGTAGATTCTGATGGAGGGTTTGGAATGAAGAACTGAGGGAAGCACGCTCAGCATGGTGGTTTTCTTCCTGTTTAAGTGATGACGGTTTGGTTCAGAGCTTGCTCATCCCTCTCTTACAAAGAGATGGCTTGCTGGGTTATATAGTCCTGTTGGATTATGGGAAAATTGGCTACTTTTTTTCCAACTCCGTTTTGTCACCAGGAAAGACTCTCCCAAGCACCCGGGAGATGGAGATGTTGCAGTGGGTTTTTGGCTGTCCGTTTGAAGAAGGGGATATCGCACCCAAATCGTTTCTCAGCCCACGCCCGTCCGATCTGCTGGTAGAGATCAGTCCACGGTAAGTCTTCTGGTGAAGGCAAAGCTGAAAGAAAGAAAGAAGTAAAGAAAGAAAGAGAGAGAGAGGGAGGGAGGGAGGAAGGGAGGAAGAAGAAAGGAAGAAAGAAAGAAAGAAAGAAAGAAAGAAAAAGAAAGAAAGAAAGAAAGAAAGAAAGAAAGAAAGAAAGAGGGAGGAAGGAAGGAAGGAAGGAGGGAGGGAGGGAGGGAGGGAGAAAGAAAGAAAGAAAAGAAAGAAAGAGGGAGGGAGGGAGGGAGGGAGGAGGGAGGGAGGGAGGGAGGAAGGAAGGATGGAAGGAAGAGAGGGAGGAAGGAAGGAAGGAAGGAAGGAAGGAAGGAAGGAAGGAAGAGAAAGAAAGAAAGAAGAAAGAAAGAAAGAAAGAAAGAAAGAAAGAAAGAAAGAAAGAAAGAAAGAAAGAAAGAAAGAAAGAAAGAAAGAAAGAAAGAAAGAAAGAAAGAAAGAAAGAAGTGATATTACTTATTTCCAATGACATAAATTCCCTTTTTATGAGTCCCGAGGCTTGCTTTTTTTTCAGTTCATAGTTAACAATAAATCCCAAAGTGGAAGGCAAAAGATAGATAGGCACATTGCCTGAAGCCATCATTTGTTTAATTGCTGCTTGTTCAAGAAGTCACAATTTGATGGCTTCATTCATTGTACTAAACAATCAATAGTGTTGTACAAACTAGAGAGGTTGTGGCTGGTTGGCATAAGTCAAAACTGAACAAACTATAATATAACGTGTGAATCCCCAATATGTGAGTAACCACGTTCAGACATGATAAGAGCAGGACTTCCAATGAACTTCATTTGCTGATCTGCCTTTATTTGTTGGTTTGTAATTAACTCTATTTTGCTGTGATGTTTGATTTGGGCAAGCCGTGTTCTTCAGGGAAGCATTGAGGAAGGAGTATTATGTATGTGAGTGACTTATAAAGTAATAAAACTGGGATAAAAATATAATAAACGAATAAAATAAATAATTATAAATAGTGTGCCTCCAAAACAGAGTTGATTGTTTTGTTTTAAATCAATTCTGACTAGGGAGAAGTACTGTGACTTTCCAGACTTTGTCATCTATGGTTGCTTCAGCATTGTTGTTCAATTGCTACGTTGTGGGCCCATGGCATGCCAGGCCCCCTGTCAGGGGTGGGTTCCACTTACCTTCGCCACAGGTTCGCATCGCGATGTTTCGCACGCGCGCGCTAGCTCCGCTCACATGCACGCGCGCGTCCCCTCATGCAATTCTGCTTCTGGGCATGCTCAGTAGCTATAATCAGCCCGAAACACAGCTGAGGAGCTGATCAGCTGTGCTTCGGGCAAAGTAATAAAGGTAAGTATAAACCCGGGGGCACGCGGGAGGGCCCTTTTTCAAGCAGCTGTAGAGGAAAAAACTTCAAAACAGTAAAAAATTCTGAAAAAATTCTGAAACAAGATGGCGGCGTCCACGGACCGGCACTGACTGAACCGGATCCATGACGCCATTGTGACGTCACCAGCGGGTCGCTACCGGTTCAGGTGATACAGTCCAAACTGGCAGGAACCCACCCCTGCCCACTGTCCTCCACTGTCTCCCAAAGTTTGCCCAAATTAATGTTCATTGTGCGGAAGACACTATCTAACCATCTCATCCTCTGCCATCCCCTTCTCCCCTTTCCTTCCATCTTTCCCAAAAATCAGGGTCTTTTCCAATGAATCGTCTCTCTTCTGATTAGGTGGCCAAAGTATTTGAGCTTCAGTATCTGCCCTTCCAAAGAACAGTCAGGGTTGATGTCCTTTAGGATTGAGGCCTTTGAACGATGGTACTGGAGAAGACTCCTGCGAGTCTCTTGGACTGCAAGGCGATCAAACCGGTCAGTCCTAGAGGAGATCAACCCTGGCTGCTCTTTAGAAGGCCAGATCCTGAAGATGAAACTCAAATACTTTGGCCACCAAATGAGAAGGAAGGACTCATTGGAGAAGAGCCTAATGCTGGGAAAGATTGAGGGCAAAAGAAGAAGGGGACGGCAGAGAATGAGGTGGCTGGATGGAGTCACTGAAGTAGTCGGCGTGAGATTAAATGGACTCCGGGCAGAGGTGAAATGCTACTGGTTTGGATCAGTTCGCCTGACCCGGAAATGCTACCGGTTCAGGCGGTATATCCGACGATCAGCTGTGCGACGATCAGCTGATCGTCGCACAGCTGATCGTCGGATATACCGCCTGAACCGGTAGCATTTCCGGTAGCAGGATTTCCTGCTTTCTAGCTAATTAAATCGCGCGGCACAGCTGATCCCCCCCCGCTGTTCTACTTACCTTTGCAGACTCTGATGGCTTCAAAATTCTCCTTTTTCAGCGCTGCACGGTAGTGCTTGCGGTGTGCATGCGAGCGTAGCGCGCATGCGCATGCAAAGCAAACCGGTAGCAGACTTCAGAGGATTTCACCCCTGACTCCGGGGGATGGTAGAGGGCAGGAAGGCCTGGAGGAACGTTGTCCATGGGGTCGCGATGGGTCGGACACGACTTCGCAACCAACACCAACAGGATTGACTGATTTGATCTGATTTGAATCAGGCATTATTAAAGGACATATGGCCTCAAATCTATTTGGATTTCATTTCAAAGCAACTTCCTCCTCCTCCTCCATCCATATTTATCTTCATCTTCTTCATGCTTGCAGGTTGATTTTTTCTACAGCCTATTCCACCAATGTTGTCTCAGTATGCCTGGCAGCTGGGTTGGAAAACATCGACCGAGTTGAGTGTTCCCGACGCTACCTTTTCAAAGTATGTGTATGTTTTTCTATTTTCTTCTACTTTCCCCTCCGCTTCCCACATGCACATCTAAGAATTATTTTACGCAGAGGGAACTCTTCTGCACCCTCCCTGCAGGGATATAAAATTCTTGAAGGATAGCTGAATAAATCTTTCATACGATGCCTAATTTCAGGTAGACCCCGACATAGGACCACAATCAAGTCCAAAATTTACGTAGCTAAGCAAGACAATGGTTACGTGAATTTTGCTCCGTTTTACGACCTTCCTTGCCACAGTTGTTAACCGCAGGTGTTAAGTTAGTCACATGGCTGTTAAGTGAATCTGGCTTCCCTGTTTGACTTTGCTTGTCCCAAAAGGGGATCATGTGATCCCGGGACACTGCAATCGTCATAAATACATGCCAGTTGCCAAGCATTCAAATTTTGATCATGTGACTGCAGGGATGCTGCAATGGTTTGTAAGTGTGAAAAATGCTCACAGGTAAATTTTTTTAATGCTGTTGTAACTTCAGACAGTCACTAAACAAATGGTTGTAAGCCAAGGATTACCGTATTTTTCAGAGTATAAGACGCACCTTTCCCCCCCCTAAAAGAGGCTGAAAATTTGGGTGTGTCTTATACTCCGAATGTATCTTTTTCTAAGCTTTTCCCCCCAGCCCTAACGAGGTGCTAACGATCTTCCCAGATGCAGGTTTTTTTCATTCCTACTCCCTCCGAAGAAGTTTTTTTCCAGCCTTAAGTCTTTGCAGGCTTGTTTTCATTGCTATTCCCTCCGAAAAAGGTTTTTTTCAGCCCTAACCAGGGGATAAAATAATGTGCTGAAGCTGACCAGACTAAGGACGCTAGCCAGATGAATACCTGGTAGGTAGATTTTTTTCCCCTATTTTCCTCCCAAAAAAACGAAGGTGCGTCTTATACTCCAGTGCGTCTTATACTCCAAAAATACGGTACCTGCAGTTACTTTTTCAGTTGATTCTGGATCAACTTCCATAACACTTCCAGCAAAGGGGACCCTCCCATTGGGAGGTGTGGAAATTCTACAATCCTTTGTTGGAATTATATTCACTAAGAATGACAAACCCTGAGAATTATAGATTTGATTTTAAGACTAGATAGACAGTTTTCCAAAATGTCTGGAGCACCTAATAGAATTCATCACCACAGATTTGCTACACCACTTTCCTCTCCCAAAGGTGCCTTTTTCAAGAGGCAACTGGACTTTCTGTGTTTTTTCCCTTTGTTAAGGAATGAGGGCTGCAGAGTTCAGTGCTTACGAAGCGGAATGGGTGGTTGTGGCTCGATAAAGTCAATAACTGATCACGTGTAGCAACAAATAAGTTTTACTCAAAATAAACAGCACAATAACAAAAAACAGTCCATTCTCTACTTATCTCTAGTGGAACGCTTTAACTTCTTTGTACGTTATATTCTTTAGTTCTTCACACACAGTGAATAACAAACAATCAGGAAACCTCTCTCTTTTCTCTCTATCAATCCAAGCTGCGAGCACTCCCCCGCATATGCGCATTCTTGCTCTCTTTATAGTCATCAGCAATCAGACCAGTATTCCCTTAAAGCAACAATGACATATTCTACAAACTAGCATTCCATTTTCTACTTCTCATATTAGGAAACCCAATCAGGTTAGTTATACCCTTAACATTCTCCCCTTTGGGTTTTCTAATTCACAAATCAATCCTTTACATTTTAACATTTAGTTTGTTACAACTTTCCTTATGTCGTTCTATGCTTTGTGCTTTGGTAAATTGGTCTGCTATATTCAGTTCACTTTCACAATATACCAATTTAATCATTCCATTAATTACACTTTGGCGTACATTTAAATACCTTAGATCTGTGTGTTTTGATCTAGTCTTTACCCCTATATTCGTAGCCATATTAATAGCAGCCTGATTATCCTCATAAACAATAATTGGTTCCTTTACATCAATACCAATATCTTTACACACTTGTTTGTAACAAATCAATTCTGTACATAATAAAGATAAACTTGAAAATTCCGCCTCCATTGTGGATAGACTAATATGCTGCTGTCGAATTGATTTCCATCCTATTAATACATACCCTAGTAACACAACAATACCCGAAGTTGATTTTCTAGTAATACAATCTGCAGCAAAACTTGCATCTGCATATGCTGTGAGATTTAACTCTTCTTTCGGTTCTAAATATAAAGCATAATTACTTGTATGTTTCAAATACCGCAGAATTCTTTTAGCAGCTTTCCAATGATGTTCATTGGGTTCCGCATTATGTTTTGCTAGTTGATTAATGCTATAACTAATATCTGGTCTGGACCAGTTAGCTAAATATGAAAGACTTCCTATTAGTCCCTGATACAGTTGTTTATCTACCTTTCCTTCCTGTATCTCGCTAGAGTTAAATTCCGTACTCATCGGTGTATTAGTACCTTTACAATCTTCCATATTGTATCTTTTTAATAAATCATTTATCTTTTTCACTTGAGATATTTTAAATCCCATATCTGTCTTCTTTATATCGAGACCTAAATAATTCTGTATCTCTCCCAATTCTCTAATTCTAAATTTCTCTTTCAACTTCCTTATAACTTCTTTTACCTCATCCTGAGTTCTAGCAACAATTGCTATATCGTCTGTAAAAAGCAATAACAACACAATTTTACCATTAATTTCCTTTCTAAATAAACATGGATCTCCTAATCCAGCACTAAATCCCATCTTCAATAATGCTTTTACGATACACTGGTTCCATTCGTATCCTGACTGTTTCAATCCATACAGACTTTTCTTCAGTCTCAAATAACCCTTGTTATTTCTACTATTCAATCCATCTGGTTTCCTCATAAAAATCTTATGCTGCAAATCTGCATGTAAATAGGCTGTTTCAACATCAATATGATGAACAATACATCTATTCTTTCCTGCCCATACTAATGCAGCTGTTAAAGTGCTAGCTTTTAAGCTTGGCGCGAATACTTCATCATAATCACTTGGAGTCTGCCCAAATCCTTGAGCCACTAGCCTAGCTTTATAAGTTACACTACCATCACTGGCCGTTTTTATTTTATACACCCACTTACACCCAATAGCTCTTTCTCCTTTTGGTAGAACAACCTCTTCATACACACCTAACTCTTCTAAAGATTTTAACTCTCTATCCATTGCCTCTTTCCACAATACTTGCTCTTTTTCATTACATTTCTTAATATCAAAATAGCTAGAAGGTGCTAATCCAACTGGACAAACTATATTGGCTTGATACCTATCTGGTTCTCTTCTAACTCTACTTCCTCTTCTTGGTAATATTCTGTCACTAGTCGATGGACTATTACTACCATCTAATTCTGCTTTAATCTCCCCTATTGAAGGCTCTTCTTCTTCTACTGAAGATTCCTCCTCCAGTATTTCTTCCTCTTTAATAATATTTTTATCTATATATCTCCTAGTAGTAACATCACTGAATAGAGGAGTTTCAATTACAATACTGTCTTTCCTTTCTTCTTGCTCTACATTGCTCCAACCTGTATTTTCCAGAAACTTAGCACTAGCACTTCTATAAACATTCCTAGTGCCTTTATCCCAGAATCTGAACGATCTATGGTTTCTGTCATACACTACAAAATATAATAATTGGGCTCTATGCTGACCTTTTCTTCTTAATTCTGATGGTATATGAACCCATGCAGGGGTTCCAAAAGTATGAAGATAACTAAGTTCAGGTTTTCTGTTGTACCATCTAGTGAATGGAATTTCACCTGTAGTAGCATTGACAGCATTGTTAATTATGTGAGTGGCACACATAACAGCTTCACCCCATACAATGGTTGGTAAACCAGAATCATTCAACATCGTTCTCACCATTGCTTGTAACGTTTGACCTCTGCGTTCTGCGATAGAATTGTGGGTCGGTCGGTAAGGAGCAGTCTTTCTATGTTCTATTCCAGCCTTCCTCAATAAATTAACAAATCTATGGTTTGTAAATTCTGTACCATTATCAGTGATCACACTTATAACTTTCCTGTTCTGTTTCCTATCAACCATATTTAACCAGCTCGAAAAACAATCATAAGTTTCTGTTTTCTACTTCTCATATTAGGAAGTTTTCTACTTCTCATATTAGGAAACCCAATCAGGTTAGTTATAACCTTAACACCCTTTGAAGACATTTCGCTTCTCATCCAAGAAGCTTCTTCAGCTCTGACTGGATGGTGGGGAATGGAAGGATTTATACTCCTTGCAGACAGCTGGTCATTTGCATCCTTTTTAGAGAGTCGTTGAGGCCACTTGGAGATTTAACTGTGTCCTCAGGGTCACCAGAGTAGTACAAATGGTTCCTGTAGTCTGCAATTTTTCTGGAAATCCGTTCATACTCCCACACCATTCGAAGGGTGTTCGTCCCAAATTGCGCAACTAAAGCAAAGCATCCAGTCAGAGCTGAAGAAGCGTCTTGGATGAGAAGTGAAACGTCTTCAAAGGAAAAAAAATGAGAAAGTCCAGTTGCCTCCTGAAAAAGCACCTTTGGGACAATCATGTCCTGAATGACTGAGAATCTCCATAAACTTTTAGCCATGCACTTTGGGATAGACTGGTGAACGAATGGTGTGGGAGTATGAACAGATTTCCAGAAAAAAATTGCAGACTACAGAAACCATTTGCACTACTCAGGTGACCCTGAGGACACAGATAACCTCAAGGTGGCCTCAACGACACTCTAAAAGGATGCAAATGACCATCTGTCTACAAGGAATATAAATCCTTCCATTCCCTACCATCCAGTCAGAGCTGAAGAAGCTTCTTGGATGAGAAGCGAAACGTCTTCAAAGAAAAAAAACGAGAAAGTCCAGTTGCCTCCTGAAAAAGCACCTTTGTGACAACCACGACCTGGATGACTGAAAATCTCCATAGACTAATTTCTTTTGTTTAACTATTGCAGAGGGTGCTCTTGAATCCGTTCTCTTTGATATCCAAAGTTTTCCTCATCAGGTGCACAAAACCCCTCTTGAATGTAGAATCCAAAGGTTGATTTTGCTTTTCAGTGTGACCAGCTGCCCACCTCATCCCAGGAGACCCAACTAGTAGCTTCACTCTACGACCGGATGATGGAGCAGACCTATCCCGAACCCATCCAGAGTTTTGCGGTAGCAACCCGCCCCGAAGCGGTGTTCCACGTTGATATTCTCGGAGAAGGAAGACCAGCTCTCGTGAAGGCCAACAACCAGCTTGGTACGAGCTGGGGAGGGTAAAGAGGACGGGGAAATATTTGGGAACTATTTAACGAGGAGTTTGCATGCTGAGTTTCTGGTAGCTTGTTGTCTGGTTTTGGTTCTACAATATAAAAAAGATGTTGAGACTCTAGAAAGAGTGCAGAGTAGAGCAACAAAGATGATTAGGGGACTGGAGGCTAAAATATATGAAGAACGGTTGCAGGAACTGGGTATGTCTAGTTTAATGAAAAGAAGGACTAGGGGGTGACATGAGAGCAATGTTCTAATATCTGAGGAGCTGCCACAAAGAAGAGGGAGTCAACCAGAGGTGGGTTCCTCCTGGTTCAGACTGGTTCGCCCGAAGCCGGTAGCAACCCGCTGGTGACATCATGATGACGCCACAGAACTGGTTCTGTCGGTGCTGGTCCATGGATGCCGCCATCTTTTTTTTAAATTTTTTTTGAGGGGGGGATTTTTTCCCGGTTTTTTTTCTTCTGCGCATATGCAGAAGCCGAGTTTCCGGCACTGTGTATGCGTTGCCATCTTGTTTTCACCTTTTTTGGGGGGGGATTTTTATTTTTTATTTTTCGGCACTTCAACTGTGAGTTGAAGTCCACAAGTCTTAAAGTTGCCAGGTTGCCACAAGGACATCACCACAAGGACATTACATTCAAATGACAAAGCAATTCCTTCTCATAGCCTCTTACTTTTGTTCATTCATTTGTTTTAATGTAGGAAGGGATGGGGTAGAAATTAAGCGACACCAATGAGTCAGCCTCTGTGTTTCTCTGTTTCCCTAGGTCTGGCTTTTGATTCCTGGGACCTGGATTTCTATACCGCTCTCTTCCAAAAATTGGGCAGAAACCCCACCAGCGTAGAATGCTTTGACCTCGCTCAATCCAACAGGTATTGCTTTCGTTATGGGGTCCACACAACTTAAAGTTGCCCGGGTTGAAAAACGCTGCCTTAGAGTCCCAAAGGTACTTTTTCAAGAGGCAACTGGACTTTCTTGTTTTTTCTTTGAAGACATTTTACTTCTCATCCAAGAAGCTTTTTCAGCTCTGACTGGATGGTGGGGTCAGAGCTGAAGAAGCTTCTTGGGGGAGAAGCGAAACGTCTTCAAAGAAAAACAAAGGAAGTCCAGTTGCCTCTTGAAAAAAGCACCTTTGGGACAACCATGACCTGGATGTCTCAGAATCTCCATAGACATTGCCTTAAAGCAGTGGTTCCCAACCTGGGGGTCGAATGACCATTTCCCAGGGGTCACCCCAGCATCCTCAGCTTCCCCCCCCCCCACTGCCACAAGCCTGGCCATATCGGCTCAACTCGCCCGAGCCCTCCGATTGGTCGGGAGAGGTGCCATTCGGCGAGAGGCGTTTGTGACGCCTGGCGGGCGAGCTTTTAAGACATCAGCTAAGGGGCGGGGCATCGCAAGATTGCGCGCTGGAGAGTGCAAGGCGGTGCTTAAGACATCTGTGGCCGCCCCTGTCTCCTGCTCGCAGCCGCAGTTTCTTCCCGCTGGTGTCGAAGGGAAAGGGAGTCATGGGAGGGAACGGCCAGCGAACGACCACTTAAGTTTAACAGCGCACAACGGCAGGAAGGAGGACAGCTGGGTCGGGCTTGTCTGTCTGCCCTCTCGCCCTCAGCTGGTGCGGAGACCCAACGAACAAAGAGGCAAACAGTGAGGGAGGGAAGAGAGAGACTGAGAGATATTAGTGCAGGGCTAGCCTGATCATACAGCCTCAGTGCTGAGGGCGCCACTGCTGGGGAAAGGAGGAGCTAAGCCGGAGGGAACTGGAGAAGGAGGTGGTGCCGGACCATGGTCCATCACCGCCGCCCTGCTCCGTATGATCAGGCTAACCCTGTGCTAATATCTCTCAGTCTCTCTCTTCCCTCCCTCACTGTTTGCCTCTTTGTTCGCTGGGTCTCTGCGCCAGCCGAGGGCTAGAGGGCAGACAGACGAGCCCGACCCGGCTGTCCTCCTTCCCGCCGTCATGCGCTGTTAAACTTAAGTGGTTGTTGGCTGGCCGTTCCCCCCGTGACTCCCTTTCCCTTCGACACCAGCGGGAAGAAACTGCCGCTGCAAGCAGGAGACAGGGGCGGCCACAGATGTCTTAAGCACCGCCTTGCACTCTCCAGCGCGCAATCTTGCGATGCCCCGCCCCTTAGCTGATGTCTTCAAAGCTCGCCCGCCAGGCGTCACAAACGCCTCTCGCCGAATGGCACCTCTCCCGACCAATCGGAGGGCTCAGGCGAGTTGAGCTGATATGGCCCGGCTTGTGGCAGTGGGAGGGGGAGCTGAGGATGCCGGGTGACCCCTGGGAAATGGTTGTTCGACCCCCAAAGGGGTCGCGACCCCCAGTTTGGGAACCGTTGCTCTAGAAAAATAATATAGCAGTCTTTAAAAAATAAGTCTAATAATTTGAACATTCTACAGACATTTATAGTTATTCAATTACCCCCTTTATTTATTTATTTTATTTATTTGAGGTTCTTCTATGCCGCCCTACTCCCTCAGGACTCAGGGCGGCATACAACATTTTAGGGAACATCAAACAAATCATTAAAAACAATTAAAAACAATTTTAAAAAATATATAACATCATACATACATGGGGGAGACATCAGATGCAAGGTCGTCTAAAAATCACCCCGCCTGCAGGAAGAGCCATGTCTTAGTGCCTTTTCGGAAGGCCAGCAGGGTGGGGATGATTCAGATCCCTGGGGGAAGTTGGTTCCAGAGAGCAGGGGCCCCTACAGAGAAGGCCCTCCCCCTAGGCCCCGCCAGTCGGCACTGTTTGGCTGGCAGGACCTGGAGGAGACCCACTCTGTGGGACCTGACCGGTCGAAGGGAAGTATGAGGTAGGATGTGGTCCTGGAGATAGCCTGGTCCTAAGCCATGTAGGGCTTTAAAGATGATGATCAACACCTTGAATTGTACCCGGAGACCAATGGGCAGCCAATGTAGCTGGCGGAGTATAGGTGTTACATGGGTGTATCTTGAAACACCCACCACAGCACGCGCAGCCACATTTTGCACCAGTTGAAGTCTCTGAATACTCTTCAAGGGTAGCCCCATGTAGAGCGCATTGCAGTAGTCCAATCGGGAGGTGACAAAGGCGTGAGTGACCGTGAGTAGAGCCTCCTTCTCCAAGTATGGTCGCAATTGGTGCACCAGGCGGACCTGTGCAAAAAGCCCCCCTAGCCACAGCTGCAAGGTGTTGGGTCTAATTTTAGCTGTGGATCTAGGAGGACTCCCAAATTGCGAACCCGTTCTGAGGGAGTTAATTTTTCTCCCTCAAGAACCAAGGAGGGACAGTCGATATAGTCCTTTGGAGGCAATATCCAGAGCCACTCAGTCTTATCGGGGTTGAGTTTGAGTCTGTTTCTCCCCATCCAGGTCCTAACATCGTCCAGGCACCGGCACATTACATCAACTGCCTCCCTGAATTGAGACGGGGTGGTGATGTACAGCTGGGTGTCGTCAGCGTACTGTTGAAAACTCATCCCGTGTCTGCGGATGATCTCCCCAGTGGTTTCATGTAAATGTTAAACAGGATGGGCGAGAGGACCGAACCCTGCGGCACCCCACAGGTCAGGGGCCTAGGAGACGACCTCTGCCTTCCTGCCAACACCGACTGCATCCTTTCATCCAGTTCAGCAGAAAATAAAAATCTGCATGTCTCTCCCAGCTATTTGCCTCTTTGCAGTTTCAGTTTCAGTTTCATTTTAGCACGTGGCAAATCAGCTGGGGATCGGGAAGCTGCTAAGGACTTGCTTGTCTTAACAGGCTCTTCCCTGTTTGCTGCAAACAGGTAAATTGTTGGAAGACAGAGGCCAAAGGGTGGGGGTGGCTGGGGGGGTGGGACTACATTCGGTGTATAAGACGCACCCAAGTTTTCACCCTCTTTTTTGGGGTAATACTTATACTCCGAAAAATACGGTATTTGCAAATTATGTTGGAAAATAATAATAATAATAATAACAGAGTTGGAAGGGACCTTGGAGGTCTTCTAGTCCAACCCCCTGCTTAGGCAGGAAACCCTACACTACTTCAGACAAATGGTTATCCAACATCTTCTTAAAAACGTCCAGTGTTGGAGCATTCACAACTTCTGGAGGCAAGCTGTTCCACTGATTAATTGTTCTAACTGTCAGGAAATTTCTCCTTAGTTCTAAGTTACTTCTCTCCTTGTTTAGTTTCCACCCATTGCTTCTTGTTCTACCCTCAGGTGCTTTGAAGAATAGTTTGACTCCCTTCTTTGTGGCAACCCCTGAGATATTGGAACACTGCTATCATATCTCCCCTAGTCCTTCTTTTCATTAAGCTAGACATACCCAGTTGCTGCAACCGTTCTTCATATGTTTTAGCCTCCAGTCCCCTAATCATCTTTGTTGTTCTTCTCTGCACTCTTTCCAGAGTCTCAACATCCTTTCTACATCGTGGCGACCAAAACTGAATGCAGTATTCCAAGTGTGGCCTTACCAAGGCATTGTAAAGTGGTATTATTACTTCACGTGATCTTGATTCTATCCCTCTGTTAATGCAGCCTAGAACTGTGTTGGCTTTTTTGGCAGCTGCTGCACACTGCTGGCTCATATTTAAACGGTTGTCCACTAGGACTTCAAGATCCCTCTCACAGTTACTACTGTTGAGCAAGGTACCACATATGCTGTACCTGTGCATTTTGTTTTTCTTGCCTAAATGTAGAACCTTACTTTTTTCACCATTGAATTTCATTTTGTTTGATAGCGCCCAATGTTCAAGTCTGTCAAGATCCTTCTGAATCTTGAACCTATCTTCTGGAGAGTTGGCTATTCGTGCCAGTTTGGTGTCATCTGCAAATTTGATGAGTTCCCCATCTATCCCCTCGTCCAAGTCATTGATGAAGATGTTGAAGAGTACTGGGCCTAAAACAGAGCCTTGGGGTACTCCACTGCATACTTCCCTCCATGTAGATGCAGTTCCATTGAGCACTACTTGTTGAGTGCGGTTGGTCAGCCAGTTTTGAATCCATCTGGTGGTGTTGCTGTCTAACCCACATTTTTCTACTTTATCTAGTAATAGGTTATGGTCTACTTTATCAAATGCCTTACTGAAGTCCAAGTAAACTATATCAACAGCATTCCCCTGGTCCAATAATTTTGTCACTTTGTCAAAGAATGCAATAAGATTAGTCTGGCATAATCTGTTTTTGACAAACCCATGTTGGCTTTTGGTTATTACTTTGTTTGCTTCTAGGTGTTCGTTGATTCGTTGCTTGATTATCTTTTCCAGAATCTTCCCTGGTATTGAGGTCAGGCTGATAGGTCTGTAGTTTCCTGGATCTATTTTTTCCCCTTTTTTGAAGATGGGAACTACATCAGCTCTTTTCCAGTCCTCTGGCAGTTCCCTGGTGCTCCAGGATCTTTGAAAGATATAGTTCAGTGGTTCTGAGATCTTGTCTGCCAGTTCCTTCAGAACCTTGGGGTGTAATCCATCCGGTCCTGGTGATTTGAACTCATCTAGGGTAGACAGGTGTTCACTTACCATTTTCTTCCCTATTTTAACTTCTGTTCCTAATATGTTTTTTGTGATGCTGTTTTTGACGGGTTGGACTATTTTTTCCCTTTGTGTAAAGACAGATGCAAAAAATGAGTTAAGTAGCTCTGCTTTCTCCCTGTTGCTTGTCACCTTCTTGCCGCTTTCTCCCTGCAATGGACCAATTGTTTCCTTGACTTTTTTCTTGTTTTTAATATGTTGGAAGAAGCTTTTTTTGTTACTTTTTACTTTTGTCGCAAGCCTTTGTTCATTGTGAGCCTTAGCTTTCCTCACTTCATCTTTACAGGCTTGAGCTATTTTCTGGTATTCTGGTAAGTATAAATAAGTATACTTATAAATATAAAATAAGTACCATATTTTTCGGAGTATAAGACGCACCGAAGTATAAGACGCACCTTAGTTTTGGGGGAGGAAAACAAGGGAAAAAGGCCTCTGCCTCCAAGCAATTTGCTAAACAGCAAACAGCAAACAGCACAGATGATATACACTGTTTGCTGTGTATTTCTGTGCATGTGTGCCTGACCCATAGAAATAGCAAAGAATTGGAGAAATGTACATTATGCCAGAAAGTTTTCTTAAATGTAGTCACACTAACTCTTCCCAATTATTTAAATAGATCTACTCCAAGGTAACTAAACTAATACTAAACAGGACACTGTTACATTTCATACTATACTTGTACAGAGCTGTTAAAATTAATTAAAATTTCTGGAAGTATACATTATTCTCTATTATTTAAAAGAAGATACAATAGCACTGGGCCTCTTCAGAGCAAGCATTTATTTTAAAAAGCTTCTTTACTTTGTTAAGTTGTCTAGATTTACAGGGATCTCCAACCTTGGCAACTTTAAGACTTGTGGACTTCAACTCCCAGAATTCCACAGCCAGCAAAGCTAACAAAGCTGGCTGTTGAATTCTGAGAGTTGAAGTCCACAAGTCTTAAAGTTGCCAAGGTTGGAGATCCCTGGCTCTAGAACAATAATAAAGCAGTCTTTAAAAAATAAGTCTAATAATTTGAACATTCTACAGACATTTATAGTTATTCACTTACCCCCGTCCATCCAGTTCAGCAGAAAATAAAAATCTGTGTTTCTCTCCGTGCCTCTTTGTAGTTAGTTTCACTTTCATTTTCCCACGTGGCAAACCTAATCAGCTGTAGATCGGGAAACTGCTACTGATTTGCTTGGCTTTACAGGCTCTTCCCTCTTTCCTACAAGCAGGTAAATTGCTGGAAGACAGAAGCCAAAGGGTGGGGGTGGCTGGGTGGGTGGGGCTGCATTCGGTGTATAAGTTTTCACCCTCTTTGTGGGGGTAAAAAGGTGCGTCCTATACTCCAAAAAATACGGTATTTGGCCACCTACAAACAAGCAAGATTTCTGGCTCTCACAGACCTGTAACTTCTTCTTTAAGAGGCTCCTCTGTCCTCCATTCATTACCTGTATTAATGGCACCTGTTTGAACTTGTTATCAGTATAAAAGACACCTGTCCACAACCTCAAACAGTCACACTCCAAACTCCACTATGGTGAAGACCAAAGACACCAGAAACAAAATTGTAGACCTGCACCAGGCTGGGAAGACTGAATCTGCAATAGGCAAGCAGCTTGGTGTGAAGAAATTAACTGTGGGAGCAATAATTAGAAAATGGAAGACATACAAGACCACTGATAATCTCCCTCGATCTGGGGCTCCACGCAAGATCTCACCCCGTGGGGTCAAAATGATCACAAGAACGGTGAGCAAAAATCCCAGAACCACATGGGGGGACCTAGTGAATGACCTGCAGAGAGCTGGGACCAACGTAACAAAGGCTAACATCAGTAACACACTACGCCGCCAGGGACTCAGATCCTGCAGTGCCAGACGTGTCCCCCTGCTTAAGCCAGTACATGTCCGGGCCCGTCTGAAGTTTGCTAGAGAGCATTTGGATGATCCAGAAGAGGATTGGGAGAATGTCATATGGTCAGATGAAACCAAAGTAGAACTGTTTGGTAGAAACACAACTCGTCGTGTTTGGAGGAGAGAGAATGCTGAGTTACATCCAAAGATCACCATACCTACTGTGAAGCATGCGGGTGGCAACATCATGCTTTGGGGCTGTTTCTCTGCAAAGGGACCAGGGCGACTGATCCGTGTACAGGAAAGAATGAATGGGGCCATGTGTCGTGAGATTTTGAGTGCAAACCTCCTTCCATCAGCAAGGGCATTGAAGATGAAACGTGGCTGGGTCTTTCAGCATGACAATGATCCCAAACACACCGCCCGGGCAATGAAGGAGTGGCTTCGTATGAAGCATTTCAAGGTCCTGGAGTGGCGTAGCCAGTCTCCAGATCTCAACCCCATAGAAAACCTTTGGAGGGAGTTGAAAGTCCGTGTTGCCCAGCGACAGCCCCAAAACATCACTGCTCTAGAGGAGATCTGCATGGAGGAATGGGCCAACATACCAGCAACAGTGTGTGCCAACCTTGTGAAGACTTACAGAAAACGTTTGACCTCTGTCATTGCCAACAAAGGATATATAACAAAGTATTGAGATGAACTTTTGATATTGACCAAATACTTATTTTCCACCATAATTTGCAAATAAATTCTTTCCAAATCACACAATGTGATTGTCTGGATTTGTTTTCTCATTTTGTCTCTCATAGTTGAGGTCTACCTATGATGTTGGATGCTGGGGGTAAATAATTCCACTTCCGTGGCAGCTGTCAGAGCTGAATTGGGACATTTTTCACTGTATACCTATACAATCACTAGGGCGGTAGCCTACTGGCTAAAAATGACTCGGATGGAAGCCAGTAGACTTCCTAAAATCTGCCTAGAGGAACAGCAGACCTTAAACCCTCAAAGGTATTTTTGGTTAACTTGGTTGTCAGATATATTGAATCGATATGGCATAGGGTTTCCGTTGTGCGACACATTGGAGCAAGTTAAACAACGGATTAAAGATATACATGGGCAAATGGACATGGCAACTTTTTCAACTAATCATTCCCTTAAGCTTCTGACAGCAGTTAAAACAACTTTCACCCTGGAAAAATATTTACTCCTAGAAATGCCATCAGTGGAGAGAGAATTATTTGTCAAATTTAGATTTGAACTTTTAGATACTAATGTTAAATTTGGCCGGTATCGGAAAATCCCGTATGATGAAAGAACATGTATATGTGGGGCAAATGTTGTCGAGGATACGGCGCATATAATATTTGAATGTAGGATGTATGAGGAAGTAAGAAAACAATAACCTGTACCCAATTATAAATAAATTTTCCCACTGGAATGTAAGGCATAAATTAACATTTCTATTGAAGGCAGACTCTCCTCCCCTGGTAAGGGCTATCACTCGCTATCTTAATAGGATGACAGCAATACGAGCCAGCTACATTGAAAAGAATTTCATTGATTGTAAGAAAGATGAGCTGAGTTAGAGATGAGATATTTTATTTGGGTTATCTAGTTTTAGAAATTTAGTTATTGAATTTTAATATTGTTGAATTTTGATGTCAGTACCATATATATTTTTGTACGGTTGTTTCTGTACCTGTTTGTTCTGTTTTTCTTTTTTTTGAAAAGGCCTTCGGGCTATTCAATAAATGTACTGTACCTATGATGTCAATTACAGGCCGCTGTCATCTTTTTAAGTGGGAGAACTTGCACAATTGGTAGCTGACTAAATACTTTTTGCCCCAGTGTGTGTGTGTGTGTGTGTGTGTGTGTGTGTGTGTGTGTGTGTGTGTGTGTGTATGTATATATATATATATATATATATATATATATATATATATATATATATATATATATATATATATATATATATATATATATATATATATATATACATACATACATACATACATACATACATACATACATAAATACATACATACATACATACATACATACATACATACATAAATACATACATACATACATACACACCATGTTTTCCCGAAAATAAGACCTGTCTTATATTTTTTTGACCCCCGAAATATGGCCTTGGCCTTTTTACCGGGGGTGTGGGTGTCTTATTAGTTTCGGGGTGCAGGAGGCGGGCCGGGCCGCGAGACACGCATCTTACCGGAGTCTGGCAGCTCCGAGGCGTCTCTCGGCCAGTCTGTGCAGGGAAACACCTTGCACAATACAGAAAAACTTCTCATGAGGGCAAGCAATTAGCAACTTCTCGCAGCGAGAAGTTTTTTCTGTACTGTGCAAGGTGTTTCCCTGCACAGACTGGCTGAGAGATGCCATGGAGCTGCCAGACTCAGGTAAGATGCGCATCTCGCGGTGGGGCGCAATTTGGGGGTGGCAGGTGGGGCGGGGATGGGCCGGGCCGCGAGATGCGCATCTTACGGCCCAACATGTCCCAGCCCGACCCAATGGCAACAGCAGCCTGGCTTCTTTCCTTCCCCGCCGTCTCTTTATCAAGAGGGGTGGGAGCTGGGGCGGGGGAGAAGAGAGATGCGCGTCCTACCGTACCTGAGACTTGCAGCTCCGTCATGTTCCTCACCGTTGTGTCCAGGGAAGCAAGTTGTAAAAAAACCCTCGAGTGATCCCTCGATCCCTCCCCTGGTTCAGCTGATAAGGGAGGAGAACTTGTGGCTTAGAGGTTAAAAGCACTGCTTAACAAGGCAAGCAGCCCAAGTTCGAATCCCAGAAGGGTATGGCTAGCTGATGAGAGCTAAATAGCTTGAAATAGATCTATACTAGTCTCCCTTTATTTCTTTATCAGCAAAAATGTCAGTTTGAAAATATAGTTTGTAGCCTGTATGGCCTCTGGAGTGGGGTTGAAAGGCAAAAAGGAAGCAGTATGCTCCCTCCCATATTTGGGTATACCAGGTAACTCGACAGAAAAACATTTAATATATATATGCACACATACGTACATACATACATACATACATACATACACGCACGCACACACACACACACACACACACACACACACACACACACACACTCATCATCTTTTAATGACCCCATAATCCGTTGCGGCAACTGAATGGAACTGAGTGTTTACTGGCCGGATGCCCTTCCTGTTGCCAGTGCAGAGTTTTTTTATCAGTAGATACATCCTCATTGTGCCCAGAGAGAGAAATAACTGCCTCTACCTAGGATCGAACTCACAGCCTCCTGATTGTGAGGCGAGAGCTCCACCTCTAGGCCACACCCCCACCCCCACACACACACCTATATATATTAATCACAGACCATTTAGAATACACAGCGGGGGAAAAAGTCTTGAGAGTTAATAATGTGGATACTATATGGTATAAAGCTATTACCGAATTCCTGCTTTCTTCCCTCTTTGGTTTTGGTGTGAAAGGAAGCTCTGGGACGGATGGGCCCCTCTTGGGGCTTAGTCAGAGAGCAGTCTTACGTTTCCTTCTTTCTACCTGGTGTTTCTCTGCAGTGAACACAGCCGGCATTGGTTCTTCAAAGGGCGCCTCCTGGTGGACGGGAAAGAAATGAAGGAATCGCTCTTCGAGTCCATCATGAAAACTCAAGAACGCAGCAACCCCAACAACATCATCAAATTCTGCGACAACAGCAGGTGGGGGGTATTCCCCATTCTCTCTCTGTCTCGCTCACCCCTCGACTGAAAAACGGAATTGCTAGATTGGCAAGATAGATAATCCTTGCCTTACGACCACTCATTTAATGGCCATTCAGAGTTATTCAAAGGTACTGAGGAAAGTGACTTATGGCCATCACGACATCCCTATGGTCAAAATTCGGGTGCTTGGCAATCGGCATGTACTTACGATGGCTGTGGTGTCCCCGGGTCATGTCAACGCCATTTGCAAACCTTTTCCGGGGATTTTCAACCAGCAAAGTCAATGGAGAAAGCCAGATTCGCTTAATAGTAGCCTGATTCACTTAACGATTGCTGCAAAACCAAAAAAAAGTTGTGAAATCAGGTGCAATTCACTTAACGATGGCATTGCTTCATCATGGAAGTTCCTGTCCCAATTGTGGTCATAAGTCAAGGATTAGTTATAGCAGCCACGGAGGAAGGGAAGTAGAACCCGTTCAACGCCACTGGATATATTTCTCAGATGTTTTGGGGGGAACCACAGATCCCAGGATTCCCAATCAGCAGGATTTCCCAAGGATCCCAGGATTCCCAATCAGCTGAAGAGCAAGGGATTCTGGGTGCTGTAGTTCATGGGGTGGGTTCTACTTACCTTCCCTACCGGTTCGCATCGCGTCGGAAGTGCGCGTTTTGCGTCACGTCGCGCAAATGACCCTCTGCACATGCACAGAGGGTTCTTTGCAAGCCACTTTCAAGGAGCGGCAACCGGAGGACCAGTTTGGGGGCGTGGCCAGCCGGCCATCGCTGTCGGTCCGGCGAGCGGGGGCAAATTTCCGCAATTGGTTCGGGCAAACCAGTGTGAACCGGCAGCAATCCACCACTGCGGTAGTTCCAATGCACCAGGATGAGATAGACTTCCATGTTTGATGCATTCCTAAAGCTTTTGTCTTCTTCCCCTTCAAGTGCCATCCAGGGCAGAGAAGTCCTCTCCCTCTGGCCCAGCGACCCATCCAAGGCCAGCCCCTTTGAGAAGCGGACCTCCACCCGACTTGTCATCTTCACAGCTGAAACCCACAACTTTCCCACAGGTGAGCTAGTTAGCCGAAAGAGTGACCCACGGCCGAGGGCTGTAGGCGTGGGGTACCCACTTTCTGGTGGGCCTCAGAAGATTCCTGGCAAAGCGGTGCTACCCACCGAAGTGGTAGTGATTTGGCAGTAGTCTCTGGTTGTTTGGGGACGACAGTTGCCATCATCCACAGAGCTTTCATCATCCATAAACAGATTGACAGTGTGAGCTGAAATCAAAATTTGCACAGGCATCTGTGTGCCTATCTATTTCAGGATACGGTTGAGAATAAGCCTACGAGATCAACAGAAAAATGTTCTAGCCTATCCTTTGTTAGACGCAAGGTTAACACCTCCTCTTTGCAGTGACCTTCCTGCTAGTATGGAAATCTCTCTCCTCCTCCTCATTCTTCTTCACCTCCTCCTCTCTCTCCCTCTCCTTCTCCTCTCTCTCCCTCTCTCTCCCTCCCTTTCTCTCTCCCTCTCTCCCTCCCCCTTTCTCTCTCTCTCTCCCTCCCTCCCTTTCTCTCTCTCTCTTCCTCTCTCCCTTCCTCCCTTTCTCTCTCTCTTTCTCTCTTCCTCTCTCTCTTCCTCCCTTTCTCTCTCCCCCCTCTCCCTTTCTCTCTCTCTCTTCATCTCTCTCTCTTCCTCCCTTCCTCTCTCTCCCCTCTCTCTTCCTCCCTTTCTCTCTCTCCCCCTCTCTCTCCCTCCCTTTCTCTCTCTCTCTCCCCCTCTCTTTCTCTCTCCCTCTTTCTCTCTCTCCCCCTCCCTTTCTCTCTCTCTCTCTCTCCTCTCTCTCTTTCTCTCTCTTCCACTCTCTCCCTCCCTCTCTCTCTTCCTCACTCTCTCTCTTCCTCCCTTCCTCTCTCTCTCTCCCCCCTCTCTCTATTCCTCCTTCTCTCTTCATCCCTTTCTCTCTCTCTCTTCCTGCCTTTATCTATTCCCCAATCTCTCTCTTCCTCCTTTTCTCTCTCCCTCTCCCCCTCTTCCTCTCTCTCTCTATTTTCCTCCCTTTCTCTCTCTCTCCCTCTCTCTCTCTTCCTCCCCACTCTCTCTCCAAATGGAGGTTTCATAAATTAAATCCAACATCTGATATATATATATATATATATATATATATATATATATATATATATATATATATATATATATATATATATATATATATATATATATATATATATATATATATATATATATATATATATATACATATATATATATATATACATATATATATATATATATATATATATATATATATACATATATATACATATATATATATATACATATATATATATATATATATATATATATATATATATATATATATATATATATATATATATATATATATATATATATATATATATATATATATATATATATATATATATATATATATATATATATATATATATATATATATATATATATATATACACAAAGTATGTGCTTTACCACTGAATCTCATACCTAAAACATAGGAAGAACGATTGCAGGAATTGGATATGTCTAGGTTAATCAAGAGAAGGACTAGGAGTGATGTGATAGCAGTCTTCCGCTACAGTATCTAAGGGGCTACCACAAAGAAGAGGGAGTCAAGCTATTCTCCAAAGCACCAGAAATAAGAAACAATGGATGAAAACTAATCAAGGGAAGCAACCCAATATTAAGGAGAAATTTTCTTTTTTTTTAAATTGAAAATCTCTCTCGCGCGCGCGTCCCCTTGCAAGATTTCAGCGAGATTTTGCTTCTGCGCATGCGCAGGAAGCAAAAAAAGCCAAAAAATTGCCCAAAAAAGATGGCGGACCGGCGAAGACAGCACCGGAGCCGCCGCGCGCAAATTGCGCAATCAGCGGCTCCCTACCGGAGCTGCGCACTGGACCGCACCGGTAGGAACCCACCCCTGGTACAGTTCCTCCCAACTAGGATCCTCCTCCTCCTCTTTTTTTTTTTAATTAAAAAGTTTTAGAAGTACAAAGTTTATACATTTTTAATCTTTTCTCCCCCCTCCCTTTCCACCCTCCACCCTCCCTCCCTTACTTACCCTCCCCCCCACCCACCCCCTGGACTTCCCAGAAAAAACACAAGGTATAATTTCCAAACAAGAAATATAAAACTACAAAATACTAGAACAAGTTATTAGTTCAAAAATATCTTTTCCATTCTTAACTCTTTGTTACTTCAAAGACTTGAAAGTATAATCTAAAATTTCTCAAACAACTAACATTAATAGACTATTTGGGTTATCTTAATCTGATACTTTTTCTGAATATAATCAGTCCACCTACTCCATTCCAATATGTATCTTTCATTTGAATGGTCCTTAAGATAAGATGAAATCTTGGCCATTTCAGCTAAATGTGTCACTTTTGCTGTCCATTCTTCAATTAGTAAACTAGTAAAGCTGAGTCTGACCGGACACTTTTAAGAACTTTCATTAAGTCTTACTTAGTGGCGATAAGGGCGGCAAAATGTTCGCATTTTTCCACTCTTATTGCGTCCGCTGACTCCCGCCCAGCCGCCCTGTTTAGGGTGACCCGCACCCTTCTTGCTAAGGAGGAAGGCGGAGACCCCTTGCAGGGTAGAGCTGAGGAGTTTTCTCGGTTTCTGGCGGATAAAGTCACTCAGATTCGGACAGACCTGGACTCCGATTGGGCAGTACAGGCCGAGATGACTGGGGCAGGTCTTAGTCCGGTTATATGGGATAGGTTTGAACCGGTGACTCCTGAGGATGTGGACAAGGCCATAGGAGCTATAGGAGTCCTCCGGGAGTTGGGCGGCATATAAGAATGCCAAATAAATAAATAAATAAATGAGCTCCGCCACTTGTTTATTGGACCCGTGCCCTTCCTGGCTGGTTTTGGCCACCAGGGAGGTTTCACGCGGCTGGCTCCAGGCGTTGGTCAATGCTTCTCTGAGAGAGGGGTCTGTCCCGCAGCCCTTAAAAGCTGCGGTGGTGAGGCCCCTCCTCAAGAAGCCTTCCCTGGACCCGGCGGATTTAAAGAACTTCCGTCCAGTCTCCAACCTTCCCTTCGCGGGGAAGGTTGTTGAGAAAGTGGTGTCACTCCAGCTCCTACGACTGTTGGATGACACTGATTTTCTGGATCCCTTTCAATCTGGCTTCAGGCGCGGCTACAGTACGGAAACGGCTTTGGTCACCCTGATGGATGATCTCTGGCGAGCCCGGGATAGGGGTCATTCCTCTATCCTGGTGCTACTTGACCTCTCAGCGGCCTTCGATACCATTGACCATGGTATCCTTCTGCATCGTCTCGGAGAGGTGGGGGTGGGCGGCACTGTTTTGCAGTGGTTCTCCTCCTTCCTCTCTGACAGGACGCAGTCGGTGTTGACAGGGGGGCAGAGGTCGAGCCCTAGGCCCCTACTATGTGGGGTGCCGCAGGGCTCGATCCTCTCGCCCATCCTGTTTAACATCTACATGAAGCCACTGGGTGAGATCATCCGACGACACGGGGTGAGGTATCAGCAATATGCTGATGATACCCAGTTGTACATCTCCACCCCGTCTCAATTCGGGGAAGCCGTAGACGTAATGGGCCGCTGCCTGGCCGATGTTAGGGTCTGGATGGGGAAGAACCGGCTAAAACTTAACCCTGACAAGACTGAGTGGCTGTGGATATTGCCCCCTAAGGACTCGACCAATTGTCCCTCCTTGGTTCTTGGGGGGGAGAAATTAGCTCCCTCAGAACGGGTCCGCAATTTGGGTGTCCTCCTAGACCCACAGCTAAAATTGGAACAACATCTTTCAGCTGTGGCTAGGGGGACCTTTGCACAAGTACGTCTTGTGCACCAATTGCGACCCTACTTGGAGAAGGAGGCACTTCTCACAGTCACTCATGCCCTTATCACCTCACGGCTGGATTACTGCAATGCGCTCTACATGGGGCTACCTTTGAAGAGTGTCTGGCGACTGCAATTGGTGCAAAATGCAGCTGCGCGAGCTGTGGTGGGTGCACCCAGATGCACCCACGTAACACCGATACTCCGCCAGCTGCATTGGCTGCCCATTAGTCTCCGGATCCAATTTAAGGTGTTGGTCGTTACCTTTAAAGCCCTACATGGCTCAGGGCCAGGTTACCTTCGGGACCGCATCCTGCCGTATACCTCCCTACGACCGGTTAGGGCCCACAGAGTCGGTCTCCTCCAGGTCCCGTCGACCAAACAATGCCGGCTGGCGGGGTCAAGGGGGAGGGCCTTCTCTGTGGGAGCTCCCTCCCTGTGGAACCAGCTTCCCCCGGAGATCAGGACCATCCCCACCCTACTGGCCTTCCGGAAAGCAATAAAAACTTGGCTCTTCCGGCAGGCGGGGTGAAAGTGAGACCACCTAATAAGGGTCTCCCCCCATGATGATAATGAGATACTCTTTTTAACTTTTGTATTTTTTGTATTTTTTAATTATTGTATTTGATACTGCTATATATTTTAATTATTGCATTTTACTCTGTAATGGAATCTAACGTGTTGTGAGCCGCCCAGAGTCCCCAGGGAGTGGGCGGCATAGAAATCCATTAAATTAAATTAAATTAAATTAATTGTAGGTGTATCTTCCTTCTTCCAGTATTGTGCCACCAGTAACCTGGCAGCAGTTATAAAATTCAAAACCAACTTAGTCTCTATAACAGAACAATCCGTAATTATTCCCAGCAAAAAAAACTGTGGTGTGAACTTAATCTTTTTCTTTAAAATATTTTGTATTATCCACCAAATTTTTATCCAAAAAGCCTTAATTTTTTTACAGGTCCACCATATATGGAAATATGTAGTGTCCTCACATTCACATCTCCAACATTTAGGCTGTAAGTTTGGATACATACAAGCTAGTTTTTTTGGGTCTAAGAGCCATCTATAAAACATTTTATAAAAATTTTCTCTTAAATTTTGAGCTTGTGTAAATTTAACATTTCTGACCCATATCTTCTCCCATGTATCCATCATTATAGGTTCTCCAATATTTTGAGCCCATTTTATCATACAATCCTTAACTAGTTCTGATTCTGAATCTAATTCCAATAAAATATTATACAGTCATTTTATATGCATTGGGCCCTTATCTTTTATTTGTACAATCAAATTATCCTCATTTTTCAAAATACCAGTTTTACAATCGTCTTTCCATCTAGCCTGTAATTGTCTATATTGAAACCATGTTCTGATTGTTCCTTCTTCTCTTGATTTCTCAAACGGTTTTAATTGAAATGAGATTCCATCTTCTAGGAGAAATTCTTTATATGTAATCTTATCTAATTTTTGTTCCAAGTTTATGTTTTCTATCGCGTGTCTGGGTACTGTCCATAAAGGTAATTTATCATTTAATTTACATTGGTACTTTTTCCAGACACACAATAAGGCATTTCTTAATATGTGGCTCTTAAAGGCTTTATCTACTTTTTTGTCATATACTATGTAAGCATGCCACCCATAATACAAACCATATCCCTCAATATTTAATACCCTCTCTTCCGTTAAGTTAATCCAATCAGTAATTGCTGAGAGAACTGCTGCTTCATAATACAGTTTTAAATTAGGCATTTTTAAGCCACCTCTTTCACGTGTATCCTGCATGATCTTCTGGTTTACCCTTGGCTTCTTCCTTGCCCAAATAAATTTGTTTATACCCTTTTGCCACTCCTTTAAATTCTCATCCTTTTTAAGTATTGGTATCATTTGGAAGAGGAATAAAAATCTTGGTAAAACATTCATTTTAACTGCAGCTATCCTACCCAGCAAAGACAATTGTAATTTCCCCCAGTTTTCCATATCTTTCTGTATTTTTAACCAAAGTAGTTCATAATTATATTGATATAGTTTGGTATTTGTGGACATAATATAAACCCCTAAATATTTAATCTTTTGAACTATCTCAAAACCTGTTACCTTTTCTATTTCTTCTTTTTGGTTTCTTGTCACATTTTTAACTATTATTTTTGTTTTGGTTATATTTATTTTAAAACCAGATACTAATCCATACGAATTAATTGTATCCATCAAAATACTAATAGATTGTAATGGTTGAGTCAAAGTAACAACCAGGTCATCCGCAAACGCTCGTAGCTTATATTCTTCCTGTCTAATTTTTATTCCCTTTATTGTATCAAGCTCTCTTATTTTAGTAAGTAATATTTCCAAACTCAAAATAAACAACAAGGGAGACAAGGGGCATCCTTGTCTTGTTCCCTTTTCTATATTAAAAATATCTGTCAATCCACCATTAATTATTATTTGGGCTGTTTGTTTTTGATATATTGCCCCAATAGATTGTACAAAATAATCTCCAAGTTGTAATTTTTCTATTAACTTTAATAAAAACTGCCAATTCAATCTATCAAAGGCTTTCTCGGCATCCAAAAATACCAGTGCTGCGGAAACCTGGTTGTTATTTCCCAAGTACTCTAATAAATTAACAATTTGTCTAACATTAGTTTTCATTTGTCTACCAATTAAAAACTCAGTTTGATCATGATGTATCATCTGTTGCAAAACTATCATTAATCTGTTTGCTAAGATTTTTGCAAAGATTTTGTAATCTATATTTAAAAGTGAAATCGGCCTATAATTTTTTGGATCTGTATGATCTTGACCCTCTTTTGGGATCAGCGAAATAAAATCAGTTTTCCAAGTTGGGGGTACATTACCTCCCTGTTGAATATTATTAAACAGTTCTTTAAGTGGTTCTACCATTTCTTCCTGCAATTTTTTATAATAAACAGCAGTTAGACCATCCGTCCCAGGAGCTTTGCCCCCTTTTAACTGTTTAATTGCCAGTAAAATCTCTCCTGAAGTTATCAATTGGTTTAAGATATCTCTCTGCTCCTTAGTAGTTATATAAATGTTCTGTTTCTGCAAGTACCTGTCTATATCCTCTTCTTTAACTTTATCCCCACTATATAATGCTGAATAAAATTCTAAAAAAGATTTCTTAATAAGTTCTTGTTCATAAACTTCTTTACCCTTATATCTGATTTTTTCAATAGTTCTTGATTTTTGCTTCTTTCTTAACATATATGCCAACCATCTTCCTGGTTTATTGGCATTACTAAAAGTATTAAATTTAGCATATTGTAAATTAGTTGCCACTTGGTCTGCCATTAACATATTAAATTGACCCTTTAATAAACCAATTGTCTCTTTAATTTTCTTATCCATTGGATTAAAGATTAGAGCCCTCTCCTGTCTTTTAATCTCCTCTTCTAATTCTTTCCTTTTTTCGTCTTTTTTCCTTCTAAACTTAATGTTCAAATATATCAAAATACCTCTCATATAAGCTTTGCTGGCATCCCAAACCATTTCCAAAGCCGTACCCTTCTGCATATTATTAACAAAAAATTCTTTCATTAATTTTTTACATTCCTTCACATTAACCTCATATCTAAATAAATTATTGTTTAACCTCCATGACCTTCTGGGTCCATTTCCATCTTGCAATTCCAACCAGACCGGGCTATGGTCCGTCAATATTCTTGAACATATCTTCGTCTTCTTTACCCTAGGAAAAAGATTATTAGTGATCAAAATAAAATCAATCCTTGAAAAGGATTGATGTCTGTCAGAAAAGAAAGTAAAATCCTTTTCTTTTGTATTTCTTTCACGCCAAATATCCCTCAGCTCCCAATCTTCCATCATCTCAAAGAAGGATTTTGGTAATTTTGCTCTTGAAAAAATATTTTGGTTAGGACCCTTCTTGTCCTTTTTAACGTCTGGTACGCCATTCCAGTCCCCCAGAAGGATGCAGGTATTGTAATCCCAATGTATCAACTTGGTATGTAAAAGATCATAGAATTTTTCTTGTTGCTGGTTTGGGGCATATACACCAATCACCAGTATTTTCTCTCCTTTGATTAAAAGTTCTATAGCTAAAAATCTTCCTTGATCATCTGCTTCAATTAGTTTAGCAATCAGATGTTTTTTAACATATATAACAACACCATTTTTCCCCCTGGTGCCGCTGTGGCAAAATGTATTCCTAATCTTGAATTTATCAAATATTTTTGATCTTGTATTCTAATATGTGTTTCTTGAAGGCAGACCACATCGTTGTTAAATTGTTTAAGGTAGTGAAATATTTTCCGTCTTTTCTGTGGTGAGTTAATCCATTAACATTCCAGGTTAAAAATCTACTTCCCATCTAAGGGCTTCTGAAGCTTCTGGAACATTGAATGAACATCTTGCATCTTTAATTCCTTTGGTCTTGTTCCTCCCACTGCTTCTGTTTTGGTACCTTCTTTGGCTTCCAGCTGGAGTTGCTGTTGTGACATTTCCTGCATACGCTTAGTTGTCGCTCTGGTCTGTCTTTGTTCTTTTATCCGTTCTTCTCCAAATAAATCCAGACTTTGATCAGAATGAGTTGTGGCTATATCACTTTGGCCAGATGAGGCCCCTGCTTGCTGGACTTCATCTCTTTGTCTTGCTCTTTCATCCTCCTTTCTCCTCCCTTCTGGTGCTCTTGGTGTCCCAGCCTTTAAAACGTATGTATAAAAATCTCTTGCTTTCTGAACCGTATTGAGTCGATGTCTTTCTCCAGCATAGATCAGAGAAATTCCAGCTGGGACCTCCCACCTAAATGGCAGTTGTTGTCTTTTAAGCTCTTCCACCAGAAAGGAAAAATCTTTTCTAGCTCTCAGCATTCTTGGGGGAATCTCTTTCAGTGTCATCACTTCTTGTCCACCCACCTGTAACTTATTTTGATACGTTGCTTGTAGAATGTCATTACGCAATGTTCTATTATTGAAGTATATTACAATATTTCTTGGAGGGTTTCTTAATCTAGCCACACGAGAATTAACTCGATATATCTTATCCATCTGCCACATCAACTCTTCTTTACTCATCCCCACCGCTTGAGCAATTCTCTCAAGTTTTCATTTTTTTCCTCTCTCAAACCTCTGACTCTGATCGTGAATTCCATGTTTCTATAGTGAATCATTGTAATTTCATCTGCAGTTTTATCTTCAACCTCTTCTATTTTCTCTCTCAGAGCTGCTGTAATATCTCTAATTTGTTCAACTTGCTGATCCAAATATTCCACATTATTTGCCAGACCTTTAAGTGCTTCCAAAATATCTGCTCTGATTTCATTATTGAAGATTTCAATTTTGTCAGAAACAACTTGTATTTTATCATTAATCATCTCCTTAATTTTATCATTGGATTCATCAATTTTTATATTAAAGTTAATAGTCATTTCAGCCTGCATGACTTTCAGGCTTTCTTGTAACATCCCCAGAGTTAGAGGCTGAGGTTGTGCTGCAAGAGATTGCAGTTTAGAGGTGGGGGTGGGAGAGCTCTCAGCACTTTTAGAAGAAACCGTCTTCACAGATTTAGAAGCCATCTGGATTGAAGCAAATCTTTATAATATTCCAAATTGTATTAATCTAGTACCAAAAAGAAGAAGAGTCTCCAAATATAAATGCAAGTCCAAATCAGGTCAAACAACTCTCCTGTGAAAGCCTGCCAACAAAGCAAAACTTTCTCTCTTTGTTCTCACTTTCACTTTTCCACACCCTTTCAAGCTTCCAACGCCATTTTAAAATCAGCTTGCTACTTTGTAGCTTGTCAAGTAAGAGTCAATAAGAGTTAAGTAGTGGTTACTTGCCCAACTTGCCTCCTGGCTTTTTCTGCTGCTACAAATAATTCTCAGTTGGAATCAATCATTTAGAGCAGTGTTGGTTGCAATCTTCTTGCTCCGCAAAACAGCGGAGTCTGGGCAACTGAATGGAGCTGAGTGTTTACTGGCCAGATGCCCTTCCTGTCACCAATACGGAGGGTTTTTTTTCCAGCAGATAAATTCTCAGTGTGCCCAGAGAGAGAAATATCTTCCTCTACCTAGGATTGAACTCACAGCCTCCTGATTGTGAGGCGAGAGCTCCACCTCTAAGGCACTGCACCATTCCTCTTCCCAACTAGGATATTGCTGTGATATTGTCAAAATCATTACATTATAATTATTGCAGAAATAAATCTCAGTTCTTTCTTTTGTTCCAGAAACCTCATTTTTCCCCTCATAACTGGAGCATCCAACATAAACTAATTGTTTCGGTCTTCATTTTTAAACCACAATGCACATATCAGCGCTGAAGTATTTAGCTGGGTTTTTTTTAATCTTGAGGAAGATTTCTGGAGAACAGAAAAGCTTTCCCATTCTGCTGTGAAACTTTGGTGGATCCCAATAAAGAAATTGATTGGTTCTGGGTTTTAGAGTTCTTTCAATTTAAGTTTTTTTGTTCTTTCCCTTAATAAGCCAACATGGTTATCTCAAGCAATTTGACATTAGTGGAGCTACAGACATCTACAACAAGTCACAATGACGTCATTGTATGTCGTGTAAGATGATGTCATGCTGTGTGTGATGTCACTTCCTCCCTCGGTCCCGCCCTGAGTCCCTGACAAAGTAGAACACAAGCAGGGAGGGGGGCCACAGATTTCCAAAGACTGAAGAAGGCGGGGCTTACCTTCAGATCGGTGACCCGAGCAAAGACCAGATTGGTGAGGGCTTCTCCCACGGCCAATCGGGCACCGGCTGCAGGGTTTATAAGCCCTTTGATTGGCTGTTCCCCAAGAGCAGTGGCTCCTCCCACTGTTTCAAATGGAGAAAAGGCCACCACGGCCACATCCGCCAGGGGTATGTGGAGGGGACCGACGCACTGTTGCTGGGCCACCAGCCCTGTCACCGAACGATCAACCTACGCCAGGGAAACGGGATAAAAAAAAAGAAAGAAAAACGGGAACAAATCAGCAGAAAAAATCAATATATAAATCTTTTCTGCATCTAGGTGTCATAGCAGGTTCCTGGGTGATTTAAAAAAAACTAAGCAGATATAGAGTTGGTGGTCTGTGGAGTGGAGACCACAAGCAAATCCCAAGGCTATTGTTCTGACCTAGGCTTCCCCAAAAGCATGAAGCCGACTCCACGTCCCAATAAAACCCCTTTTATTTAGTTTACAGTGAATTTCTCTCCAGCAAAGTCCCGGTCAACAGTTTTTCAAGATATTTCCCAATTACATACCTTTATCAGGCTTGGAGAGCTGCCAAGCCGATATCTTTCGGACTCCACACTATAACAGACAATACTTGGCAAGAATGCAGGAACAGATCTTTGCCCAAATGAACTAATTGTCTCCTGCAAACTCCCCTCCCCTTTCGCTCCTCTTTTATTCCCTATGGGAGGGGCCATCCATCATCCACTTGTGGCCTTACTCCCAAGTCGACCCTTGTTCCTCAGCTGTTCCCTTCGTCTGGCAACTCTGCGCATGCGCACACTGGGAACAGGCTCCAGCTGTTCGTCTGCCTCACTGATGTCTGACTCCAAAGGCAACTGATAACTGTCAGACTGCCCTGGCCCCATCTCTGCCTCCGACGCAGAGCCTTCCCCAGACTCCAGGACTGGCCCATGTTCCTCCCCAACCTCCTCACTGTCCGAATCTGCTGCCAGCTCTGCTGGCCGCTGGCGGGCGACAACAGCTATAGGCTACCCTGGGAATTTGGAAACACATCTCAAAAAAAGCCAGAGCTCTTGGACTTCCGGTTCCGGATCGCTGCATCGCGGACGCTCCTCGTTGAGCGCCTTTCCTTTTCCCCGTTAAAGCCGCCAGAACAGCTGTCTGGCGGCTTGAAAGTCTCTGCCCCGGGCAAAGGGGAGAGATGAGAGCCGGACAGGTGGGGTAGAGCCCCCCCTAGTGCCCCAAGTGTCAGCTAGGGGCGCGAAAGGTGAGGGCTCCCCAGCCAGCCTGTCTCTTGCTCCGGGGACTTGGAAACCTCCGCTTTTGCGGAGCAAGATGCTGTGACCACCCGCTGCTTCGTGAATGGGATTACAACTACTTAATTGTTTAAACAAGCAGACAGAGAGAGACAGGATTTTAAAGGGCAAGTACAGATTTTTTTTTCTTTCAACTCCACTGCTGATTTTCACTTCGGAAGAAACTAAGTAACAGTTATTAGGCTACAACATGGCGATCGGAGAAAGTGGGAGGAGAAGTGAAAATAACTTTCGTTTCCCTAGCAGCTTTTTTTCTTATGGAAATTTTTGATTTTGAAAGTTGGCTTTACTCTCTCTGTCTCCCGATTCTGGATTAAATAATAACTGACAATTTTTTAAAAATAAAATTCTATCTGGCTTTGGAATTTGAAAGAATTTTAAAAGAAATTTAAAAGAACTTTAACTAGAGGCTTGGCTTTTTCTTTGTTCACCACTGGAAATACTAAAATGGCTTCAAAATCTGGAAAGATTGTTTTGAATAAAAGAATGGATTATTCATCTGGTTATATTTCTAAAATGCAACTTACCACTGAGTTAACACCCCCAAAGTCTTTAACACCTGAAAATTTAATAAGTACCTTAAAGATTATGAAAGATGAACTTATTGTTGAATTTAACCAAAAAATTAGTGAAATAGATAATAAAATGCAGGCTGCTTTAAAGAATATTGACCAACAAATTAGAAATGATGTGTTGGAGGTATGTAAAGG